>JAABKJ010075445.1:5752702-6285567 GCA_011634705.1 Andricus grossulariae
TTCGTAATCAGCACAACATTTTGCACAATATTCAGTAAAAAAATCCGACGGAACTAGACCGGCACACAGGATTACCGCCATCAGTATCACTATAATACGGTGTACCTTCATTCAGTATGTCAGGGATCTATCTAACTGAAATGTTTCATACTCTTGTGAAATATTATTTGAATTTTCCACTTTGAAAGCTCAGGATCTACATTATCGTCCTGTAAGTCTTTGGGGCGCAGATCATGTCTCTTACCAGACGGTGTTAGCTCAGGATAGTATCGCCCATGCGCATAATTTGAGCGGTGGTAGAAAGAGTGGGGATTTTTTGAATAAAAGGCGCTGATTCAGAACAATTGTTCAGTCTTTTTTTCTGGTCCTCAATACAGAGAAGCTTTCACTGGATCATGTATCTCACGAAGATCAACGCCCTTGACCGCATGTAAGGATTCCTGCTGACGAAACCGCTATCCAAGTTGACACCAAGGAGCAGGTACATTGTAACAAAGGTCCGGAAAACTGCAACAAAGTATGGGTCCAGTATAATTATAGAGTTGGTTAGTACTTGCATCATAATTCTGCCCGTAAGACTTGTGAATATTCTTGAAGAAGATCCCACTACCCTAGCAAAGAAGTAGCCCAGGTAATACCGTGATCTGACAATCACGTCATGATCAGTGAATGAAGCTGATGCAAAATATCATTAGTGACATTTGCCCCACGTGTCAGGGAACAAATTCATTTGAAAAAGAAAGCATCATTTATGATATTGCTAAAAGTAGTACGTTCTTTGATTATCAGGTCATATTCATATAAACTCTCACGGTTGCTTTGTTTATTTTTATTGAATTAACTTCATAACGTTTTATTAAATTTTCAAGTTTTTCTCTTTAAAGATATTAATTTGTTAATGCTGTGCTTCAAGTTCTCCAGTTCCGAATTTTCATTTCAAATATATATGAGGAGGAATACATATTGTATTCTTGCTTCTTTAGAAAGTTGCAATATTTCATCTTTTTTCGTATGTATACTATATATATTTTTTTATTGTTCGACATCTAGCATCAGCCAAAAGTTATAATATAACAATATCCAGCTTCAAGTCAAGAAATGAATCAAATCATTTATGACGTAATAAGTTTTCATTTTTCAGAAATACAACTCCAACTTTTCTAAAGCATCTTATTTGTAATTTTGTTCTTTGTAATAGAAAATTAATAATATTGCTTTAACCTAAATGGTTCCCACAATTTTATTTTTCTGTAGGGGTTACCTTTCAAATTAACTTTTAATATGTCAACGACAGCCCAACACTAAACAAGACATCGTAATGATCTAATTTAAAATAGTGACCTGTTCCTTTTGAATCATGTAATTGTCAGTGGTTGCGTTCCTGGGAAAAAGCTTCAGCCAAGAAGCTTTAAATGAAATATCTAGGTAGTTCTCATAATAATGTTGAATTTAATAATATCAACTGATATGTGCAACCTAATATTTAAATAAAGATCAATTTCACTGTTAAATATTTTTCTCTCAATAACCTTATTCAAGAAATCCATCCACATAGATATACAGGGTCTGTTCCATATGTAGTAGGATTGAATTCCTATAGCCCAGATGAAGCATTAGAGAAAGTTGTTTACGGGCAGGTTTGGTGGTGGGGGATGTCAGGAACCAAATGCAATTGCTTGAACAGTCGCCTCTGAGCATTTTCGTAGTAAATATCGCGCGAGAAGTAAACCCTTTTATTAGGCTACCGTCACGCTATCAGAATGGATCGCACGCTCGTGCAGCACCGGTTAAAAATAACTTATCTGCTCACTGAATTCTCTCCGTACGTCTGATTAATCATAATGAAAGTCTCGGTTGCAGACTTACCAAGTTCAACACAAAACTTCACCGCGCAGCGCTGCTTGGACGTGCGGTTTATTTTAAGAGCGTAATGGAAGCCTACAGTAAGTTTTACTTCCGGCGCAATATTCACTCCGCAAATTCTCGGAGGCGACTGTTCAAGCATGCATTTGGTTCCTGACATCCCCAAACACCCATCCTGCCCGTGAAAAATCCCTCTATTGATCCTTCTGGGCTATAGAAAATCAGTCTTACTACTTATGGAACAGACCCTGTATAAGTGTACCAAACCTCGCATATTTACAGGGATTGGGCGCGAAATGGCGCTCCCTAATTTTCTCTTCTCTAGGCAAAGGGGAGAATGTAGCAGGTCGGCGTGTTCTCTCCGCAGCCTAAGAGTTGAATGAGAGTACGTGATGCCACAAATTTCGTTCAGGGGACTGTAGACCCAATTATAAAATAATTTCCGACAATTTCACTTTGTAAAAATGTCAGTGGCATAACTACTGTAAAGCAAAACCCCGCTTTATCGTCGGGGGTGGGGGGTCTCCTAAATTGGGAAGCGAAAATAATATACTAGACTATAACGTTGTCTTACTGATCAGCACGTTATAAATCGGCCTTCTTTTTTTAATTTCAAACGTACCTCCTAAAAAATGTTGCGGATGGGGCCTACTCGTTTCTAGTTATGCCACTGAAATTGACTTACCATTTCAAATAGTATGGCTGACAATCTCGCGTAGTGCTTATTGCAATGCGAAAAAGGAGATGTAACTTACTTGCAAAAGTAAAACTCACAGTTCTTTGCTCACTATGTAAATTAGTTATTCATACAGCTTACATGTTCAACTGTACTATTTCAAATAGTTATTGAAGCTGCTTGTTCCAGTAATCTTTCTTTTTACTATTTGAAGTGGCAATGCTGACTTTAGGTTTTGTATATTTGGAGATAACTATCAAAGAAAATTTACAATTTTGGAACAATTTAACGCCATTGTAACGTTTTCAACTGAAAATCGGTTATTTTTAACAAAAATAATAAAATTTTTTAAAATATTGTCTATTTTGGAACAATTTAAGGTTATGTTAACCCTTTTTACCGGAAATCGGTTATTTTAAACAAAAGTCGTTTAATTTCACTTACAATTTGGAACAATTTTTTGTAAAAAATTGGTATTTTTCATAAATAAAATCACAAGATTTTTCGGATTTCTATTAATCTTTAATTTTAGACCAGAACTCGGTTATATCAAATAAAAATCATTTGAGTCAAAAATTAAACTTAGAATTTTGAACGCCTGTAGGTTATGCTAGTATTTTTCGTCGGACATGTAGCATATATTGTATAAAAATATTACATATTAATTGTGACTTTCTTCGAGAATTTTGATATTCACTCTTGGCTTTAGGGTCAAATAAATTGAAAATAATTGAATTGTTTCGAACGTTTCGGCATATAAAATTTTATTATAGTTAACAAAATTATACAAAAATTTCTGTACAAGTAACATTTTTTTTAATTACACAGAGTAAAACTACAAAATTATTTAAGACATTGTTGTTAAATAATTATTCATACATTTTTTTAAGATTTTTACGGTGTATATTTGACGAAAACCTTTATTACACTGTAAGGTAAAAAATGTTTTAAATAATATCAAAAAAGATTTTAGCTAGAGAATTCTTTAAATAAAATTATATAGCAACGTACATTTTATGAAAATTTTTCATTTATTCTTTTTTATGAAAAATTTCAGTTTGAGAAATTGTATCAAAAAAAAATTATTTTTTATTTAAAAAATTTTTTATTGAATTTTCTGTTATCATTACGAAATTTTGCAAAATCACACTATATTAAGAGTTGTGATAGAAAGAGTTTTTCGAAATTTCATTTATTGACACAATAATTTAAAAACAAAATTCAATAAAATCTAAGTCCATATTTAGTTCAAATTTTGAAGGAGTATTAATTTTTTCAACCTTCTAGGGTTGATATTTCTTAAGATTTTTATCATGCAGTAACAAAAATATATACTTTTTTTTTGTGATACCGCCACGGAGTTCAATTTGAAATATAATATAATTTGAAATATAATTTTTTCATCCCACTAAATGAAAGAAAAAAACTACAAATTTAGTAGGGAAACCACTAACAAATCTAACATGGTAAAAAGCACTGAAATGGCATCACTAAGGTTTACGCCAAGGGCGTCCACTTCGATCCATGGTAATCAACTATGTAATAACCTTCTTAAATAAACTCTAATTTTATATTGCAATTGTAAAAATAATATTCATGATTAAATCTACATGCCAACGAGGACTATAAATAGGTTGAATATTCAACACCTTATTCATAATTTAAAAAATGGTAAATATCTTGGAGGAGCTCAATATTTGTATACGATCCTGCAAGATTAGGGAGGTGGTGGGAGATGCCAGGCGACTGCGACTCGACTTCCGGTTTACTGAACTGTCGAATAAAGTCTAACGTAGAAAAAATGAAAATCTCTTCCGCAGCGGATAAACTTGCATACAATGTGTAGGAAATAATAAAATATTCAACATCAATTTTTCTCTAGAATTCATTTTAAACTTTACCAAACTTTCGAATACATGATACTTTTTCTACTCATAAAGATTCACCTTAAAGTTTGCTTGACTTTACATTTGCAAACTTTACTTAACTAATATAAAATTTTATGCAATTTTTCAATATATGGCAGAATAGTTTTTAATAATTACACCATGTACATTAATGTTTACTTTTCAAAATCGTTACAGTATATTTGGAAACTTTAATCTGCGCTATTAAAGTTTACCGAACTGCCATGTATTATTTAACCTTTTGCACGTCACAAATTATTAAAATAATGTCAAACATTCTCCTTTTGGTTCATATATCCCAATAGTACTCAAAAGTTTGGTAAAGTTTCCTAACCAAATTTTCTCTGTGTGGAAGAAAGTGGAAATTAAAGTGGTTATCACAAGACTACAAAACCGAATGTGAAGGAGGCTAAGTTTCTATACTTGTACAATTAGCAGCGACGTCTGATGAAAAGAAATATAAACTTACCGATTTTCTAAATCTAAATCAGGTGTGATTTACCACTAATAATCATTTTATAACTTAATTATTGCTTGTTACGATGCAAGCGGATGTACATGACTATACGACACGCACCGCGACGAGATGTACCATCGGAGACTAAACAGACGCCTGGATATTATAGAATCTAAGATGTTACAATTTAATGTCTGAAGATTATAAGAATTTAACATGTAGAGATTATATTTGGTAACATTATCGTATATTAGAAAAATATTATAGATTATATGTGCTAATATACTTTTCTATACGGTGTATCATCATTTAATTCCAGTATCCAGTTCGTATAATCCATTTTTCTCAGTGTACCGAAAATGATCATTTTTTAGGCATTCGGACAGGGCAAGGGTTGGCAACCTGGGTGTTTTTATTTCACCTGCCATCACTCTGTTCAGCGCAATTAACTTTTTTTAACTTGATCCAATCGTGCCTTATAGAAACCGGTCACCGCTAAACCTGTTTACAAATCACCCTTCTCTAATATACTATTACCCCTTCTTACATTCTCTCCACGGCTACCTTTCCCCTTGTCATTATCTAATCCACACCCCCCCCCCTCTATGTTCTAATCTCTTACTTAGCACAATAAACAGAAGTTTTATTTGTCATCCTTTGAATTTATTTTTGATAGCAGAATTTTTTCCTACGAGAAAATTCGAATCCTTTGGCTTTGACGTTAAAAAAGTAAGTAAAGAAGAATGGTAGCTTAATGAATGAATTATTATTCTAAAGGTCGAATTGTTGTCCGTTAATGAGCCTGAAACCAATATGCGACACAATTTTTTATCGTTTACAGACCTAGTAATCTTATAAAAAGTAAGGAGACAGGTTTTAACGACAGTGAACTTTGGAGCATAGTTTCTTGTTGAAAAAATAATAGGAAAAATCTGAAAAAATTCATGGAGGTGCTTTCACCATTTCTCAACTAATTGCCGTCGTAAAATTTGAAAAATATCACAAATTATTTATATATATATATATATATATATATATTAATAGGCCTGTGATTAAATTTATAATATGGAAATTTAAGAAAAGCCTATATTGGTGACCCCGAACAGTTGAACATACGCACTTGGCTTGGCGTCGCTTAAAAAAAAATCGAAATACACTGGCATCCACGTTATATGGAATTATACCAATCGAAGTTTAATGGAATTTAAATGGAATTTAAATGGAATTGTAATTGGATCATGATACACCGGCCTGCGACTGGAATTTTCTATGGATTTTAAAAGTATTCCGTCAGTTTCGAAACCCCGCTATTGTTTGGCAGGAACGACGCCATGATGTTTGCAACACTAGCAGGTCACAGCCAGCTTTTTGAAAGGAAGCAGTCACGACACATCTTCATTGCCTTCGATAGTTGTAATTTTATGTAAAGGTACGCTTTTTTTATGTGATGTTTTTACTCGAATTTCATGTTTGGTACAATCCAATTGCGCCGCAACGCGTAAAATGGCGCACTGTTAAGCCTCATGATGCAGTGTAATAACTATGGTTGTTTCATCGAAAGTATTTTTATCTATGTATCGTAACATTGTCGCGGTTTATTGCCCCCTTTTCTACCAATTTTAACCTGACACCTGAGAAACTAAAACATTTAACCGCAACAGTTATGCAATAGCGTCTGTGCAAGTACGGTTCAAAATTGTAGGAAATTTTTGTTCTATGTCCAACCTAAAAAAATTTATGAAAGTACGTTTTCCCTCCCATAACTTGTAATAACTTTATAATTTTTTTTTTTCTAATGGAAAGGTATGGAAAAACTCTGTGTGTGTAAAACCTAAAAAGTACAGCGGTGCAATCCGTGTGTTTAAATATGTATTCTAGTGTTACCGAATATTTGTATTCCCTCTTTTTCGGCAGGTTACAAACAATGCGTTATAGCGAAATGTTAATTATTCAATGTACCTGATAGCATAGGCACTAAATGGGATGCTCGTTTTTCTTTATTCATTGTTTTACAAAAATTTTTTTTTTTGAAAACCCCATTGGGTACTTCAGTTAACGTTCGCATGAGTCTCATACGCAATAATTTTGCGCAATTGAAAAGAACGGAATAGAAAGTGATGTTATTAGTGCTAACGTCACGCGTCTCAGTGCACCTGTGCCCTTGTAGAATATCGGTGACACACGGGAAAATATTCTAATCATAAATATTGGGTTTTCCTACGAACCAGGAATCGGTCGTTACCGGCAAGGCACATGCTTCCCCGTACCCCGGTTGACAGCGAGAAATTAACGCGCAGCGAGAAATCGTACTCGGCTAAGATGACGACGGAATTCCAAGCACCAGACACGGAGGCCGCGCGTGAGGGAGAAAACACCGCGGATCCAAATGAGGAAATAAAAAAACTCAAACTCCAAGTGCAGGAGCTTACTAATAATATGATAAAAATCACTAGCCTTTTAGAACAGGTTTTTATAAAAAACGCAGTAAACAAAAACGCGTCCTCCTCCCACAAAAACGGAACGGAGACCGCAGACCCAAACTCAAGCACGCTCCCGGCACACGTACAAGATCAAACTGCGAACGTAAACTATGATAGTACAACCGGGCTGTTCGCTAATTTCTTCACAAATAATGTTTGAAGTGCTCCCATGTTAGAGGTGAAGTGCTTGCCATTTTGGAAGCAGGATCCAGAAGCGTGGTTCGCGATGATAGAAACACAGTTCCTTTGCCGCAATATAATCAGCGACGAGGAAAAACTTTTCAATTTTATGAACAACTTGGGTAGTGACGCAACTCGAGACGTAGCCAGCATGTTTGAAACTCTGTGAGCGGACGATAAATACGGTCAAATTAAAAAAGCCCTCTTGGATGAGTACTCCGAAACTGCGGAGCAGAAATTAGATAGGCCATTTAAGGACTCGAAAATGGGAACCAGGAAACCGTCCGCGTTTTTACGGGAAATGTAAGCGTTAGCTGAAACCTCGGTTCCTCGAAAAACTATTCTAACCGTGTGGAAAGAACGTCTGCCCGCAGACATTCGCGTTTTAATCGACGATGAAAACGACGAAGCGAAACCTTCGAACGCGCGGATAAAGTCCACGAGATTGTAAATAAGAATGCTAGTCAAAGTAGCGCGATATCCGATATTCCTAAACAAGCGCAGCAAACGACAATAGCTGACATCACCGAGCTCCTTACACAAGCCGTCAGCGCGATCGGTAAAACCAATAACGAGCGTGGAGGTGGAAAACCGAGTAGCAAATAACCGCGCGACAGGCCCCGTAGTAGAGATAGAAAAAGCATTCCACGGACCAGTATTGAAAATGCTAGAAAAGGAGTTATGTACGCAGGGTTGTGCTGGTACCTCACGGTATCTCACGCCAGGAGCTAAAGTCGGTCTACCGAATAAAATCACGTGGAATTTTATAGTGGCGGATGTGCCTGATTCAATATTAGGAGGCGATGCTTTGAGCTACAACCATCTGCTACCGGATTTAAAATTGCGGAGACTCGTAGACGCTGAAACACGTGCCTACGCACAAGGGGTTTCTAAATTAGTCGAAGAGTTCCCAATTTTTCTAGTAGATCCGAACCATGAATATACTCCCATTTTTAGCAATTTTCCGCGAGTCATTGGCGTCTAGCAAACGGAAAAAATTGAAGACCGTGGTGTGTACCACTATATTAAAACCTCGCGTCCACCACTAGCTCAAAGAGCACGACGCTTAGCCCCTCAAAAATTAAAAGCCGCGAAATATCAATTTAATTAAATGTGCGAACAGGACATATGCAGGCCCTCAAACAGTCCATGGGCTAGTCCTATACACGTAACAGCAAAAAAAACGGGGAGTGGAGAATCTGCGGAAATTACAGGAGACTGAACGCGGTTACGGTACCCGATCAGTATTCAGTCCCTCCCTTGCACGATTTTCCTACTCTCCTGAAAGGAAAAAAAATCTTTTCTGTGCTGGACTTGCAAAAAGCGTTTCACCAGATTCCGATCGCACCGGAGGATGTCCCGAAAACGGCGGTTGTCACGTCATTTGGCCTTTTTGAATTTCTCGTGCTGAGTTTCGAGTTTAGAAACGCAGCTCAATCTTTCGAAAGATACATAGATAGAGCATCGAGCGGTTTAGATTTTGTCTTTATCGATGACATTCTCATAGCATCCTCGTCAACCGAGGAGCATGAGATGCATCTTAAAATAGTCTTAGACCGGCTCGAGAAATTTCACATGAGGCTTAACATCGAGAAGTGCCAAAGAGGCGTGACAAAGCTCACCTTCTTGGGGCGCCTGCTAAACGAGCAAGGATTCAAACCTACGCCTGAAAAGGTTAGCTTTATTAAAGAATTTCCCAAACCCGGCAACGTCGACGAATTGCGCAGGTTTTTGGGGATGTTAAACTTTTATCGGAGATGTTTACCGCATGCGGCGGATACACAAGGGCCCTTACACGTTTATCTAAGCAAGGCTAAAAAAAAGACAAAACTCCGATTGTATGGACAGAATAAGTGAAAAAAGCTTTCGTTAAATGCAAAAACGAACTATCGGATGTGACGTACATGTCTTTCCCAGACAAAAATGCGTAAATCCATCTAGTCTCATATGCTTCTGACACTGCAATGGGGGCCGCTCTCGAGCAATTCTCAAATGGGGGTTGGCAACCGCTCGCCTTTTTCTCCCGCAATCTTCTTCTCTCTCTATTTACTACCTTCCAAACCTCTTCTTCCGTCCTAGCCTTCTCCGCTTCTTCTTCAAACCATTCTCTTCTCTATCTTATCCTATCCTTTATCTATCCACATCAATATTTACTATCTCTCTGTCAATCTAAATTCACGTCTATCTTTTTCAATACCATATTCTCTATCTCATCGTTTTCTATGTCTATTAAAGTCTATCTTTTTCTATCTCTTTGCCAATATAAATTTACGTCTATCTTTTTCAATTTCCCCTTTTTTATCTCATCCTGTCCTTTATTTATTCACATTAATATTTTTATATCTCTTTGTTAATCTAAATTCACGTCTATTTTTGTCAATATCCGCTTTCCAATCTCATCGTATCATAGGTCTATCAACGTTTATCTTATTCTATCTATTTTTCAATCAAAATTCATGTCTTTTTGTCAAAACCCTCTTCTCTATCTCATCCTATCCTTTATCTATCCTTGTCAACATTTTTCTATCTCTTTGTGAATCTAAATTTCCCTCTTTCTTTTCTAATCTCCACTTCCCTATCTCATCGTATCTCGCATCTATCAACGCAACGTCTATCTTTTTCTATTTATTTTTCAAACTAAATTCACCTCTATCTTTATTAATAACCTCTTCTCTATCTCATCCTGTTCTTTATCTATCCATGTCTATCTTTTTCTATCTCTTTGTCAATCTAAATTCACGTCTATTTTTTTCAATATCCTCTTTCCTATCTCATCGTACCATAGGTCTATCAAGGTTTATCGTATTCTATCTATTTTGCAATCTAAATTCATTTCTATTTTTTTCAATACCCTCTTCTCTATCTCATCCTATTCTTTATCTATCCATGTCAATATTTTTATATCTCTCGGTTGATCTAAATTTCCCTCTTTCTTTTTCAATCTCCTCTTCCCTCTCTCATCGTATCTTGCATCTATCAACGCAATGTCTATCTTTTTCTATATATTTTTCAATCTCAATTCACCTCGATATTTTTCAATAGCCCCTTCTCTATCTCATTCTACCCTTCATTTATCCACGAAAATCTTTTACTATCTTCTGTCAATCCCAATCTTCGGTCTATGTTCTTCGATCCGCTGTTCTCTATCTTATCCTATCTTTTATCTATCCACGACAATATTTTTCTATCTGTCAATCTAAATTCCCTTCTATCTTTTTCAATCTCCTGTTCTTTATCTCATCCTATCCTATGTCTATCACTGTCTATCTTTTTCTATCTCTCTGTCAATCTAAATTCACGTTTATCTTTTTCAATTCTCTTTTCTCTATCTCATCCTATCTTTTATCTATTCACGTCAACCTGAAGGCTTTGCCACTAGGTGACTGACGGTAAAAGTAAAAAACAAGTGAAATAAGTCTTCGGACTTTTAACTAGAGGCCCGGCAAATCGTTTTTCCAAGTTCGACACAGTTGTCGACTGAGGAATGGAAATAAATTTTAAATGTGTGGGTACATAAGCATGGATGTCACGTTGTCTTTCTTGTACGTGGTGTACGTCAAATTATTTATTTTATTAAATTGTCTAACTTTTCGATGGATTCCTGAATTTTGAGGGACTCAATCGCGGAATATAGAAAAAGAGATAGACAAAGATTTAAATTTTTATTCAAGAGATTGAATGAAGTGAAAAAAAGATAAGGGTCCTCGGTTACGAAAGTATGAGAAAGAGATTGAAAAAGATTGAAATTCGTAATAGATAGTTTAAGAGATAGAAAATTATTGAGATTGGGGATAGGAAAATACAGCGTTTTGTGGATACAAAGTGACCCCTTGAGAGAGATAGAATAGTTTTATCTTTTCCTATACCCCCATTTATATCTTTTTCAATCTTTCTACTTTCAGCAGAGTAGGTAGATCTCCCCTATACTTAGAAGAATTTTAGGAAAAATTCGAATAATTTTAAAAGCTCTTTAAAAGGTTTAGAAGTTTTGAAAAGATCCAAAAATAATTTTAAAAATTAATTAAGAATTATTCTTTTCAAGAATTTTGAAAGGTTTCAAGAAAATGTATAACTTTTCTTAAGATTTCTGAGGAAATTGTAAATGATTTTTAACTTTGAAAAATTAATTTTTAACTGTTATATTTTATATAGAGTTTAGGGCCATTTTTTAATTTCCAAAGATTTTTCAAAGTTTTAGGAATAATTCGAGTCAGTTTAAAAAATGTTTGAAAGATCATAACTTTTGGCAGAAATTTAATCTTTTTTGGTTAAAAATAAAACTGTCTGGTTAAATTAATCTGTTTTCTGGTTGAGGATTCAATCAGAAAATGTTGAAAATTCTCGCGATCATTAAAAAGGGAGAAATAAGAGGAATAGGGGAAAGAGTGTGACGTCCGAATCGTATGCAGTTTAGAAGCCTAAAAAAGTTCAAAGTCTAAATTTAGAAATTATACACTATAAAAAGTTAAAGCCTCTGGTACAGCAAATAATTTGATAACCCTCAATAACTCTTGTTGACGCAACTCGAAAGTTACGTGAGTGTCGGCAAATATTAATTTCTCTCTGGAAATAATATAAATTGGATACAAAAGTTATTTATGTCTCAGAATATGGAATATGGAGTAGGGAAGAAGCAAAAAGGTAAATTATATCTCTAGTTGAAGGACGATTACTGTTCCGTGTGGACTCATAAAGTTACGGTTGAGTGGCGTCAATCAGACTGGCTTAAATGGGTTAGTGAAATGCAGTTGTAGTTCTATCGCTTCGGCATTAAAGTACATTATATATTGTACAATGTACCTTACATAATGCACACTATACCTACGTGACGTTAATGCTCATTGAAAACAAGAGTAAATAAAGAAAAGCGACTATTCATCTGCAGACAGACATCAGACAGACTCTGGAAGTGAAGTAAATCGCAGACTTTACAGCCCAAAATCCACTCAAAACAGGGGGAATTGGCTGATTTTTCACTAAAATAGGGAAATAAATTCTTTAAAAAAAAACTAATGTAGGTACTAATATTAAATTGAAATAGAAACGCTTAAAATCTTAATATCTGAAGTAAAAATATTGCATTTTCAAGAAAATACCGGAATTTTTAATAAAATATTTAAATTTTCAACCAAAATATGAATTTTTGACAAATTCGTTCAACTTTCAACCAAAAAGTTAAATTTTCAACCAATTTTTTAAATTTTCAAGCCAAAAAGACGATTTTTCTACAAAACAATTAAATTCTCAAAACAAAAATGTGAATTTTCAGCAAAAAAGTTCATTTTTGACCAAATAGTTAAATTTGTAACCATAGAGATGAATTTTAAAAAAAAATTACGAATTTTCAACCAAAAACATAAATTTTCAACAAAATAGTTCATCCTCCAACCAAAAAGTTGATTTTTCGACCAATTTTGTAAATTTTCTACCAATTTCTTTAACTTTCAAGGCAAAAAGACGAATTTTCTGCAAAAGAGTTGAGTTTTCAACAAAATAGTTCATTTTTAACCAAATACTTAAATTTTCAACCAAATAGATGAATTTTCAACAAAAAAATTAATTTTTATGAAGATAGTTCTAGTAGAATTTTCAACCAAAAAAAGATTAATTATAAAAAATATAACAGTTGATATTTTAACAAACAAACCAAAAATTTGAAATTAAAAACAGCTGAATTCATAGTAAGGATCCATACTAAAATAGTAAGGGTCCACACTAAAATAGTAAGAATGTATACTATCATAGTATGATATAGTTAATGCTAACGTAGCGTGAGACGGGATCATACGAAAAAAGTAAGAATTTTCTCTCGGTGTAGTGAAGTACCCATTCTCCACTTTTCCAAAAATCAAGCCAAGTCTTGGCTCGAAATTTCCGAAACAATAGTTTTTTGAATCCCGAGGCCTTCCTATATCTCTCTCACTATCATATGAAGATTTCCATTAATTAACACTCGCAATCGTTCCACATTTTGAGGTGTTTTGGCCGTTGCGGGCAAGTTAGAGCGAGGGTCACTTACGACAGAAGTACGAGCACTTTTAAATCGTCTAAACCACTTTTGAATTGCATTAATGCGTCCAGTCATCCTGAAATGCGTCGCGTACGTGGTTAAACGTTCACATAACTGCGTACACTAGACACCTGTTTTTGACAATAGCACAACTAGGTACAAAGCTGGAGCACAAGATCGGATAATTTCCGGACAGATCTGGTACATATAAGGGGCCGTCCATAAAATACATGTTCAGTTTGAAAAATTAATTTTCACCCGAAAAAAGGATTTTTAACAAAATAGTTAAAGTTTCAATCTAGGAGATGAGTTTTCAACAAAAATGAAAAAATATTTTCAACAAACTTCAACAAAAAATGTCAGCATTGAAACAAATAATTGAATTTTCAACTACAAAAGGTCAATTTTCAACCAAAAATGTAATAGTTAAATTGTCAGGAAAAAAATTCATTTTCAAACAAAAATTAAACGAATTTTCAACAAAAACGTTCAATTTTCAACCAAATAGAAGAATGTAATTCTTAACAAAGTAGTTCAACTTTAACCAAATAGTTGAATTTCTGACTAAAAAATATAACGTTTTAACAAAATAGTTGCATTTTCAATAAAATAATTACATTTTCCATTAAATAGTGGAACTTTTAAACAAACGAGCCGAATTTTAAACCAAAAATATAATAGACTTTTCAACAAAAAGAATTAATATTTAACCAAAAATAGTTGTACTATCACATTACTTTTTGTATGTATTTGAAATGGTAGACATTGTCTAGCGAATCGCACTAAGAATTTAAATGAATTGAGTCAAATTCAAATCAAACCTGCCTTGCACTTACCGAATTTTTTTCTTTCTGATTTGCAAGTTTTTAAGTTTTCTTTATGTTTTGTTGTAAAAGTTTAAAAGTTTAAAAATATATTTTTGGGCTGTTTCACGAGTCTTGCTACATCACCGTACTGATTATTCTCGGGCCGGAATGACGACGAGATTAAGGATAGGATTAATAGCTATAAAGTGTGTGATATACCTTAACCGCCGAGGAGAGAAAATCGCGGATTACGAAATTAAACCTTTTTACATGCCAATGTTTCTATTTAGGGACATAGTTGAAGATTTGATGATCTGAGAATGCGAACCGGTTAAACATTAAAACCGTCTTTTAGTAATAAAGGAAAAATCTTGATCAAAACTGGTTTGATCATTCTTCCAACTGATTTTTTCTATCTTTCAGTTTCATTATTCTTTCTTATAGTTCTTAAATTCTCACTTGTAGTTTTCAAATATTTTCTGTAAATGTGTATTTAGCAATTATGTTATTAAAGTCTCCCGAATGAATTGTTTAAATATATACAAGACTTGTAAGGATTTCAGTGGGCAGAACCTTTGTGTGTATTAACCAATAAAATAATAACCAATTTTTAATATCATCATTAATATTCAAAGATCAGAATTTTCAACCAAAAAAGATGATTTTTTAAAAAATAGTTCATTTTCAAAATAAAAGTTCAATTTTAACCAAACTGTTCAATTTTCAACACAGAAAGATGAATTTTCAGCCAAAATTCAAAAGGACGAATTTTCTGTGCAAATACGCGAATGTTTAACAAAACAGTTGAATTTTCTATCAAAACAGATCACTTTGCGATAAAATACTTCAATTTTCAACAAAATAAAAAAATTCAAACAAACAAGATTAAACTTCAAACAAAAAACCGTTTGATTTTCAACCAAATAATTGAACTTTTCAGAAAACAGTTGCAAATACAACGAAATAGTTGAATTTTCAACCTACAAAGGTGAATTCGCAAAAAAAAAATATTTTAGCTGATATTTTATCGAAAAAAGATTAAGTGTCTACCAAAAGAGATGCATTTTAAAAACAAAACAAAAAACGAATCTTCAACGAAGAAGATTAATTTTTTATGAAGAAAATCGAATTTTTAATAATATACATGAATTTTCAAACAAATAGTTGAATTTTCAATTAAAAAAGGTAAATTTTCAAACAAAAATGGAAAAGTTATATTCTCAGTTAAAAATTCAATTTCAACAACAAAAAAACTTGTTTTCAACAAAATAGTTGATTTGCCAATAAAATAGATGAATTTTCAACTAAAATTATGCATTTTTCAACCAAAGAGGCGAATTTTCAAAATATAAAGATTTTTCAGTCAAGAAAGAAAAAGAAGTTCATCCAAATTGCTGAACTTCTAAACTGAAAGAAGAATTTTTTGTAAAACAGTTGAATTTTCAACCCGAAAATGTGAATTTTCAACAGAGAAGTTAATTTGCAACCAAAAAGTTGTATTTTTAACCAAAAAAGATCAATTTTCAGCAAAATAGTTTAACTGTCAACCAAATGGATGAATTTTGAAATAAAATTACGAATCTTCAACTAAGATAGTTAAATCTTCAGTTAAAAAAAATCATTTTCAACCAAAAAGAACGAATTTTTAACCGAAAAGATGAGTTTTCAACTAAAATGATTAATCTTCAACAACGAAAAATAATTTCTTAACAAATTTTGTTAACCTGGAATGAAACAGTTAAATTTTCAAACACAGAGATGCACCTTCAGCAAAAAAATATTTTTAACAAAGTAGATCAACTTTTACCCAGGTAGTTGAATTTTCAGTTAAAAAACATCCATTTTCAGCAAAATAGTTAAACTATCAACCATAGAGATAAATTTCGAATAAAATTATGAATTTTCAACTAGACTAGTTAAGTCTTCAGTTGGAAAAATTAATTTTTATTAAAAAAAAAACTAATTTTCAAGCAGATAGATGAGTTTTCAAGAAGAATGATGAATTTTCAACTAGAATGATGAATTTTCAACAACAAAAGATGATTTTTTAACAAATTGGTTTAAACTTCAACCCAGTAGTTCAATTTTCAACCAGCAGAAGATTTTTCTACATATAATGTAATGGTAGATATTTCAAACAAAAAAAGATTTTAATTTTAAATAAAAAACAATTGAATTCAACCAAACAAGTCAAATTTTCAACAAAATAGTTGAATTCTCAACCAAAGAAGGTTAATTTTTAATGAAAGAGTGGCATTTTTATCCGAAAAAGATTATATTCTTTAACCAAGAAGACAGATTTGTATAAAAATAGTTAACTTTACAATCAAGAAAGAATGGGGTTGAGTTTTCAACAAAATTTATGAATTTTCAACCAAATAATAAAATCAAAATTGTAACTAAAAATATAATCTTCAGGAGTTGTGTGCAAAAAAGATTATAGTAGACGCTTTAAAAGACTCTTTTAAAGAATTATTAGGAGGTGAAGGTATAGGGCAAGAGAACTGCGACATAGGGGAAAGTTTAAATGATTCTTTTCATTTATTTCTTCTACCTGAGATAATTAATATACTATTCTTTACATTTAAAAATGCATATCTAATGAAATGTATATTTGGCAAATGTTCCAAATCGACGAGATTTAGCAGCAGTTCTTGGTTATGGAGGAAAACTAGCAAGTAACAATTTCTTTCATTTGTCACGCTTATCCTGTCTTCTGACTCACACACCAGACGCATTCTTGCCCCATGCTACTCACACACATTAAGCATACTTTTTATCGGTGAAGCACTGGTCCGTGACTGGTTCGCGACACTAGCGCCGCGAATCGCTGGTTCCCAAACTAAGCCCTACTCCAGACGTCTCATTCCCCGCGCCCATCTTCTAAGCTTGGCGGGCATTGTCACCTCTCTGCTTATCTTCCCTCTATGATTGTATAGACACATTTCTGTAGTTATGTAATAATAGTTTTACTTTACATATACCAGAAAAAAGCCTGTGAATTTCACGATATCTAACACAAAAGCACCGACACGGAAAACACAACTATTCTTTTCAAGTCAGAAAAAATATTATTGTCAAGATTTCGATGAAAAGGACGAGTTTGATCATTCGAAAGATAGTCAAGGATTAAGCTTTTTTCAGAAAACAGTGCTGATGAACTTCAAGTAAGTTATAGATTCATAAATGGTTTAATAAAATTAAGAAATGAACGACAAAAATGAACATTGTTCGAAATAATTTATAAAATTAAAGAAAATATTCCAATTGTTAATTGAATTTAATTTCAGAAGAGAACTAATGGCGAACTTTAGAAAAAAATATTTCACATAAAAATTGTTCATTTAACATTACTTATTTAAAGTTTTATGGTTTTGCTTTTTCTGTAGATAAAAGTTGCATATTCTCATTTAATTTTAATTCTTTAGGGCATATTTTATTTCTTGCAAGATTCCCTATCAATCTTTGTACTACGTTTTATTGAACAATTATATAATTCCTAAATACACTTTTAAAATAAAAACATACCAAAGAGATTTGTAGAGAATTCTTCTGGGAAGAAATAAGCCCTACAACATTTGGATTAAATAAGAATTGTAACTTTTACCTAAAAAGAAAGCAAAAACATAAAACTCAATAACTGCTGTTCAAAAAACAATTTTTACCTGGAATATTTTTGTCTAAAAGTTCGCTTTCAGTTCTATGTCAAAATTAGTTATAATTAACAATAGGAATATTTTCCTTGATTTTGTACATAACTTTATTTAATTCTATTCTATTATTCTATTTAAATTCGTTGAGTACTTGAACAAAACTTGTATATATTTTTCAGGCACTTGAAGGAGCAAAATAACCAAATCATTGAACAAAATAAGCTTATTATTAAAGAGTTGAATAAAAAAATCTGACTGAAGCAAATAAGCGATTTGAAAGTCTAATGAAACCACTAACTGGTTTTCCCATCAGTACTGTTAATGAATTTAATTATCTCAATGATGAGGCTAATTTCAAACTGCGTACAAAAATGGTAAGTAGCTCCATTTTTTTCCATTCTCATAATACGTGCTTTCTCATTATTTCAGTAAGCAAGAAAACAAGATAAATTCATCCAAAAATTTTTCAGTCAAGGGAAAAAATGTTAATCTAAATTTTTTAACCTTCAAGCCAAAAAAAGAATCTTCTACAAACATTGAATATTCAGCGAAGAAATTAATTTTCAACGAAACTGTTGCATTATTACCTAAAAAATATGAAACTTGAAACCAAGAAGATTATTTTTCTAACAAAAAGGAGAAATTTCAACTATGAAAAACAAATTTTAAAAGTTGGAAAAAGCACAGTTTCGGTTTAAAAAAAATAATTTTGAACCAAAGATTTTAATTGACTCTTCAAAAACAAAAATATGAATTTTGAACATAAAGTTAATTTTCTATAAAACTACTTGAATTTTACACAAAACAGTTAAATTTTCAACCAGATAGTGGCATTTTTAGCCAAGAAAGCTGAAATTTCTACTAAAACAGATCGATTTTTAATTCAAAAAGACAATGTTTCAACAAAAAAATAGTTGTGTTTTTATTCAAAGAAGATTTCACTTGACTTTTCAAAAACGAAAACATGAATTTCAAGCAAGAAGTGAATTTTCAACGAAAATACATGAATATTCAACAAAACGGTTGAAGTTTCAATTGAAAAAGATGACTTTTCAAAAATATTGTTGAATTTTTAATCAAATAGTACAATTTTTATCCAAGAAAGATGCAATTTCTACTAAAAAATATGAGTTTTAAAATGAAATAGACAAATTTTGAAAAAAAGAGTTGAATTTCCATCAAAAAAAAATTTTTGTTGACTTTTCAGAACCAAAACTTTATTTTGAAAATTCCTTAATTTTTTCAAATTTTTCCTTTTTCCTAACCATTAATATTGAAAGAGCAGAACTTCAAACTTGTACCAATTTTCATGTAATATATTGAAATTAAAAAATTTTCAAAATTATTCTTTTAGACAGTTATTTAGAGTTAAATTCCTTGACTTATTTTTTGCAGTAAATGGATTTATCATCTTATGTACCCTCGAACCTCATTTTAAATTACGTTTTATCGATTTATTTAAAATATTAATAATCATTTTTTTTCAGTGCAGATATTTGGTTCTGTTAGGTGGTTCCAAGATGAGGGAGTTTTTAAACTATGTTCGGAAAGAGATGATGACCGACGAATTGGTATGCCAATTTAGGTGGGTTGGAGGCGAAAGTAGTTTAATATTCGGTGACACCAGGGTTTTAAACATTTTGTATCGTAAGTATAAATTCTCACTTAATGAATTTGATGAAATTATTTATAGCATATAAAATTTTTCAAAATAATTCTTCAATTTCTCTTGCAGAGGACTCTCGAAAGTCTTCACAGTTCAAAGGCCCGGAAGACAAAGCTTATTTCAAAAATGAAATGCTAGAGGCTTTAAGAACAACGAAGCAGCGGTATATGATCTTCTAGAACAAATTATCGCTTTGGAGGCACTGAAGGGTCCAGGAGATGAAGAAAACCTATCCGAACATGATCATTCCTTCGGGAAAAATTTGAATACTAGCCTATATCAGCCTAATATAAATTTTATATTTTGTTTTCTATTTATATATTTCGAGAGATAAGCGTATATTGAAATTAATACATACATACATACATATATATATATATATATACGTTTTATGAATTATAAAATATTTGTCATTTCTAATAGTTATGGTGACATGTTCAGGATTACCTTGCCGCTGGATAATATTGAAAAAATAAATTAAATTAATTATATTAGTTAAATTGAACATATTAAACATATTGTACGTGGAAAATAAGACATGTATATATTTAAATTAACATAGCAACCTTTTTACATTTTTCACGAATATTTTACAATTTTAAAGGTACTATAAGTTTTTATGAAAATTTTACTTGAAAAACCGTGCACAACCAGTTAACAAACACCGCAGGGTCCCACTGGAAGCCACTGCTATCTAAAAATGACACCGGCTCCCAGTAGGACCGCGGTAAGTCCCACTCATGGCCACTTCTCAGAACCATGAGATGGGCGGTCACGGGACACGACGAAATCACAACGACAGGCCGGCGAAACCCTCGTGTGTTTTGAGGACACGAAGCGACCCAAGTATACTAAATTTAATTTCATGTTGTGCATTCTTGCTTCCATTACATGTATACTAAATCTAGTACAGATTTTTCTAACCGTTTAAGGGCATATAAAATTCACATGGCCGTTCCGGCTGGCCCCTATTGTCTTTAAAATCGATTTTGAAAATTAAATTTTTGAAGCATATTAGCTTTGTAGAAAATTTCATGGCCATATGTTTCAAAAATTTAATTTTCAAAATCGATTTTCAAGACAACAGGCGGCCAACTGGAACGCTCATGTTAATTTTATATACCGTTGCACTATCCAGCGGCTCATTTGTTTTATACAATTTTCATATGAAACAAATGAAAGTTATATGTAATATTTCACACTATGCATAAACTATATATAATTTTTCCGCCTGGGCAGATTAATTTACCGAGGTTAAATGTCTGGTATGTTGGATTATCAGGACATAGGTTGTGTATTTAATAGTGCACACGAGGCACATTGCATGGTTGGCAAATTCAGTTGTGCTGTGGAAGAGATCATTTATCTTGAGACGCAAGTCTCCTTTGATCGATGCCCTGGAGGTGTTTTCCTATTCTTGGCAAAATGTTGGTGTGGTAGGGAGACGATTGAAGAGATTGACTCGTAACACGGTTATCGTTGCCTCCTTTCAGACACAGATATAGAAGCAAACTCTGCAACCGGTTTCGCATCTTCTCTCGTTGTCAATATCGTCGTGGGAAATTTCTCGCTCGGTTGCTGCCAATTCGCATTACCTATTATTAGGAGATTGATCTTCTTGAACTACTGCCAGATTCGACCCTTGAATGCAACTCTGCATCCGATACACGAGGGACACCTTAAAGCTTCATTGCACTTTTTCTCTGCTATCCGCTGATTTTAGATTTGGCAAGGATTGCAAAAATTATTTGGGACTGAGGAGGATCCGTAATTCTTGGTACTTTTAATACAAAGATGATGAGAATTTCAATTCCGACTTGATTTTCTATTATTGTGATGTGTCGATTATTTTCCCCAAATACCACAAATCCTTTTGTAGTTCATGTAGCAATATTTAACATATTGTTGTCTTAATGTTTATATCATTATATCTTCCCGTTCTTCTTTCCACTTTCATGTTCCCTTTAGTATTCCTTTAAGTTACAATACCTTATTTTAGATACCTTCAACTTCCTTTTTCTTATTTTGCTTCTTTAGCATTTACTGACATCTCCTCTCCTCCTTTATTTCATATTAATTATATAAAAAAACTTCTAGATACAACTTACACCAAAGTTTAGTAACCTTCTACATACACTTCAGAATCTTATTCTCATTGTTCGACACTGAAATTCGATTTCAATTAGCCCTTCTTCTGTCTCTATTCTTTATCAATCCTTTTTCCATCTCCTCTACCTTTTCTCTTGTTTCCCTCTCTAATTTGGTCCACTAATATGCCATCTCCTATTCCTTATTTCATTATATCTTTACTTTTTCATATCTTTCTCTCCTCCACCTCATTCTCTCCTTCCTTAATATTCTTCTCATGATTTTCCTCCCCGTTATTTCTTCTTTTTCCACGTCTCCGCTTTTCCTTACTCTGCTGTAACTCCACTCTCTATTCTTTCTTCCTGCCTTTCGATAGCCTTTAACCTTTTCAAATCAATTCTTTCGGTGAACCTAGATAAGGCCTTTCTTTATATATCTTTCCCCACTTCCTCACACTACTCTTAACTTACGAATTTCTTTATTTCTGATGTACAACCTTCTCTTAATTTGTTTATGTAAATTCTGATGAACTTCTTATAGCTCTTTTGTATGCCTTCAGCATTTGAATCTTTACTTATATGTCCTCATCTAATAATATTTTTCTTCCTTTATTTTTCCCTTTACCCTCATCACTGCTCTTTTATTTTCACAGCTGTCCTCCTCTACTACTAGCAATTTTGTTTTCTACCCTGCGGCTTCTTTACTGACTTTATCGTCGCGCTCGATTCTAATTTATCAAACACCTGACAAATGAAGTTCTTATCATTTCTGCTTTGCTTCCAAACTTTCGAAATTTAATTAAAAGGAAAAATATGTTTCTCTAAAAAATAGGTGTGTCCCAATAATATATTGAAGCCATTATTGTCCCTGTTTGTTAATGCCGATTAGGTAATTTAAAAAACTCGAAGCATTGTTACCAAATTCACACACATAGGGAAGAATCGAGTTTCAGTTGATTAAGATCTATTAATTTGCACTTTTATTATTACATTTTCAGTTTAATTAATTAATTTTCAACCAAGAAAAAGAGAATCTGCAACAAAATAATTAAATTTTTAACCAAACTGATAAACCCTTGATAAAAAAAATTGAATTCTTAACAAAAAATGTAATAGTTGATGTTTCCATACGATTTTTTAATTTTCAATAAAAAGCTCGTAAATTAAATAAAAGATACGAATTTCCAACAGAAGAGTTGAATTTTTAACCAAGAAAGATTTTTCAATCAATAAAGAAAAAATCTCATCCAAAATGTTGAGTTTTTAAGTCATGAAGACGAATTTTGGAGAAAAAAAAGTTGAATTTACAACCCAATAATATGCATTATCTATCAAATTAATTGAATTTTGGACTGAAAAAGATACGTTTTCAACGAAATAAGTAAATTTTCAACCAAAAATCATCAATTTTCTAGAAAAAATGAAATTACTACATTTTTAATTCAAAAAATTCATTTTCAACCAAAAAAAACTAATTTTAACTAAAATGATACATCTTCAATCAAAAAAATTAGATTTTATTCGAATAGTGATATTTTTTACCTAGCAGATGAATTTTCAAGCAAAAAGATTAAATGTCTATCTAAAAAATAAAATTTCGACGAAAAAATTAATAGATAAATTTTTAGTTAAAAAATTAATTTTCGATAACAATAATTATTTTCAACCAAATAAATGAAATTTTAACCAAAAAGATTAATTTTATACCAAAAAAAGATAAATTTTTAACAAAATAGATGAATTTTCAACTAAAAAAGATAAATTACAAAAAATAGAATACTTTAATTTCAAGTTAGAGAAATAAGTTTTCAAACAAATAAAATCAATTTTCAATTAGGTAGTTACATTTTCAACCAAACAGATCAATTTTCAACTAATAAAAAGATTAAGTGTTTAAAAAAAATGTCGAGATAAAATGGAATAGTTACATTTATAGTTTAAAAAATTAATTTTCAATTAAAAAAGGCTTATTTACTACCACAAAGAATAATTTTTAACAAAATACATGAATTTTCAACCAAATATTTACATTTTTAATGAAATTTTCAACCAAAAAGTTTAATTTTCTACTACAAAAGACAAATTTTCAACAAAATAGATGAATTTTCAATTAAAAAAGATCAATTTTCAACAAAAAATATGATAGTTTAATTTTCAGTTAAACAATTAGGTTTTTGAGCAACTAAAATAAATTTTCAAAAAAATAGTTAAATTTTTAACCAAACAATTGATTTTTCTAGCGAAAAGATCAAATGTATATAAAAAAACTGTTCGCAAAAAATTTAGTTACATTTTTAGTTAAAAAAATTACTTATCAAGAAAAACACTAATTTTGCACACAAAAAAATCAATTTTCAATTTAAAACAAAGATAATAATTTTCTAACAAAAATGATTTTTTTTAAACAAATTCGAATAGTAAAATTCCCGAATTTGAACATTCCCCAATAATAAAATTTCCAAATAATAAAATTCCCGAAATGGAAAATACCCGAAGACAAAAGTTCCCAATAGTTTATAATAATACTGTATTTGAATATTCCCGAATAATAAAATTCCCGACAGAAATTCGCCGAATTCTAAACAATCCAAAATAGAAAATTCCCAAATGTGAACAAATAATTTTCATTAAGAAATATTTTTTATTCAATAAAAATACAATAATCAAATACTAAACAAGTCAAATACATGAAAATAAACAATTATCAAATAATTAGTGACTTTCTAGTTCGGATATTTTATAATTCAGCAATTTTATTATTCCGGGATTTTCAAATAGAACGACGGAAAAATACCGAAAAATTACATTCCCGACTCTGTAAAATTCCCGACATCGAAGAATCCCAGATGATTAATTTCCTGAATTATAAAATTTCCAAATAATCAAATTCTCGAACAGTTAATAATATTGCTGCATTGGAAAAATGCCGAATAATAAACTTCCCGACAATTTATAATAATACCGAAAGTTAAAATTGCCGAATAATAAAATTCCTGACGGAAAATTGCGGAATTATGAAATTTCTGAACTAGAAACTTTTCGAATTATAGAATTCTCGAATAAAAACATGATTTTAAATAAATATTATTTATTTATTAAAAACACAATAATCAAACATTTTTATCAAAGAAAATGTTTTTATTGTTTGAAATTTTAAAATTATTGTTTGAATTAAAAATAACAATCATTAAAGAAAATTTTTATCCAGAAATATATATTTTTTCAACTATTGTTATTTTAAATTCAAAAAATAATTTTAGAATCTTTAAACATAAAAAATAATATTTTTTTTATAATAATATTTGATTATTGTATTTTGAATTAATGAATAATATTTATAAAAGAAAATTTTCTAATTCATTACACTCGGGAATTTTCTAGTTCGGATATTTTATAATTATTCGGAAAGTTTCTGCCGGGAATTTTATTATTCGGGAGTTTTCAAATTCGGTAATATTATAAGCTGTCGCGAATCTTATTATTCGGAAATTGTTCAATTTGCTAATATTAAAAACTGCCCGGGAATTTTATTATTCGGGAATTTTCCAATTCTGACATTTATTTTTCGGGAATTTTATTATTCGGAAATTTTATTATTCTGAAATTTTATTATTCTGAAATTTTATTATTCTGAAACTTTATTATTAGGGAATTTTCCAATAATATTTGCAATAAAATTTGCAAAAAAAGTAACTAAAATTATGAATCGTCTAAAAAAATGAATTTTTGAGAAAGTAGTTCAACTTTGAACAAAATGGTTTAATTTTTCTGACTAAAAGAGATGAATTACCAAAAATTAATTAATTTTAATGTAATATAAAAAAAACAGTTGAATTTTCAACCAGTCAATAGGGATTTTTAACAAAAAACGTTATCTTTCAACCCAATAGTTGAGTTTTCTACCAAAACAGGGGAATTTTCAATACGAAAAGTCTAATTTTTAACGAAATAAGTACATTTTTAACCAGAAAGATGAATTTTCAAATAAAATTATGTATTTTCAAACAAAAGGGTGATTTTCGATCAAGAAGATTAATTTTCTAGCATAAAACACGAATTTTCAACTAAAAGGATGAATCTTCAACAAAAAAATGTAGTTTTAACAAAAACTATTCTAATTTTAACCGAATTCTCAACCAAAGAATATACATTCTCATGGAAAAATATAATACATGGTTCGATATTTGAACAAATACAGATTTAAATTTTAAATAAACAACTAGCAAATTTAGCCATGAATTGAAATTTTTATAAGGATTCATAATAATCCAATTGAGAGTCGTTTTTATACATTATACATACAAACTAATTATTCTTTTATTATTATTCTCTTATTTGCCCAGCTCTGAAGTGAAACTTTCAACGGCAAATTGCTAATGGAACCTGGTAGGAGAATGAACTTACACGCCTTTTTAAATAATACGATCAATGAATTAATTTATTTCGTCATTTCGGGCAAAAAATGTAACCAAAAGTAACCTTCCCATAAAATAAGTAACTTTGTTGTAACCGCGGGTCAAAAAAGTAACTAAGTTAATAAAAAGTAATCCGTTCCCAGCCCTGCAATTCGGAAATTTTACTATTCTGGAATTTTCAAATTCGGTAATATTTTAAGCTGTCCGGGAATGTTATTATTCTGGAATTTATTAATTCGGGAATTTTATTATTTGGGAATTGTTCAATTCGGTAATATTAAAAACTGTCCAGAAATGTTATCATTCGGGAATTTTCTAATTTCGGAATTTTATTATTTGGAAATTTCATTATTCGGAAATTTTATTATTCAGAAATTTCATTATTAGGGAATTTTCCAATTCGAGAATTTCATTTTTCGGGAATTCTCAAATTCGACAATATAAGAAACTCTTGGGAATTTTATGATTCAGAAATTTAATTATTCGAGAATTTTCAAATTTGGTAATATAAGAAATTGTCGAGAATTTTTCAAATGCAGGAATTTTATTATTCTGAAACTTTATTGTTTCAAAAAATGTTATAATTCGGGAGTTTATTATTCTGAAACTTTATAGTTTGACAATTTTATAATTCGGGAATTTTCCAATTCTGGAATTTTACAGCGTCGGGAATTTTATTTTTCGAGATTATTGAGTCGTTCCTTTTTCACACGGTCGTCTTTTTCACCACAAGTGTATTTGGATATTATTTTTCATTTTGAAAAAGCTTATTAATACAATAATAAAAGCAGTAAACATTTATTTATGGATATTATACTTTAATCATATAGTTTTTAGAAAATAAAGGATAATGTCCAAACATACTTATGTTGAAAAATCCTTTTTTCTAAGTATTGCAAAATTTTAACGAAAATTCTGCAGCGCAGGACAATAGGCGGGAGAACTTGGACTCGATTGTCGGCGCGCGAACTGGGAAGAAGAGAGTGGGAAAACACGGTCAAACTGTAAGGAATGGAGGTTAGAATTCCCCTCTGAGACTTCTCCTCCGCTCCGCCGCCACGAGCTCGGGATTTCTTCAATCGCTTGACCTGTAAAATTTCACTTTTGCCTAGTAGGCCCCTTTTCTCGGATCGCGTCACATATGAGACGCGTAAGAGTCTAAATTTTTATTTTGAGAAGAAATTCATTGTTATTTGAAGTTCTTAGCTTAAAAAATTTTCTTTGATCGCAAGATCAGTATCAATTGGTATAATCTACTTATCTGCCAAAGTAGACTCCAACATTTTCTATTTTCTTTCTGATTTTCAAGTTACACTTGAGTTACACGGTTAGAAATCATTTATGAAATCGTCTGTATTCAGAGCCACAATTTATGCAAATAATCCAACTTTAGATTTTTATATTTTGTTTCTTTCCCAAATTCTGGGAGACCGGACCTTCCTCTTTACAATCAAGCCCGTGACTGATTTTGAGAATAAAGGGTACCCATGTGTCATGGGTCAGTTTACAATAACATATTTTTCTTTCAAGTTAACTTTTGGAAATATTGAGTGCTTTAAGTGGATTTCTATGAGATATTCTCGAAAATGTAAAAAGAGAAGGAATTCCTGAAATACTGTGGAGGTCTTGATTTATTCTGAGTAAATTAAAAAAAAAGTTAAAAATATAGTTGAATCCTCAACCAAAATAGATTAATTTTTAGCCAACAAGATTATTCTACCAAAAAGATGAGTTTTCAAGCAAGATAGATTACTTTCCTACTGAAACAGTTTAGTTTTCGAATAAAAATATTAATTTTCAATCAAAAATATAATTTGCAACCAAATTATTGAATCTTCAAGCCAAGAAGATGAATTTTTTAAATAAATTGATGTATTTTGTTGAAAATTCGTAGTTTTTGTTGTAGAAAGTTAAGATAATTTCTTGAAATTTCATTTTTTTTTTGAGTCTAAACTATTTTGTTGAAAATTCAACTGCTTCTTCGAAAATCAGCCTTTTTGGGTTAGAAATTCAATTTCTTTAGCAGAAAATTGTAGGATTCGGTTGAAAATTAATATTTTTTTTATAACTCATATATTTTGCTGAAGGTTTATATTTTTTGGGTGAAAATTCAACTATTTGGTTGAGAGTGGAACTAATTTTTGAAAAATTCAACAATTTGATTGAAAATTCATGTATTTTTTTGAAAAATCGTCTTTTTCTGTAGAAAATTATTTTTCTTGGTTAAAAATGTATGCTTTTGGTTGCATATTCAACCATTGAGTTAAAAATTACTCTACTTTGTTGAAAAGTAAACGATTCTGAATGTTTTTTTGTTGAAAGTCTTTTTTTTAAATTCGTCTTTGTTAAACATTAATCTACCTTGTAAAAAATTCAACAATTTTGGCAAAAAGCCTTTTTTTAAGATTCTTCATTTTAGTTGAAAATCCATCCCTTTCATCGAAAAATTAAACTTTTTATTAAAAATCGCTGTTTTTTGGTCCAAAAATTATTTTTAAATTCAGAAGATTAATTTTCTACCAAAAAACACAAATTTTCGACAAAAATAGATAAAATTAAAAAAGACTAAGTTTTAACGAAATAATTAAATTTTTAAACAAAAAGATGAATTTCCAGCAAGAAGATTAATTCTTTACCACAAAACACGAATTTTTGAAAAAAAATAGATAAATTTTTTATTTTTAAAGTCCACCACAAAGGTGGACTATGAAAAAAAGAATTTTTATGAAACTAGTTCAATTCTTAACCAAGTTGTTGGATTTTCAACTAAAAAGAGAATAAGTTTCAACCAAATAGTTAAATTCTTGAACAAAAAGAAGAATTTTCAACATAATACATCAATTTTTAAAAAATTGTTAAATTTCAAACAAAAATTTCTTCAGCTTAGAATTTATAAATAAAATTAATAAATAATGAATAACATCATTGAAAAAATAATAAATAACAAAAAAAGTCATGGCTGTAACAATCTTAAGCTTGAGATAAAAATTATCATAACTATACAAATATTAATTTCAGTTAAAAATCTAGCTATTTGATCGCGAATTAATTTTTGTGTTGAGAATTCATATTTTTGGGTTTATAATTTAACAATTTGGTAGAAAATTAAACTGTATGTATTTTTTATTTTTAAACTGTATGTATTTTGTTTGTAATTTGTCTTTTTACATAAAAAATTAATCTTCTAGGTTGAAAAATGAACTGTTTTATCAGAAATTCGAGTAGATTGAATTTCGAGCTTTTTTCTTGGAAACTAATTTTGTTTCGTTGAAGATTCATCACTTTATCGGAAAATTTATCTCTTGGGTCTAAAACTTAACTGAATTACTAAACATTTTTTTTTCTTTTTTTTTTAAATTCATTTTCTTGACTGAAAATGCGACTATTCCATTTTTGGTTTAGAATTGATATTTTTAATTGAAGATTAATATTCTCCAATCGAAAATTCGTCTTTTCCGAACAAAATCAATCCTATTGATTGAAAATTCATTTTTTCAAATGAAAATTCAATTATTGTGTCGAAAGTTCATCTTTTTTGGTTGAATTCAACTGTGTTTTTATTTCAAATCAAAATGTTTTTTTGTTGTCTAATATTCAACTATAATATGTTTTGTTAAGACATATTTTCGTGCAACTGGTTTTTGAGAAACTATTTTTTTATTTTGTTGAAGTATCATAATTTTGGATGATAATTTAACTATTTCGGCGTAAATTAATTTTTTTGTTAAAAATTCATATTTTCGAGCAAAACTATACGAGATATTTACAAAATTTTATAAAAAATTTCATTTCCGTCTGAAATGTGCAAAAGAAGATGATATATTGATTTAAAAAAATTTTAATTTCAAAAAGTTCTACAAAATTTTCTAGAAACAATTTTTTGATAACACGCATCGTCTTTGTTTCAGTCGGCAAAAATGTCATCAAAAATGAATAATTCTATTTTCCAATCAAACTATGAAAAGAATAATTTAATTTACTTAATTTGTTAATTATATGTAATAATCTTGAAATTCTTTCAGTTGGACATTTTATAATATTCTTTTTCCACTTGAAAAAATGTTGAAAATGTTTTGAAATCAGGAACAAATATTAAAATGATAAAAAATCTGTGCTTTGTTTAGCAGTGTCGAAATCAGCACAATGTTTACAAAAAATCACGTTCCAGAAATATTCTTACAAACAAGATCTAAAAATTACAGTTTTCAAGGCTTTTACCTTCGATATGAAAAAGTACTCAAATAATAAAAAAAACGCAGGTTTCTAACATTATTCAAAGAGATTATTATAAGAACCAATAATAAATTATATAAACACTTATTTTTCTTGAATTGCATGAAATATTGTCTCGCTGTAAGTGAAAAACTGACAAAAAGTGGAAAATTTTAGAATAAAATGCAAATTTTTAACCACATTCAAAGATATTCATCAAAAACAATAATTTGTTTAAAAAATTAGTTTTGTTAAACTTCAAACAATATTACCTTCATCTAAGTGAAAAGAGGACAAAAAGTTGGATATTTCTGAAAAAACGCAACTTTCTAGAATTTTTAAAGAGAATATTACTAAAAATTATAATAAATTGTTTATCAAATTATTCTTGTTGACTAGGATTAATTATTACCTCACAACGGGTGAAAATTTGACAACAAGAAGACAATTTCAGAAAAGATTGCCACTCTCTAGCACAATTCTAAGAAAAAGTTGCGATAAATGATAAAAAATAATTTTAACAATTATTTTTGTTAATTCTAATTAATTATCATCTTAAAAAATAATAATTTTTGATTGAATAGTTTAATTTTTAACAAAAAATTTGAATTTTCCATCAAGAAGATTAATCGTCTATCAAAAAACACAAATTTTCAACAAAATACATTATTTTCAACAAACTTGTTGATTTCAAAGCCATAAGAACTAATTATGTACATAACGATTGAATTTTCAACCCTAAAATATGATCGTCCAACCAAGACGGTAATTTTCTACAAAAAAGTTAAATTTTCATAAAAATATTTTTATTTTTGACCAAGTAGTTAAATCTGAACTAAAAATAGAAATTTTGAACTTAAAAAACTATTTTCGAGCAAAGAAATTGACTTTTTGACCAAAGTCATGGATTAGCGACTAAAATTAATGAAGAAATAATCTTCAACGAACAAAAAAATTATTTTTTAAGAACATTGTCGAATTTTCTAGAAATTAGATTAATTTTACCCAAATGAAATTAATTCTTAACGAAAAATGTAATAGTTGATCTTTTAAACAAAAAATAATTTTTTCAAAACTGTTTATTTTTATATATATATATAATATATATAAATGAATAATTGTTAAACTTTTATAAATTGTACAATTCAAAGACTTAAAAAAATATGTAAATCGACGCCATCATTTCGAATTCTCTAGATTGAAGAATGAATCAACGATATTCAGAGATTTTCATAATCACATAGATTTAAGCAATTTTAAGTAAGAAACATTAAAAATTGAAAGAATAAATTTTTTTAAACTAAACTATTTTGAAATTAGAAGTAAAATTATTCTAATTTAGATCCTCACAAATTTATAATTGTTCAACTGTTATTTATGAATCAAAAGTTGTTTTGAAACCTATTTTGAATATTATCTCAAAATTATTTATTTGTTAAAATAAAAAAACATTTCAAACTTTTCGAGGAATCTTAAGAAAATATTTGTATTATCTTCAAACCCCACAAAATCCTTAAACAGCTTCAAAACTTCATTTTGAAATTTTCAAAAATCTACATTTTGATTTAAAATTTTTGAAATGTTTTAAAATTTTTCGAATGCTCAAATCCTGGAAAATGAAAAAAATCACTTGAAATGTTCAAGATTATTTTTTGATAATTTTGTGTGTCTTTTGAAATCTTTTTTAATATTCTGTTAAATTCAAGCTTCCAATTATTATATTTATTATTATTTATTATTGTAGTTTAATTATACTTCAAAGTCACATGACATTTGTACATATAACCTAATCTAATCAGACAGTTTTATAATACTGAAAAAAAATGGTTGTGATACTCTAAGAATGATTAGATAAAAAATATCAGTCATTTTTAACGTAAATCACTCAAATGAAATACGTAAATGACCTCGGACAGTGTAAAATCACACGTTCTGTGGCTTTTTTTATAGTGTGATTGGAATGGCTAATCGTGAAAAGGAATATTGAGGCAAAACCCGATGTACTTTATATTCAAAATATGAGAGAAAACTAAGTTTTCCATATTTTTATTTCGGTTTACGGTCAATTTAGAGAAAAATTAGAAAAGAAATCATGTTCCAATTTTCTTTTATTATTGACGTATCGGCCTCATCTTTGGCCCTCCATCAGAAAGAAACATCTTTTTTTAAAGTATGAATAATTAATAATAATAAAAATAAGAAAATACATACAAGAAATAAATTAGATGCATAAAACAAATTTTTACCTTAGAGGAAATTTTCCTAGTCAATCATAATGTATCGTCGAAGAGAACTACAATTTTCATTTTATAAGAGTTTTTTCCCTAGCAAGAATTTTACTATTTTTACAATCGAAATCAAAATAATGATCAAAATTCCGAGTTCGGATATTCTATTTTTTAATCGACGACCAGTTTCACCTATATAAACTTTATTGCATTCTCTACATTTTATTAAATAAACAACATTAGAAATATTTTAATTTTTTCAGAGTCTTTTATATTAGTGAAACGTTTTTTTAATATGTGATCTATACTAAAATATACATTATTAGCAAACTTTTTTAACGCACTCTTCAATCTTTCTGATAATCCTTGTACATAAGGTAATGAAACCCGTAAATTAGTTTGTCTATCATTTCTAGGCCATTTGTTTAGTTTATAAATTTTAATTGAGCTATTGTAAATTGGCCTGCCCTTGATGGTTTTCAAACCAATTAATAATGAAATTTCAATTTTTTTTTATAGAAAGATCTAACAAATTCAGAGTATAACTGTTTTCTATTTCACAAGTCAACTATAGAGATTTTTCTATACTATTGAATGTGTTAATTATTTCTTGGATTTTATCTGTAGGAACAATATTTAAAATAGCATCGACCTTAAGCTTAAAGAAAAGTAGTTTGAAGCTTAATTGAGATAAGGCTCTATTTTCAACATCTTCCTAAACAAGATTAGATGCAATAGGTGATAAAGGTGAACCCATCGGACAACCAGAAGTTAGTTTATAAAATTTTTGATTTAAATAAAAAACAGTATCATTAAAAACCGTTCTGACAGCTATTTAAATCTCTGAGCTTGAGATTTTAGTTAAATTTTTATGTACTTGTAACTTTTATTCAATAGCGTCCAAAACTAAATCCAAAGAATTGTTATCAAACATGGATACAACATCTGGTGAAACAAGTGAATGTGTGTGAGGAATATCAAAATTATTAATTTTTTCTCTAAAGCTCCAACTATCTCTTATAAATGCATCAGTTTTCCCAGATTTAGGAGGCTTTAGGAGATTGGTTGAGAATTTCGCTAAATTGTAAGTTGGAGAACCAATAGTAGAGATAATTATTCTCCATTCTAATTCTGGTTTGTGGAATTTAGGAAGGGCATATGCTTTGGCTGTCATACAACCTGTAACGTAATTTTAACTTATATGCTTGACCTACTGTATGTACATGTTGAATATGCCTACCGTTTTTAAATATACTTAACTTTTACTAATGTACGGGTAATACCACCCGTTAGAATGTCATTTTTCTCGCTGCGAACGCTGCACAAAGCAAGCGATAGAAGGACCCCTCTCCATCGAGCAGAGTGGGGACTTCCAACCAATAGCAGCATGGCGTGCTCAACCAGCACTGACATCTAGTTCACTGGGAGACGGGTCCCACATCGTTCGTTACTTCGGTCTCGACGCTCGTTAGGACGAGGTGGTCTTTCGGTTGACGCTCCAGAAGAGAGTGTTCTTAGAGTAGACGAAGAGGTGTATATCACACGCGATGAATTCAAACGTTTAGTGTTTAGTGTTTAGTGTTTTATTTTTGATATTATTTTATTTTTGAAATTAGAAAACTATAGTAGCTAGGTGTTTTATAATTAAATTGGAAGCTTTCCCTGTGATTGGTTCGCCCGTCACTTATGTTGCCTAAGATTTGGACACAAAGCATTTCCAAGCTGCCTAAATTTACATCATCCTTTCCTTCTGCAATGTTCGTTCGCGCGCATTGTGGCTCGTAACGTGGTGTAAATGGGGGTAATACTTGCCTTTTCTAATTCACACTTGTAAGCTAGGTACTTATTGATTAAATTATAAGCTTTCCTTGAGATTGGTTTGCCCGTCTTCTGGCTCGCCCAAGATTTCTTCATTAAATATTTCGGAGATACTGGAATCTATCATGCTCTTTCTTTTTGCAATGTTCGTTCGCGCACATTGTGGCTCGTAAGAGCTAATTGATGAAAGTGAAACAAGTGTGCGTTTACTCACTCAAATAAAATTGAAGTTTTTAATTCAAACTTTTAAATATCAATATAAAAGAAGCCAAGATGCTCAACCACTTTATAAAAGTATTTTTTTTTAACAATCTACATGACGAATAAAAAATCTCATGAATTTCACTTCAAAGCCAATCAAAGGTTTGAAGCACCGATTTTTCTGGCATTGCATTGAATGTAAGACTGAGCTTTGTCAGAAAAATCGAAAAGATTTTGAATTTATTTAAAAAATGAATATACTAAAATATTAGTACTTTGAAATTACTCACTCCAAAAGGCATGCACACAAATCCTAATCGTTTGAACTAGGTTGTTAATGTTTCATCTTCCTTTGTTATAGGAACAAAATTAATTCAATTTACAACAACTTTAGCATAACTCCATAAATCTTGACTTTGTGAAAATTAGGTTCGTTTTATTTTAAAACTTAAGCATATTGAAGACGGAGGGGTTTGAGAATTCCGCCTTCGAGGAGAAGAGGAGAAGAGGAGAAGAGGAGAAGAGGAGAAGAGGAGAAGAGGAGAAGAGGAGAAGAGGAGAAGAGGGAAAAAATCCAAAGACAAGATACTGAATGGGGAGGGAAAGAAATTATTGAAGAGCATGAAGAATATAGGATGGTTTATCCTGAACGAAAATATAGAAGGCGATCAGAAACAGAAATATACATCCTCAAGAGGAAAAAAGGGAACGGTAATTAATTATGTGATAGTGTACGACGAGGTGAAAATAAGTCAAGAAACTAGATGTGGTTTATATAGATTCGGATCACTTTCCCATAATAATGACATCAGAGGAAGAAATGGGTAACGACGATAAAAAAGAAGTAAAGATATAAAGAACACGAAGATTGGCCAATAGAAGGTAAAGAACAATTGAAGGAAAGGGTAAAGAGTATGAAAATAGGAGAGGAAAAGGGAGGTTCAGCGGAAGAAAATTTGTAGAAGTTAGAGGAAAGGAGTGGAATGACGAGATCGGAAGAAGAAAGAAAGGAATTCTTAAGTGAGAGAGATGCAGTAGATGGGACTGGAATATATAAATTATTGAAGAAAAGGGGCAGAGAAAGTCAATTAATAAAAAGATGAAGTAAGAAAAAATGATGTAAGGGAATGTGCTGTGAAAAGAAAGAGAACAGAAAGTGTAGAATTTATCAATTGAAACAGGGAACATGGATACATGTATGGGAAAGATGCAGAAGAGGAATTGAAGATGAAGAAACCTGTCAAGAGAAAGTGGTAATGATTTTAGGAGAGAATGGATGAGTTAAAGAGTGTACGAAGAAATCTGAGAGGACTAGAAGAACTAATATGAAAGAATGAAAGACTGAATGTGATAAATGTCAAGGTTGAAGTAGAAGAGGAGTAAAAGAAAGAGTGAACGGTAACATCGATAAAAAGGAAGTAATGGTATGAAGAACATGAAGATTGGTCAATATAAGAATAATAAAAATTTAAGGAAAAGGTGAAGAATATGAAAATGGGAGAAAGAAAGGGAGGCTTAGCGAAAACAAAATGTAAAGGAGGTAGAAGAAAGGAGTGGGATGGCGAGATGGGAAGAAAAAAAAAGAAGTTTTCTACGGAGAGAGATATAGGAGTTGGAAATGGAGTATATGAATGATTGAAGAAAAAAGACGGGGAAAAGCAGTTAATAAAGAGGTGTGAAATGGAAGAAAGAAACCAGAGATGTGGTAATGATTTTAGGAGAGGATGGATTGGGTGAAGAGAGGATGAAGAAATTTTAGAGGACTAGAGGAAGAAATAAGAAAGAATGAAACACTGTATGTGAAAAATGGCGAGGTTAAGGTGAAAAAGAAGTGGAAGGAAAAGGAAACGGAAGTTAATATTGACCGTTTGTGAAAAAAAATGATAGAATTTCTTTCTTTGGGGACCTTAGAAAATGGAGTAATCATTGCCCTATAGTTTCAAAAACAATTTTATATTTGATGTCACAATTTATCGTTGGAAATCTAAAAAATATTAATTTTAAAACTGCATCATTTTTGAGCTGCAAGAATGATAATGTAAAAAAACGTAAACATGAAATGAAATTTGCAGCAGATTATTTTCCGAGAGATTAATCTGAGAACTGCAAGTCATTGAGTAAGATGTATCTTATCATTTGACAATGACAGATATGTACTAATTAAGAGGTCATAGACCAGACATTAATTTGAGTCATGTCATCAACGTATTATAGAGAGAAAAAAAAATTATTTCATAATCTAGACACTCTTAAACTGCCAGTTTTTATTTTTATAAACAATTGGAGAAGACGTGCTCGCAAAAGTTAAATCTGTTTATTAAATGTATTTTTGAAACTGATTTTTTATAAATAAATTACCTTCCGAAGTCAATCATTTTTTTTAGATGATGGAGGGGAATTTGTAAATAATTTACAAATTGTAAAAACAAGAAGTTTAAGAATGAGTATAAATAAATAAATAATGATGGCACATGTGAGTATTAAAAATCCATAAACGTCAAGAAGTTCAATTTGAAACCAATACAAATCCACAGCAGGTGATCTGAGAGAATTCTCCCCATTTCTTATAATATATTCAATCCAAAAAATCGCAGTTTGCATTGCACTCATTGGCCGATTACGAAATAGATTTGATTCTCGTTTTGCAGCTTCCCTAAAAAATAAAATTATACATTTACCCAAAAATAAATTTATAAGTAAGAGCATCACTTTAAATTAAAGAGAAATTTTCATTGGAACAAGAAACAATTTGTTCCAAACAAAGAAATTTTTTTGGACCAAAGGAAATTTTTTTGAATCAAAATCTTTGAATCAAAGAAACCAGGGAGGGGCAAAGTATTGATTTGCAGCCCTCTGAAATCGAATGATTAAATTCATCGGATCGTATTAATTTTTTGAAAAATCTACCTGAAATCTTTGTGAAATAATTGAATTATTTGTGAAATTATTGAAATCATTGGACTCTTTGTGAAATCTTTTAAATCTATCTGAAATATTTGCGAAACATTTGTGAAATCTTTGAAATCTTCAAGAAATCACTGAAATCTTTGTGAAATCTTTCTGATGTCTTTGGAAGCCCTATCAAAATATTTTTGAAATGTCTGATAATAGTTGTAAAATTATTGAAATCTTTGTGAAATCTTTGGAAATCATGGCGAAATATTCAAAATATTTTTTTAATATTTGCTAATATTTTTGAAATAATTGGTAGTATTTTTGAAATAATTGAAATCATTGAAGTCTTTGTGAAATCTTTTTAATCTGTCTGAAATTTTTGCGAAATATTTGTGAAATCCTTGAAATCTTCAAGAAATCACTGAAATCTTTCTAATATCGTTGGAAACCTTTTCAAAATATTTGAAATATTTTTGAAATATTTGATAATAGTTGTAAAATTATTGAAATCTTTGGGAAATCATTAAAATCTTTGCGCACTCTTTAAAGTCTATCTGAACTTTTCAGTAAATATTTCAAATCTGTCCGAAATCTTTGCGAAATATTTAAAATCTTTGTGAAATCTTTGGAAAATCATTGAAATCTGTGTGAAATTTTTCTGATATCTTTGTAAATCTTTTAAACATATTTGAAATATTTTTGAAATATTTGGTAATATTTGTGAAATTATTGTGAAACTTTTGGGAAATCATTGAAATCTTTGTGAAATCTTTGGAAATCTTTTGGAAATATTTTTAAATATTTGATCATATTTGTGAAATTATTGAAATCTTTGTGAAATATTTGGAAAATCTTTGTGAAATCTTTGGAAATCTTTTCGAAATATTTTTAAATATTTGATAATATTTGTGAAATTATTGCAATCTTTGGGAAATCTTAGGGAGATCATTGAAATCTGCATAAAATCTTTTAAATCTATCCGAAATCTTGCGAAATATTTGTGAAATTTTTTTAATCTATGGGAAATCATTTAAATCTTTGGAAATCTTTTGGAAATTTTTTTTCAAATATTTGATAATATTTGTGAAATTATTGAAATCTTTGTGAAATCTTTGGAAAATCATTGAAATCTTCATGAAATATTTGGAAATATTTTTGAAATATTTTTAAATATTTGATAATATTTGTGAAATTATTGAAATCTTTGTGAAATCTTTGTGAAATCTTTGGGAAATCATTGAAATCTATATATAATATATAATATATATTATATTATATCAACAGAAAAAGTTATTGGATTGCAATAGACTACTGGACCTACAAATTCTACTATATTTTGTAAAAAGTATTTTTCACTATAAAATAACTACCTAGAAAAATTAACTTTCTTGTCCTGGAAAACCTGGAAAATTCCTTGAATTTTTTTTAAAGAAACGCTAGACACCCTGAAGAAAGAAATAAAATTTTAACCAAACTGTTGAATTTTCAACCAAGAAGTATGACATGAACAAAATTGTTGAATTTTCAACAAAGTAATTCAATTTTGAACCAAATAATGAAATTTGTAAATAAAAAATATGAAATTTCAACGAAAAATTCAATAGTAAACTTTTCAACCGAGAAGAATGAACTTTGAACCAAAAATAGTTCGATTATTTTATTAGGTTCTATTAATGAATTTCGCATAAGTGGACAAATAAGAAAAAGCGGAAAGACTGTGAAGCCTGCGATAAATAAATATGAATTTTGATAATTTATAGCCTAAAAAAAAAACATTTTAAATAAACAGTAAACTTCATTTTTAGTACTCAAAAAATTGTATGACACTATTTTGACTTTTTTTTAATTTTTGGCACTATTTACCCTATTTTTGATCTCTAAAATGAGTCCGAGGCCTGCAATGGTGAGATATTTTTTGAATTTTTTTTGTTATAAATACATTATAAAATGCGTCTCTAAGAGTGTAAATGTGTTCCCAATGATGGATTTATAGACTCGCATTATGCCATGCCTCTGGAATTCATTCTTCACGATAACTAGTTCCAATGGAAAAAAATTTCTTGGAAAAACGAGACGTAATTACGCAGCGAAAATACTAATTAATGATCGAGGAAAACCTATTGTCGGTCGCTTTTTATTGGCTATTTATTTTAATTAACTGGGAGTTGTAACTCTAGTGTTCATTAATTTATTTATTACCGAAGTAGTGGAATTAATTTGAAATTAAACTTTTTATAAATAATATTGGTTTCCTGTTAATAAGGGAGTGGATAAACGGCCGCTACCTGTATTAAACTTACCTGCCTTTCAACAATATCTATTCCATTTATATTATTTTTAATTAATACATATTTCGATCTTGAGACTATTACTTTCGATAAACAATTTTTGTAGAGCGTAAAAAAATATGCCTGAGCCCGGATGCGAACCCGGAACGCCACCATCCATGAGTGAAGCGTTTACGTAATCGTTTTAAGATCGAAATTTGTAATAATTAAAAATTCCAAAACGCGTTAACATCTTTAAACGGTAATAAATTCTTCTAAATATGAATTGAAATTATATTGCTATTATTATTATTCAATTATTCAATAATTGAACTTTAAAATCTTAAGATCACCCGGGTTACGAAAAAGAGATTAAGACTTTTTTATTTTTTACTATCCCTCGTGTTTCTTATGTAAGCAACATTATCTTAAAAGCCAATAAAATTTGATAATAAAGTTTCGGAGACTTTTTATTACTTTATTATGCCTGTAATAAAATTGGCTATTTACTGCTTGTAGTGTAAACAAATTATGTAAAATATTGACACTTTTGAAAATAATTATAAAATCATATACAAGGCTGCCACATCCTAATTCACTTGAAAAAAGTGACTTATTTGAACAGAAAAAGTAACAAAAAGTGACAAATTTATAAGAATTTAGATAGAATTATAAACGATTCAAGATACATATAAAATAATAAAAATAAATTGAAAAAATGGCATTGATTTCAGTCAAATTCTAATAGAAAATTGCCGACTTGAAAAATTATTGATTAATAAAATTCCGAACAATTTATAATATTAGCGAATTTGAAAATTCCCGGCAGTTTTTAATATTACTGAATTTGAATATTTTTGAATAATAAAATTTCGGAAAGAAAGTTTCTGTATTATAAAATACAATAATGAAGTATTTTGATCAAAACCATTTTTTTTATGTTCAACATATTTTTAAAAATTATTGTTTTAATTCGAAATAGTAATAAATAAAAATATATTTTTCAATGCAAAAGAATAATACAAGAACAAGATTTTTATCACAAGAGCAATGATTAAAAAAACTAGCATGTACAATTTCAACAAAATTACTTCGATAATTTTTTTTCAATTACTTTTAGTTTAAACTTAAACAATAATTAAAAAATACAATAAACAGTTTTTTTAATTCTGTGATCAAAATATTTCATTATTGTATTTATACTAAATGAATAATATTGATTCAAAAACAATTTGTTTAATTGTTGAAATTCAGGATTTTTTCATTTTTGGGAATTTGACAGTGTCGGATATTTTATAATTCGCAAATTTTCTGTCGCGAATTTTATTATCCAAAAATTTTCAAATTCGCGATTTTTATATTTCGAAATTTAATTTTAATTTTTAATTTTAATTTTAAGTGAAATGAGAAGAATTCGATGGAATTGATAAAAATTCCAGATAATTGATGACAATTAAAAACTATATTTTAAAAATTTATTTTTGGAATGAACTTAGAAAAAATCAAGGGAATTCAAAAAAATCTAATGAAATTAAAAATTGTTTAAAAAGTCATAAGGGATGTTTAAATTATCCGTATCAAGATTCCCTTTTAACGAATGACTCGACACTTTTGTTTTTATTAAGATATTATCTTATTGTAAAAATATTGATATTGTTAAAAAATAGGAATAAAATACTGATTTAATCCGCTTTTTCGTGTAAAAAATAAATTTGTTACGATTTTTCAAATAATAAATTAGAAACTAATATGCACTGCCTTTAACAAATATATTTTTAAAATCAAGACTCATTTTTACCAATTGTCTTGACTCTTTTGTTTTTAGAAAGATGTTATAATATTGTAAAAATATTCAACACAAATTTGGAATATATAAATTGAAATTGAAAATTTTAAATTGTATTTTTTTTTAATTTCTAAGAAGGAAAATGTTATTATATATAGTTTGAAGTTATATATTCAAAAAATGCAAAGAATTTAAAGAGATTTCGTTTCAACAATTTTCAGAACTCTCAGTATTCGAAAATTTTTTATTCTGCATTTTCAAATAATTTTTTTTTGAAATTGTAAAATGAACAGTTGCATTTGGAACGAAAAAATTAATTTTGTACAGAAAAAAAACGAATCTTCACAAAATATAAAATATTTAACAAAATATAAATTTTCTAATGAATGGTTGAATTTCAGAACCCAAAGTACGAATTTTTCACAGTGGAATTCTCAACAAATGATTTGATTTTTTTGTTAAGAATAATAAATTTGAAACTTTTTCATTTGAATTTTGAAATTGTTTTATATCATTTATAAAAGATTCTATGTTGAAAATTTAACAAGATTAAGATTGTGATATTTATATTTTTGGTAGAAAATTCTATTATTTGGGTGAAGATTGAACTAATTTATAAAAAAATTATTTTGTTGTTGTTGAAAATTCATCATTTAGTTTAAAATTCATCTTTTTGGCTGAAAATTAATTTTTTAAATTGAAGATTAATTATTTTTGTTAAAAATTCATTTTGTTGGTTGGAAGTATAACTACTAAATTTAAAACTTTTTTTTTTGTTAAAAAATTAATTTTTTAAGTTGAAAATGTAACTATTCCATTTTTGGCTAAAAATTCATTTTTTTTTACCAGAATACTATATTCAGTGTATTTGTTCCCGTCTTCGAGATGCATCGATCGACTTATTATTGAATCTTTTATAAGCCACTAGTACCGATTTATGAAGTTTAAAAAAGCGTTTATTTTCTTTATATAAAAAAACTTATTCAATATTAAAATACAATGAAACTATATCTAGTGTATTTGTTCGCGTCATCGAGACGCATCGATCGACCTATTGTTGGAACTTTTATGACCTACCGGAAAGTATTTATAAAGCTTTAAAAAAATTGTTTATTTTTTTATGAGAAAAACTTCTTTGATATTCAGAATACCAGAATACTATATTCAGTGTATTTGTTCCCGTCTTCGAGATGCATCGATCGACTTATTATTGAATCTTTTATAAGTCACCAGTACCGATTTATGAAGTTTAGAAAAAGGGTTTATTCCGTTTATATGAAAAAAAACTTATTTGATATTAAAATAAAACAAAACTATATCTAGTGAATTTGTTCGCGTCATCGAAACGCATCGATCGACCTATTGTTGGAACTTTTATGACCTACCAGAAAGTATTTATAAAGTTTAAAGAAATTGTTCATTTTTCATGAGGAAAACTTTTTTGATATTCAGAATACCAGAAAACTATATTTATTGTATTTGTTCGCGTCTTCGAGATGCGTCGATCGACCAGTACCAATTTATGAATTTAAAAAAAATGATTTTATTCTGTTTAGATGAGAAAAACTTTTTTTATATTAGGAATACTACAGTACTGTACTTGACACATTTGTTCGCGTCTTCGAGACTCTTAGAATGACCTTTTGACGTACCTTCCATGAACTCTTAAAATCTAGCAATATTGTTTTATAAATTGAAAAAAATATGTTTGTCTTGTTGATATGAGGAAAACTTTTAAACATTGGGAAGACAACTATTATGCATATAATAAATTTGTTTGCGTCTTCGAGAGGCATCCATTGCCTAATTGAAGAATCCTTCATGGCCTACCAATATCGTTTTTTAATTTTTCAATAAAATTATTAACGTTATTTAAAGGAGGACTTTTTTCTATTGGGAATATAGCAGTAATATATTGGATGTAATTGTTCGCGTCTTCGAGATTTGTTCATTGTAACATAACAAATCGACCGTCATGTTGATGGGCTCTCTGATTTTCTGAAAATGAGATTTTCGGAAAAACAGAAACGTTAGCTTGAAAAATATTGAAAGTATCCATTTTTTCTTTTGTTAGAGAGAAGCCTCCCTCTAAAAGGAAGCAAATTTATTTGATACCTATGAGGAAGCAAAGTGCTCATAAATTGAGCACAAATAAATACACCCGTAGTGAATAATTCCATAGTACTTCGCAGTGATATCTTTGTTTATGGTTCTACTTTCTGTAGAAATTGTTGGCCAATTTGATATAGAAAAAGGAGACCTGGAAAAACTTGAATTTTTAACCTGGAAACCCTGGAAGAGACCTTGAATTTTTTTTTCTGAGAATCGTTGGATACTAGGGTGGTCCAATTTTTTTTTTTAATTTTGATGCATGTCGCCCGGAGAGTTGTTCGAATGAAAAAAAAATTTGTTAAAAAAAATGATATTTAGAGGTGGCGCAAGACCTATGAAGTTTAACACGTATTTCCCATAAAAAAGACTTTTTTTGTACATTTTATTCAGAATCCTCAATATTAGCCGAATCGAGTTTAACTCATCATTTGTTTTTACAATTATCCATAGAATATGAATTAAATATTATTTTTCAAATATCACCTTCATGAGTCTGTTTTATAGGGTCATTGTTTAAACAATTTATTATTGTTTTTTAGCAATTTTCTTTTAGAAAAGAGTTAGGATGTCGCGGTTTTTTCAACAATTTTCCACTTTTTGTCCAATTCACAATTAGAGTGAGAAAAAACTTAATTAATGTTAACAAAAACAATTGTTTAAATAATATATTACTATTGTTAATAATATTCAATTTGAATAAGGTTAGAAAGTTGCAGTTTTTTCTGAAAATTTAGACTATATGTATACTTTTTACTTGGAGTCAGTTAATTATTAACTGAATTCAGTAAAAACCATCAGTTAAACGAATTATTATTGTTTATAACTATTTTCTTCTTTATTAATGCTAGATAGTTGCGCTTTCTTCTGAAATTTTTAACTTTTTACCCACTTTTTACTTGTGCAGTAATAAATAATTCAAGTTATTCAATATAGTTTAAACAATCTATTATTGTTCATAACTATCTTCTTTTCGATATCAATTTCACAAATATCTGTTTTATTTCAGAAAAATATATTCAAAAAGGAGAAAGAGATTGTTCAAATGAAGATTCTCTCTAATCTTTATTTATTATTTACTCATAACTAAAAAGGTAAAGCTAAGTTGCCGCTTTCAGAAAAAACCGCAAATTTCTAGTACTTATCTGATGAAAGATAGTTATAAACAATAATAAATTGTTTAAACAATTATTTTTGTTAAGTTGCATTAATTATTACCCCACTAAGTGAAAAGTGGACATAAAGTTTGAAATTTCAGAAAAAACAGTAACTCTCTATCATGACTGAAAGATAATATAGTTATTAACAACAATAATTTGTTTTAAAAACATTTTTTCTTAAATTTAATCAATTATTAAATCACTTCAAGTGAAAAATAGACGAATAGTTGCAATTTTCGGAAATATTCGCATCTTTATACCATTGAGCAAAGAGAATATTATTAACAATGGTAATCAATTGTTTAAATAATTATTTTTGTTGACTTCAATTGATTATCAATTCACTCTATTCAGAAGAAACTACAACTATATTGTACTAATAAAGGAGAAGATGGTTATAAACAATAATAATTAGTTTAAATAATTATCTTTGTTAAATTGAGTTAATTAATAACTTACTCTATGTGAAAAATAGACAAATAGTTGTAAATTTCAGAAAAAACTGCAATTATCTAGCGTTGTTCTAGGAGAATATTTTTAACAATAATAACAAGTTGTTTATACAATTATGTTTGTTAAGATGAATGAACTATTACCTCTCTTCAATTGAAAATTCGACAAAAAGTGGACAATTTTTGAAAAAACCGCGGCTTTCTATCTGCATTCTAAGAGAAAATTGCTAAAACAATAATAAATTATTTAAACGATTTATTTAAACATCTAATTATGAGTATAAAGTAGTATTTCATGCAATAGAGACCAATTTGCATTTTAAGAAATGCAAAAAAATTATAGTTAGTGCCAAAAACTCGCAAGACCCATTTTTTCACTCATGGGGTCTTCTTGGGATCCTATAAAACAGACTTATGGGGATGATGTTTAAAAAGTCATATTTTATTCGTATTCTATGGCTAATGGTGAAGAGAAATGTTGAATGTCAACGATTCAGCTAATGTTGAGGATTCTGAATAAATTTACAAAAACGTATTTTTTTTCTTATGGGAAATGCGTGTTAAACTTCATGGGACTTGCCCCTTGAAAAAATACTATTCCAAGGAAACTCGCTGATCTGCCCTTCAAGGGTAGGTTTCATAATCCTGAAATTACTTGCAGAAAAAAAGAAAAAAACTTGATTAAAGGTCAAATAATCAACTGTAATTTGGTGATTGTGACTTCTCTTTTGTTAAAGCTCCTTTGGCTTTAACGAACACATTCTCATCACGTATGTTTAAAAGATATTTGAAAATTTTGGAAAAATTTCAAGAATAATTTAAAACTAGAAACGATTTCAAGAAATGTAAAAACAAAATTTGGATTTTTGAAGATTTTGAAGAAAAAGCTTTTTAAGAGTTTTGAAAGGTTTCAAGGGAATAAAAAAGTGTTTTTTGAAGATTCTTGGGAATAGTGAAATAAATCTCATTTTGAAAAACTTATTTTAAGATGAAATTGAAAAACATTTTAAAACATTTCAAAAGATTTTCAAAATTTGCAAGAAAATTTCTGGAAGATTTTAAGGCAATTTTTTCATTTTGAAAAATTTTGAAAACAAATTAGGAAAAATTCTACTTATTTAAAAAGATATTGAGAAGTTTAAAAAAAATTTTGAAAATAATTTAAAACCTGGAACAACTTCAAGAAATTGAAAACAAAATGTAGATTTTGGAAGATTTTGAAAAAAGAAGTTTTTTAAGAATTTTGAAAGATTTCATGAGAATAAATTCAAGAGGAAAATTTATATCATATTTAATTTTGAAAAATTAATTTTAAGATAAAATTGAAAAAAATGGAAAATGCTTCGAAAAGTTTCGAAAATTGTCAAAAAAGAATTTGGATCATAAAAATAATGTTTTCTTTACTTTCCATTAGTACTTATTAATTTATTGGATGTTTATTATGCTAAAAAATATTTTTCCGCTATAAATATATGCAAAAAACGTATTTCCCAATTAATACAATTAAAATAAATTAAATTTGTATTTTCCCCATGCATTTGATTAATTGTCAAGATGTGCCAATTATACTAACTTTCCTGTCATTTCCACTTATCCTATCATGATCGTGACGTCATGCCACAATACTCAATATTCCGCGAAATATTTGACTCCTTTTTTGATTCTATTAAATTGATTTTTAGTTGTCAAATTGTACTATTTCACGGAAATTTTATATTTGTCACGTCGTAAGACAAGAAAAACACTTGAAAAACACTGACATTCCTGATGCGCAAATGCGTACACATTTTTACAGCGCGCGCGTCGATACAAGGCCAGGGCAGCCAATGAACGTTGCTTGACAAAAATCACCCGACGACTCGCGGTAGAGGTGGGGGCCCCTCCAGCCTTGAAATCCGTAGATGTTTACGTTTCGCGGCCCTTGAAATAGGCAAGAGTTCACTGTTAATATGGAATTATTTAATATAATACCATTAGAGTTGTTTAATGTATTTTACCGTATTACGCAGTATTACTCGTAATGAATAAAATCTAATTTCAATATCTTTTCCAAGTTCCATGGTTGTAGCGTAATTTTTTTAATGCAAATAATACTCGGATTATTAATTCTTAAAAAAAGTATTCAGTCAGGATAGTTGGATTGAGAACTTTGGATTTTGAAAGTAGTCCAAGGGAATAAAAAAAAAGAGATGTTAGATTGTGAAATAAGTCTAAAGGGGTGAAAGTTCATCTTTGCGGCTTAAGAGTTGAACTAGTTAGTCGAAAATGAAATTGTTTTTTGTTGAAGTTTATTATTTTTTGTTCAAAAATTCAAACATTTGCTTAAACATGTATCTTTGCAAGTGGAAAATTCAATTATGTAGTTAAAAATAACACTATTTCCTTGAAACTTTGTTTCTTTTTCTGGATATTTCAGCTATTTGGTTGTAAATACAACTTTTTTGCTGAAACTTAATTTTTTGGCAGAAAATTGAAATATTTGTTTGAAAATGATTTTTTATATTGAAAATTTGCCCTTTAATGTTTAAAACTCAATTGCTTTCTAAAAGGTTAGACTTTTTATGTAGGAGATGCAACATACTTCGACTTGAAATCTTAGAAATTTGAAGCGTTTCATATTGAATTGAATATGGTACCTACAATAACTGTATTTCAAAAAATGTATACACCTACTATATCTCAATTTTTTTGAAACATCATCCTATTTCACCCATTTTAAGAGAATTTTTGGCCATGAAGTCTGGGAGTATCAAAACATCTGAAACTAGGGTTTAAAAACATGCACTCACTTTTCGTAGGATATCTTAGGAATACAATTTTCCATTTCGAGATTCATTTTGCGTGACTTTCGAATTATGACCATTATATTTCTATATATTTTCAGAGCTCTATTTAGCAAAAATACTTTAATTAGGGCTCATTTGGCGCGAAATTTATTAACCTTTTCAACACTTATAAAAAAATTGTCTTATCTTCTTTTGTTCCGGAGATATCCTGCGATATGTGATTATATGTTTTTAATTAATTGTGTTTTAGGTGTCCTCATACTCATGGACGATGCTTAATTGTTTCTTAAGTTGCAATATAAATTTGAATAACAATAATTCTTCATTCGTAGACGTAGAATATTACTGTATTGAACTATTTTGTTGAAAATTCGTTAATTTCCCGACTATACAGCCGTCCAAACTAAAAATATACATAAATGACATTTTTATGGAAAATTAGTTTTTGGTATCGTTATATTCATAAGAGAAAGCTGCGTCTAACTGTATGAATGAAAATGGTTAATTATTACTATTTATTTCGAAAAGCGATTGTTTATAAATCAGGAAAGTCGAAAAAGTTAAAAAATACAACATAAAAAGATACACTTTGCGTTTCCTAAAATTTGTATAAGATCAGAGAAGCATTTTTTTGTCAGAGAAAATGTTTTGATAAAAGTGATCAATTTCGAGAAAACGTCGATTAGAGAAATAAAAAAATTCAGAGACAAAATAGAAAGCTGGTTTTGTTTGTAGGAAACACTTTTATGAAGAAATTTCAAGAGATAAAAGATACTCCTGTTTGGGTCTACTTCAACTTGCACAAAGAAAATTCTGTTCTAATCTTTATATTTAATAAGTTAATGCGCATTTTAGAATGTACATACTGTGACGTGCTGTACCTTTAGCAATTTTTAATATATCTTCTGGAAATTTGTACATGGATAATGTGAAGCCTCATTAAAAAATTTGAAGTATGAAAAGTATAAAAAAGTATAACAATTGACATATAGCTTAATTTTGAACCCAAAGAGCTGATGACTTCTCAACGAAACATGTAATAATTCATGTTTCAAACAAAAAAGGTGTTAATCTGGAATAAAAAATAATGTAAGTCAACCAAATAGAAGCATTTTTAACAAAATAGTTGATTTACTAAATGAAAGATTAATTTTTAACCAAATAGTTGCATTTTTGACCAAAAAAGGTTAACTTTCAGGCAAGAAGATTAATTTTCTAATAAAAAAGACGAATTTTTGAGAAAATTTCAACGAAAAAGGTAGAATAATTTTCAATTTTAATTTAAAATGAAAAAAAAATACTTCAATTTTGATCTTTTAACCAAAAATTGAATTCACATTTTCAGTGTACAAAATTAATTTTGAACAAAAAAAAAAAACGAATTTCAAAAAAAAATTGATTTTTTAACTAGCTACACTTCATCAAAATTTCAGGATCATAGCTCTTTTCCTTTTCGCGATATGGTGAAGAGAAAACACACACACACATGGACATTTTTTAAGAACTTTATTTTCGAGCTCCTGGGGTCGAATTATATTAAAGTATGTCAAAAAATTATATTTGAAAATTTAGGTCATTACAAACCTCCATCTATGAGGAAGCAATAATGAATTGATTAATCATCAGTTGAGTAATTAATAATTCATCTTTGTGGTTAAATTTCCTACTAAAATAGGTAGGAAATTTAACAATTTGGTTAAAAATTACCATTTTTTTTCAACATTCATATCTGCGGGTTTTGAAAATTCAACTGTCTTTTTTTTTAATTTTTTTTTATTTGGATTGAAAATTCAACTATTTTTGTAGGAAGCTTAACAATTTGGTTAAAAATTAAATTTTTTTTCAACATTCATATCTGCGGGTTTTGAAAAGTTAACTCTCTTCTTCGAAATTTTGTATTTTTGAGTTGAAAATTTAATTATTTGTTTGAAAATTTGTATTTTTGGGTTGAAATTTTAATTATTTGGTTGAGATTTAACTTTCTTGTTGAAAATTTATATTTTCGGTTTAAAACTTCGATTCTTTTAAAGAAAATTGTATTAAAATACATTGCCGAAAATTCATTTTTATTATTAGATTTCCTACCAAAATAGGTAGAAAATTTAACAATTTGGTTAAAAATTATCATTTTTTTCAACATTCATATTTGCCGGTTGAAAATTCACCTGTTTTTTTTTTAATTTTTTTTTTTTATTTGGGTTGAAAATTCAACTATTTTTGTAGGAAATTAAAAAATTTGGTTAAAAATTACAATTTTTTGTTAAATTCATATTTTCGGGTTGAAAATTCAACTATTTTGTTAGAAATTCTTTTTTTTTTCGTTGAAAATTCAACTATTTTCTTTGAAAATTTGTATTTTTGAGTAGAAAATTTAATAATTTTTTTGAAAATTGTTATTTTTAGGTTAAAAATTTAATTATTTTGTTGAGATTCAACTGTTTTGTTAAAAATTTTTTTTTTTTTTTTTTTAAAAATTCAACTTTTTCTTTGAAAAGTATTTTTTCGGTGAAAATTAAGCTACTTGGTATGAAGTTGATGTATTTTGTTGCAAATTTGTATTTTTGGTGTCAAAAATAATCTTCTTGCATTAAATTCATTTTTTTTTGTGAAAATGCAAATCCTTGGTTAACAGTTGAATTCTATTGTTGAAAAATCATTTATTGTTGAAGATTTATTGTTTTATCAGAAAATTCATCTCTTTGGCTGAAAACTGTTTTGTTAAAAATTAATTTTTTTTAACTGTTTTGTTGAAAATGCAACTGTTCTGTTGAAAATTCGTCAGGGTAGATTGAAAATACACAAATTTTATTGCAACTTTTTTTCTCTTTTGAACGACAAATTTTTCTTGGCTGAAAATTCAACTTTTTTGTTCAAAATTCAATTATTTTGATACGAAATTCAACTAATAGGTTGAAAATTCACTTTTTTCTTAAAAATTTATATTTTCGGATTGAAAATTCAACCCTCTTGTTAAAAATTCAACTATTTTGGTAGAAAATTCGACTGTTTTGTTGAAAATTTTTATTTGTAGGTTGAAAATTTAACAATTTTATGGCAATTTTTGTCTCTCTTGACAGACAATTTTTTCTTGGCTGAAAATTCAACTTTTTGGATGAAAATTCAACCTTTTTAGTAGAAAATTTAACTATTTTGGTAGGAAATTTAAATATTTTTGTAGAAAATTCAACTGGTTTGTTGAAATATCGTTTTTTGGGTTGAAAAATCAACGAAAACTACAATTTTGTTGAATTTTTGTTTTCTAATTAGCTGAAAAATCTGTCTTATTTTAAACTTCAACACTTTTTGTTGCAAATTCGTCTTGTTGTGAAATTCAACTGATTTTAATTCCAAATTAAAATATTTTTCGATTGAAATATCATTTTTTATTAACCTTCATGATTCAAAAAAATCTGTTTTAGTTGATATTTCAACTATTTTAAAGAACGTTAGTCTTTTTGATTGAATTCAACTGTTTATGCTTGACAATTAATTTTTTTGTTTGTTGCAATGTCAACTATTATATTCTTAATTGAGAATTTACATATCTGTTTTAGTTCAAAATTCAACTATTTGGTTGAAAAATCGTGTATCCTCTTTGTTAAAAAATTAACCTTTTTGGTTACAAATTTTGAAAATTCGTTTTATTTCGTTGAAAATGAATTTTATTAACTTTTTTTTTGAAAATTCGTCTTTTTGGGTTCAAAATTCAACTATTTGTTCGAAAATTAACTTTTTAGTTGAAAATTAATTTTTTTAACTGTAAGATATAACTATTCCATCTTTGATTTCAAATTTATCTTTTTTTAGTTGAAAATTCAACTGTTTAGTTACAAAGTTAATTACATATTTTGTTCAAAATTCAACACTTTTGTTAAAGTCTTCATTTTTTTGGTGAAAATTCAACTATTTGGTGGAAAATTAATTTATTTGATTGAAAATTCGTCTCTTTTGGTTAAAAATTCAACAAGTTGTTTGGTTTTTTTTCTCTTTTATTGCAAATTCAACTAATTGATTGAAAATTGAATTCTTTTTTTAAAAATTCTTTTTTTAGATTCATTATTTCATTCAAAAGTTTGCAATTTTGGGTTAAAAATTTTATTATTTGGTTGAGAATTAACTTTCTTGTTGAAAATTCATATTTTCGGGTTAAGATTTAAGTTTTTTTGTAAAAAATTTGTTTTAACTTTTTGTTAATAATTGATTTTTTGGGCTGAAGATTCATTATTTTAGTTAAAAATTCATTTCTTTGGTAGAAAATTACTCTTCTGTGTTGAAAAAATTAATATTTTTGGTTGGAAATTGAAAAATTTGTCCCAAAAAAATTTATTATTTTATTTTTTCAATTCACATCCCCTCATATTGTGGTATTTTATGAAAAAAGATTTTTCCTAGGTTTATTTGGATTTTAAAAAAATATTTGGAAGTAGCTCAAATCGATTGTTCTAATATTTATACATTTTCTTGAAGACTAAGGAAGTTATGATCGTTAAATGAAAAATAAAAAAAAAAACAATTTTCAAGAAAAAAGTTCACTTTTAACCAAACAGTTAATTTTTCTACCAAAATTTTGAATTTTAAAGCCAAAAGGACGAATTTTTAATAAAACAGATAAAAAAATTAATTTCTAATGTGAGAAAAAAAATCAACCAAACAGATGAATTTTTAACGAGAGAATCCAACTTTTAACCAAGTACTTGAATTGTCAACCAAAATAATTAATGTAAACCAACAAATTAATTGAAACCAAAAAAGAATATTGTTTTCCAGAAACGAATAATTTGCAACTAAATGCATACATTTTCAACAAATTGTTGAATTTTTACTAAAGAAGTATGACTTTTTAACACAATTTTTGAATGTTAACTTAAAAAAAATTTAATCAACAAGCTTAATTTCGTGTTATTTGATGAAAAAATATTTTTTTTTTTCGTAGTTTTTTTTAGGCATAAAAAAAATATTTAGAAGTAGCTCAAATCGATCGACCTAATATTGATACACTTTCTTGAAGTCTAAGGAAGTTATGGTCATTAAAAAACCATTCCTTCCTTGCTCAATATAATTATAGACTTATACATTTTACAAGTCTACTATTATATTTTCCACTGAGAATTAATCATTTTTGCTTAAAAATTTGAATATTTTGTTCAAAATTTAATTATTTTGTATCAAATTCAACAATAATTTTATTAGCAAATATTTTGAATTGATTTTAAGACTTTGAATGGAATTAATTAATTAATTAAGAAAGGGATTAATTTAATGGTTTTCACATTTGACCTCCTATCTATTAACATTTTCAACATAGAATCTTTTATAAATGAAATAAAACAATTTCAAATTCAAATAAAAAAGTTTCAAATTTATTATTCTTGACAATTAAAGTACCTCTTATTGAAATTCCCTGACTTTTGCAAGATCTTTTTTTTTAAAAATCCGTGACTTTCACAGTCAAATAAAATTCCCTGACTTTTCCATGATTTTTCCCTGACCCGCGGCCACACTGTACAAATAGTATGGAATAGCTCAGTCAAACCTATTTTTTCTTTAAGGCCATTTGAAGAGTGGGTCACGTGACCGGCTTTCTACCTTACCGACACTTTTTTTATTTGTAAACTTATTTTCACGCGAATAGCCACATAGAGTTGAAAATTTGAGATAATAAATAAGAAGCACTAAGAAATGCGGCTCTGGTCCTAAATGTGTATAATTATGAAAATCCTTTTTTTTTTGTAAATAATTTTTTGTTGCTTTTTTCATAATTATAAAAATTTAGGACCAGAGCTGCGTTTCTTCGTGCTTCTTATTTATCATCCCAAATTTTCAACTCGATGTGGCTATTCGTGCGAAAACAAGTTTACAAATAAAAAAAGTGTCGGTAGGGTAGGAAGCCGGTCACGTGACTCACTCGTTACATGGCCTTAAGAAAATGAAAATTCCGGGACCATGAGCAAAATTCAAGGAATTTTCCAGGGTTTTCCAGGTAAAAAAAAATTCAAGGACTAAAATTGATGAAATTTCCGGTGAAAATAAAAAAATCTGAAAGAAACTTACTTAAATTTTGGCACTTGACAGTGCTGGCGTCAAATGGAACAAGGAGATAATCGCAGGCTTCACGTAATTCTTGAACTGTTACAGTTGGCGGACAACGAATAACTCCTCCCTTATAATACTCGAGAATAGCTCTAAAGACCATTGCTGATATGCCATCCGCCACTTCGTATTCGCCACGCTCATTCGGCTGGGCAAATTCAATCCCGGAACTAAACATTCGACCCAGCATGGTGTTTGGATGAGCTGTGAATAGTGCTGGATCAATGATGAATCTGCCAATAGAAAATTAATCTTACTAATTAAATTCATACTTTTTCTTATACAAACAAAAATTACTTTTTTAAATTTCACCACTCATAATTAAATTACTTAATTACAGCGCTCACAGCGGGGATTAAAAGGAGATTTCAATTATTATTATTAAAAACTTGTTATATCATCCTGAATATAAATAATTAAAGATTATAATTAATTAAAGATTAACTTTGACTCCTTAGGCTTTTTTTCATTTGAAAACATTGATATGATTTAAAGATTAAGTTAAACAGCAGATTATCTTAATTGAGTAGAGGTCGTCCATAAACTTTTTCCCCCCTTTTTCAAAATTTCTTATTTTCCCCCTTTTTAAAAAAAAATCCTATTTTCCCCTGTTTTCGAGAAACTTACCCTTTTTCTCACTTTTTCGCTTAAATTTTAACTGTATTAATAAATCCTAATAAGAAAATCCAATTATTTTTGATTAAAAGTTAATTTTTTTGTTGAAAAGTCTACCGTTATATTGTTGGTTCGAAATTAATTTTTTAATTTGAAAATTCTACCAATTAGTTAAAAATTTTATTAATTAATTGAAAATGCAACTATTTTATTAAAAAGTCATCTTTTTTGGTCAAAAATTCAACCACTCGTTTGAAAGATGAACTACGTTGTTCAAAATTCATTTTGTTTTTATTGAAGATTCATGTCTTTGGTTAAAAATTTAACTATTTTATTTTTAAAAAATTAAATTTTTTGTTTTTTTTAGTTTTAGTTTTTTAGTTGAAGATTGATGTATTTTGTTGCTAATTTTCCTTTTTATGCAGAAAATTAATCTTGTTAATAAAAAAATTAGCTTTCTGTTTGAAAATTCAACTCTTTCGTTAAATGTTGAACTTTTTTCTTGAAAATTAAGTTTTTTTTAAGATACATAATTTTAGTTGAAAATTCATCTCTTTGGTTGAAAACTGAACTATTTTGTTGAAAATTCGTTTAATCTTTTGTTGAAAATTTATCCTTTTTAGTTGAAAAGTCATCTTTTTTGGTTGAAAATTCATCTTTTTTAGGTAAAATTCAAGTACTTGGTTGAAAATTCACGTATTTTGCTGATTATTCGTCTTTTTTGGAAAATTAATCTTCTTGGTTAAAAAAATAAACTTTTTGGTTGCACGTTGAACTCTATTCTTGGAAATTAATTTTATTTTTGAAGATTCATTATTTCAGTGGAAAATTCATCTTTTTGGTTACAATTTTGTTGAAATTTCATTCTATTAAATGCTCCACTAAATAGTAGAATTTTTAAATGAAAAAAATGAATTCCGAACCAAAAATATGATGGTAAATTTTTCAACAACCATAAAGTTTATTCCCCTTTTTTAAAAATAATTTAAATTTTTTCTCCTGTTTTTAAGAAACTTCCCCTTTTTCTCATTTTTTCGCTTAAAAGCAAACTGAATTAATAGAACCCAATAAGAAAATCCAAATATTATTGATTAAAAGTTTTTTTTTTTTTTAATTTATCATTATATTTTTGGTTCAGAATTCATTTTTTTTTAATTCTACTATTTAGTTGAAAATGCAACTATTTCATTAAAGTCATTTTTTTATCAAAAATTAATCTATTTGGTTGAAAGTTGAACTACTTTGTTTAAAATGATCTTTTAGGTTAAAAATTCCTCTCTTTGGTTTTAAATTTAACCATTTTTGTATAGAAAATTAGTTTCATTTTCAGTTCAAAAATAATTTTTTTGACTGAAAATTGAACTATTCCATTTTTGGTTTACACTTTATCTTTTTTAGTGAAAAATTTAATTATTTAGTTAAAAATTCATCCTTTTTAGTTGAGAATTCAAGTAATTGGTTGAAAATTCATGTATTTTGTTGATAATTCATTTTTTTTGTAGAAAATTAATCATCTTGGTTAAAAAAAAACTTTTTTGCTGAAAATTTAGCTTTTTTGTTGAAAGTTGGTTTCATTTTTGTTGAAAATTAATATTTTTTAACTGAAATTGAACTATTCCATTTTTTCTTTACAATTCATCTTTTTAATAAAAAATTCAACTATTTTGTTGAAAATTCATCTTTTTTAGTTGAAAATTCGAGTAGTTTGTTGAAAATTCATGTATTTCCTTGATAATTCATCTTCTTGATTAAAAAATAAAGTTTTTGGTTCAAAGTGTAACTATTTTATTGAAAACTCGTTTCATTTTTGGTTCAAAATTAATTTTTTTAACTGAAAATTTAACTAATCCAGTTTTGATTCAAAATTTATCTTTTTTAGTTGAAAATTTAATTAACTGGTTGAAAATTCATGGATATTGTTAACTCATCTTTTTTTGTAGAAAATTAATCTCCTTGGTTAAAAAATAAACTTTTTGGTTCAAAACTTAAATATTTTGTAGAAAATTTGTTTTATTTGTGGTTTAAAATTACTTACTTTAACTGAAAATTTAACTATTCCATTTTTGGATGAAAATTCAACTTTTTTAGTTTAAAACTCAATTATTCGTTTGATATACTGTTGTTTTGTTCAAAATGCATGTATTTTGTTAAAAATTGTCTTTTGTGGTAGAATATTAATCTTCTTGGTGAAAAGTTCAGCTTCTTGGATCAAAATTGATTTGTTATGGTTAATAATTGCTAAAAACAATAATAAATTGTTTAAACAATTCATGAAAATATCTAATTTTCAGTATAAAGTAATATTTTATGTATCAGAAACAATTCGCATTAAAGAAACCGCAAAAAAATCGTAATTGGCGCCAAAAACTCGCAAAACTAATTTTTTCACTTATGGGGTTTCTTTGGGATCCTATAAAACAGACTTATGGGGGTGATATTTAAAAAATGATATTTCATTTGTATTCTATGGCTAATTTTCAAGATAAATGTTGAGTTTTAACTCGATTGAGATAATATTGAGCATTCTGAATAAGATTTACAAACAGGTCTTTTTTTCTTATGGGAAATGCATGTTAAACTTCATGGAAAATTTTATTCATAATCGTCAATATTAGCTGAATCGAGTTGAAACTCTACGGTTTTTTTAATACAGATTTATACATAAAATACTACCTCATACTGATAATGAGATGATTACAAACTGATAACTAATGTTAACAAACATACTTGTTTAAATAATTTGTTATTACTGTTGATAATATTCTCTTAGAATAATGCTAAAAAATTGCAGTTATTCAAACAATTTTCCACTTTTCGTCCGATTTCCAATTAGAGTGAAGTAATAGTTCATCAATTTTAACAAACGTAATCGTTTTAAAAAGATATTATGTCTAATAATATTATCATTGACTATTGCTAGAAATAGCGGTTTTTTCTGAAATTTTCAACTTTTTGTCCACTTTTCACTTGGAGACGATATTTAATTTAGTATAAAAACAAAATGTTTCCGAGAAATGATTATTGTTTATAGCTATCTTTTTCTATGTTAATACTAGATAGTTGCGTTTTTTTTTCTGAATTTTTTAACTTTTTGTCCAGTTTTTAAATAGAGTTACTAGGAGTGTGCAAAAAACTCGAAACTTGAATTTTGAAAGAGTCGAGTCGAGCTTGTTAGCTTTCAAGTCGAGATCGAGCTTTCTAGAATGTTTGAAACTTTTCGAGCACTCGAATGTCTTCGAGAACTCGAAACTTCTGAGTTCTCGGATGTCTGCGAGAACTCGAAACTTTCGAGTACTCGAATACTATCGAGTACTCGAATACTTTCGAGCTACTCGACAGTTTCGAGATGCTCGAAAGTTTCAGGTTCTCGAAACTTTTGAAATTACCAAGAATTTTTTCAAACCCGATACCGATTTTGTATCCAAAACGATGACCAAATTCTGCAAAAATTCAATCAACTTACGACAAATTCAAATTCTCGAAACTTTCGAGTAGCTCGAAAATTTCTAGAACTCGAAATTTCGAGCATGCTCGAGCTCGACTCGACTCGAAGTTTCGAGCTTTTTGCACACACTCAAAGTGAACTAATAATTAATTCAAGTTAACAAAAATAATTTTTTAAACAATTTATTTTTATTTTTAATAATATTCTCTTCGCTTAATGGTAGAAAATTGCGGGTTTTTCTGGAATTTTTAACTATTTGACTATTTTTCACTTGAAGTGACTTAATAATAATTAATTAACTTGAGCAAAAATAATTGTCTAAAGAAATTATTATTGTTGATTAATATCTTCATCTATATTAATGCCAGATGGTTGCGGTTTTTTCTGAAGTTTTTTACTTTTTGTCCACTTTTCACTTGGTGAGGTAGTGGTTAATGCATGTTAACAAAAAATAGTTGTTTAAACAATTTATTATTGTTTATAACTATCTTCTCTTGGATAAGTTCTAGAAAGTAGCCGTTTTTCCTGAATTGTTTAACCTTGTATTTCCTTTTTACTTATAAACAAATAATAAATAAACATTGAAGAGAAACTTTTTTTAAACAACCTCTTTCTTTTTCGTGAATCTATTTTACTGGAGGGGGGGGGGGAGCTGATATCAAAATATGTACAATCCCAAAATTTTCTTTTACGCTTTGCAATAAACTTCTTGTTGTAATTAAAAACAAAACTTTTACAAGTCATTTACAGGCCTAGTCCTCCCTCTGCTCCTAATAATTCCATTCTTTGTTTTCGTCTCTTCTGTAAGATAGCTTATTTGTTTAAATAATTTTGTTAAAACATTGGGAAAAGAGTAAAAATAATTAGGATTTCAGAAAAAGTAACTTTCTAGCATTCTCTAAGAGAAGATAGTGATAAACAATAATCAATTGTTTGAATAACTCTGTTTGTTAACTTGCATTAATTATTATCCCATTAGATGAAAAGTGTACAAAAAGTTTAAGAGTTCAGAAAAAACCGCAACTTGTTAGCACTTATCTGAGAGAAGATAGTTATAAACAATTGAAAATTTTGTAAAGAACTATGTTTGTTAACTAGCATTATTTATTACTTTACAAAATAAAAAGTGGGTAAAGAGTTAAACATTTTAGAAAAAACAGCAACCATCTAGAATTAATAAAGAAAAAGATAGTTATAAACAATTAAAATTTGTCTGAATCATTATTTTTGCTAAATTAAATTAACTATTAACTCACCCCGAATGAAAAGTAGACAAATAGTTGTAAATTTCAGAAAAAACCGCCACTTTTCAGCATTATTCAAATGGAATATTATTATAAATAATATTATATTGTTTGAACAATTAATTTTGTTAACTTTATTCAATTATTTAACTCACTTTAATTAAAAATTAGACAAAAAGTAGAAAATTTTTGAAAAAACTGGAGATTTCTAGCATTATTCTAAGAGAATATTATTAACAATAATAATAAATTTTCGAAAAAATTATGTTTGTTGAGATTAATTAAGTATTATCTATCCATAATTGAAAATTGGACAAAAACTAGAAAATTCTTGAAAAAACCGTGATTCTCTATCTCTATTCTGAGAGAAAATTGCTAAAAATAATAAATTATTGTTTAAGCAATTCATGTAAACATTTAATTATCAGTATTAAGTAATATTTGATCTATTCGTAACAATTTTCATTTTGAAAAACGAAAAAAAGAAACACGATTAGCGCCAAAATCTCACAAAATCCACTTTTTGACTTATGGGGTTTTTTTGGGGCCCTATAAAAACGACTTATGGTGGTGATATTTAAAATGTAATATTTTATTCGTATTCTATGGCTATTTGTGAAGAGAAATGTTGAGTTTTAACTTGGTTCAGCTAATATTGACAATTCTGAATAAAATTTACTAAAAAATCTTCCTTTCTTACTTCATGGGGTCGCCACTTCTAAATATCTTTTGTTAAAAAAAAAAAAAAAAAAAATGGATTTTTTTTTTGTGGATTCGAACAAATTTCCGGGCAATATGCATGAAAATTCGGGAGAGAAATTTGGACCACCTTAGTGTAAACTGACACCTACTTCAAAATTAAAGAAGGGTGGGCCAAAAAATACTCAAAATTATTATATTCATTGGCAATAGCTCTGAAAAGTTTATTTGTGGCATTGAAAAAAAATTTTTTCTATTTTTTACGGATTCTGTATAAACAGATTTTCACGAATCTTGTGTGAAAATGGCTCATATTTCAGGATCCGTAAAAAACAGAAAAAAAAAATTGTTCAAGAATTGAAAATATGCATGCGTTTCCTTCGTTTATTGAAAATAGCATCAACAAATAAAAAAATAAAACACTTTTTTTTGCATTTAGATACAAATAAATAAAATTTAATTTTTCGTCATTTTTTTAAATATGATATTTCGAAGAAAATTTTTCTAATTTGAGGAATAATTCTATTCATCTTTTATGATTCTCTAAAATTCATCTTTTTTGGTTAAAAACTAATCTTCTTGGTAGAAACTTTCTCGATCTTTTTGAAAATTCAACTTAGAATTATAAATATGATATTATATTATCTTATATTTACCAATGAAATTAAGAAGAAAGGAAAAAGCAAGCAATATAGTTTTAGGGGCGATCCACATTTTCAAATGTAATTGATGACTGTATATAACAGTAGATGACAGTAAATGATACTGATTTAGAGAGAAATGAAATTTTCCACAAGACTGTTTCATACGTATACTGATAATCTCTCCATATTTCACGTTTGATTGATTTGCTGATACCTGTATGTCATAGAACAACATGCGTCATTTGAAAAATTATATCAGCATACACTCATATTTTACAAAGGGATAAAAAACAGATCTTTATTCATTCAATCTTATCTCTTCGAAGATTGCCATTATGCTACATTTATTTGTATGAAGAATTCATGTAATAACTGTTGGAGATATGTGAGAGTTACGCGGCAGCGTAAATAAAAGTCAAGGAAACAACACTTTATTGTGAAGAAAATATCTGATATATCTTGAGTAAAAAAGGTACAAGATTGAGTGTTCGAAGAAAAATGAATTAGGCTGAATAAATCTGAACTGAGCACTAAACAAAGGGAAACTGTAAAAAGACTGAAAACGTGAAAAAAACACAAAGCTATGAACGAAGGGTTTTCCGTGCGCTTTCCCGACGGCTCATCACGGCGGAACTGAGGGAGTGTTGGGCCCTTGGGTCCTTATTCAAGAGGCCAATCCCTTCTACTGCTTCCCTGAAATATTGCAAAAAGCGCTGAATCTCCAACAATAACGCTCTCAATTTTAGTAATAATCAATAATTATAATTAACGAGATACGTGTGTTCACTCTATTGTCACTCTGTTTACAAACTATTTGTCACCACACTTTTCTGTCCTGGCATACTACTCTGGCTTCATTCACGTCTATACATTTTTTCATGCAATCTCTCGTGTTTCTATGGCTTCTTATGTCTCTAAGGATTAATGTCTTATTCACAGATTCTAATCATTCTTGCGGCGGTCTACCTCTGGGCATTCTGCCATTTACTTTACCTTTATACGCTTGTTTGCTTAGTCATTCATTCTTTCAATATGTCCGAGCCATCTTAACTGATTTCTTTCCGATATGTCAACTAGTGTCTCTCCTGTACCACATTCTTTGAGGATTATCTCGTTTCGGACTTTGTCCATCAGTGTGTTCCAGCATATTGTGCGCAGAGGTTTCATGCGAATCGCGTTAATTTTACTCTTGTCCTTTTCATGACAGGTCCCTGTCTCGCTAACGTATAGTACAGTCGGTATAAGTATAGAATTATGTATGACCATTTTAGCTTTTTTTATATGTTTTTATTTCTGAGAATGGACACTGCTCTACCGATAACCTTCTTACCCTTATTTATGCGCTTATCTAAATCCCCATCTATTTTTCCGTCGCTAGTGAACAGGCTACCCAGATATACGTACTTGTCAACTTGTTCTAAAGTCTCATCATTCAGGATAATGTTGCACATTTTTTTCTCACTTTTTCCTTCAAGCACCATGATTTTTGTTTTATTTGCGTTAATTTTGATGCCCGTGTTCTTCATGCTTGTATTAAGTTTATTCAACATTCTTTGCAAGTTCTGGATTGATTCTACCATAACAATCTTGTCATCTGCGAAACCTAACCCACGTACCTTCACTGTTCCAAGATTTCTGTTTCACCTTCTTCGTCGAAGAGGACCATTCTTAGACACATATCCGTAAATATGATAAATAGCCATGAGGACATAACGCATCCTTATTTCACGCCTTGCATAATATCAAACCAATCACTCAGCTTCCCATTAACACTTACACTCGCTTTACTACCTGTATATATTGTTTTTATTGCTTGTAGGGGCCATCCATTGACTCCGTAATCTTTATGCATTTCCCAAAGTTTACTTCTATTTACCTTGTCAAATGTTTTTTCTAGGTCAACAAATGCACAGGAAACTTTCTTTCCTAGTCTCAGGCTTTTTTCTGTGATCTGTCTGAAGCTAAATGTTTGATCAGTACATGATCTTCCTGGCGTCAATCCACTTTCGGCTTCTCATATATTTTCTTCTGTAATTTTCATCACCCTACGTTTGTTGAGGCGTCCACTGTAACGTGACCTGTATGCCTTGTTCTATGCCAGTTTATATTATATTCTCCATGCTGAAATATATAACTCGTATATATATTATTATATACTTCAGTGTATTTATCCTGGATTGCTCTATTACTGTTTTCAGTGGTTGATTGATGATCGATCAGAAGCGGTGCTTGCTCTTGTTCTACAAGGTCCACTTGATCGTTTGCCTCTCTGCATGCTCTAATGTGTGCTTGTTTGTATACTTGTTGGAAGCTTCGTGCCTATTTTACCGGCGACTGGCATCATCTATGAGAGGACGAGTTAACCTACTCTTACTTACAGCAACGCGTCTCCTCGTACGAGGTAGTCAGTGGACAACCGCCATTACAAGCGCACCTTTTCCACTGATATATATCTAGCTATTCCAAGCCTTTGAGAGTCCGAGTGTTGCACTAAGATTATTAGATAATTAACTTATTATTCAGAGTCGCGCAGTGTACAATAGTGTAAGCAGAATAAAGTCAAATAAGAGTTTATTCACGTAAACTTGTGTCAGTGTCGGAATTCATCTTCCTTGCCACATTTCCACGAACTCCTACAATACTGCATTTCTCGATGTTGGTACATGTCTAGCAGCAATTTGATCGCGCGCAACAACAACTGAATAAAGACGGTTTGAACCCAGTTTCCGAGATAATTCATCAGGCAGAGTAGTCCACTCGTGTTCATTCGTGTCAAATACGATGGATGAATTTTCTCCTAAAGAAAATAAACTGCTTGCACCAAGAATGAAATTGTCCCACTGTCATCCAAATATGATATGATCCCTTTTCAAGAGATTTATCGTATTGTATTCCATACGCATACCACGAAATTCGGCGAAATTGGGAAACTGATGTGCAAAATACACTCCTTTGACCGGAGGCATGACGCCATTGTATGTAGGAAATAAATCTTCTAAAGTCCTCGGTTCTGAACTTATTAATTCTATACGAAGAAACATAAATAGGTGAATGTATATGCAATCGATATAATAACAATTATAATGATCAAATAGGGAAAAGAACAAGAGTCTCATGTAATTTTTAAATTAAAATATGAAATAATCTTGAAATTCATTTATTCACTTTGTGTCCATTCAAGCCTATGTTTTTGCACACTTTTCGCGTGAAAACAAAAAAGACAAAAGGGGGAAAAAAAAGAAATTTCTTTTGATTTTTTTTCCGTCACCCAGTTTGACAGTGTTATGGAAGCTTCAGGAAAAAAATCTAATTAAAGCTGCAGTTGCTTCATGAAAACATAGAAATAGTGGCTTCTAACATTTACAGTCACTGATTCAAGTAACTTGAACTTCTTGCAAAGTTTCTTGTTTAAATATGAACACATATGATGCATACGTTAAATATTATGAAAATTTCGAAAAATTGAATTAACGTTTTCATTTATATTGTTTACAATTGAAGAATTCCATGCATTAAATATATTTGTTATTTGAACTATGGCTTTTTTCTGGAGATATTTCAGTACAATATTTTGTATACCATCCTAACCAGGGGCTTTTTTGGCTTTTGTTTTATATATGGCTTTTTAATTTCTTTTGGAGTAGCCCCTGCCCATTGAACGGCACTCAAACGGCATTGCCCAGTGCCATTTCAGTGCTGTTCGTTTAAAGCTACTCAGATTCCAGATTTAAATGCTTATAGAAGTTCCCTGTATACCCGCGACTAGGCTACCAAGTAGACCAGGCGAGAGGGATAAAAAATTAGAAATTAAAATTTGAAAAATTTTGAAATTACCGCTGCGAAAATTAGAAATTCAGTATTTACGGGTTTCGATAATTTCATATATCTAACCTTTTTTTTAGAAGTTTAAAATTGCAATGAATATAATGTATCTCGTAAATGGAATGAGATACGCTAAAATAGACAACGTTTTTGAATTCAACTGCAGAATCGTATATTAGTATATAATTTATAATTATAAAATGTACATAATGAGGAAATTCATCAATTGAAAAAAGTGTAAATAATTTGAAGAAAATTTTAAAAAGGAATTCGGGTGGTGGCGGCCAACTACTGTAAATCACTCTGCCCATCCGATACGTGAGAAATGCAATAGGACCATTATATGACCGTCGCGTCACTCTCAGTGCCGTTTAAGTGCCGAAATGAGCCAAAACAGGCACTCAAACGGCACTGGCGGCTCAGTACTGTTCGCCAGTGCCGTTTCAGTGCCGTTTCATCAGCAGGGGCTAGCCTAATTGCTTCTGCGTTAATTTGAGTTTGTACAATATCATTATACTGTTCCTTAATTTTATTATTATTTTCATATTCTCCAAAATTGGAAGTTAGTTGGTGGAGTTTTTCAGAGTTATTGGCAATTGCTTCTGTTTTTTCTTTATCATTAAATAAGATTTCATCTGAGGTTTTAAGTGAAGGAATTTGTTGTTTATTATAAAATTGAATTTGTGGATTAAGGAACGTGTATTGGCTAGTGGTAACCGGAAGAGAATGCTTTCTTATTGGATGGCAGCGACGCGGAGGGGATAGGATTCGCGGTTTGCATAAAAGTAGAGCCAGAGCCGGCAGTTTCATCATGATGAGAAAGATGATTGTGATCATGGGATTGGATTGTGATTTTTTAAAATAGATTGAGATTGTTTAAAAAACGGGCATCCTCGTAGTGATGAAGTTCTTGAGATTGTTTTATTTATTTATTCATTGAGTTTAAAACGGTCATTTTAAAAACGGGCATCCTCGTAGTGATGAATTTCTTGATGAAGCCGTGTGGCTCGCGTCATTCCTAAGTGTAAAGCTTGTACTAAATAAAAGTGCTTTATAGTGTTAGTGTAGTGCAATGTCCCTCGCATTTACGCGAGTGGAAACAGCATTTAAAAATGCCTGATAAGTGGGGCCTCAGGCCTGTGAAAAGACCTAGGAATGATCCTGAGCAGCCAACACCGGTGCCGCTGAGCAATCGATATGAAGCCCTTCAAAACAGTGAGGTCTGTGATAAGACTAATCCTAACCAGGACGAGAAGATGGATAAAAATCAGGATGTTACAGAGGATGTGCAGAAAGAGAAGGTTGACGCAACATCTGGAAAGAAGAAAAAGATGCGACCTATAATAATCTCTCATGAGCTGGATGATTACTCAGGATTTGTCGCAACGTTAAAATCCTTCATAAAAGGGGACCCAAAACTCCACTACTCTCCGAAAAGTCTTGCCATCTATGCAGAGAGTGAGGAAGATTACTCTACACTAATAAAGGAACTGGACACAGCAAAGTGCGATTATCACACGTATCCAACAAAGGAGATGAAGACGAAAAGAATGGTGCTTAAGGGACTCCGGAATATATCAAACAAGGAACTTGAGGACGACTTGGACCGGCAAGGAGTAAAATGTCATAAAATATCACTACTGAAGACTAAGACTAAGGGCGAGCTTCCTTCAGATCAACCTATCTACCTGATTGACTTCCCGCATAACACGGACCTGAAAAAAGTCAAGGATATCCGCTATCTCTGTTATGTTCGAGTACACTGGGAACGATACAGAAACAGGAGAAAGATTACTCAATGTCATCGATGTCAGCGTTTTGGACATGGGACTAACTACTGCAGAAACACCCTCAGATGCGTCAAGTGCGATGAGGAACATCTAACAGCTAATTGCAAGAAGACTAAGGAAATTCCTCCTAAATGCGCAAACTGCGCAGGGCTGCACCCAGCGAACTACTCTAAGTGCCCATCATACCTCAAACACCTGGCTAAGGTGGAATCCAGACGTAAAGCTATGCATGAGAGACAACCAGAGAGGACCAAAATACCTGTGTTCACTAAAGCCAATTTTCCGGTGCTTCCTAATGTCAGAAGACAGGTACCTGAGCCAGAGTCAACGTGGACCACAAGGCAGAATCTGCGTGATCCTGAGAGAAGAAATCAGGGACAAGAACTTGAAGATCTGCAAGAACTAATGACTGAAGTTAGAAAACTGAATCAAATATGCGATATAGGTAAGAAGTTGGAACTTGTTAGGGAATTAAATAATAATTTAAGTCACTGCAATAATGATTTAGAGAGACTGCAAACTTTTCATACAATTTTAACCAAGAATGGCTTTAAATAATTTTAATATTAACTCACTGAAATTGGCGCACTGGAACGCCAATGGTTTGCGTGGAAACCAAAGTGAACTTAAGCAATTTATCGTAGAAAATAACATTGACATAATGCTTGTAAATGAAACCAAATTAAAACGTGATGTCAAATTTAAACTCTCTGGGTACGAATCTATCCGAGAAGAAAAAAGCGATAATACCGTAGGGGGCGGGGTTATGATTATTGTCAAAAGCGTCATCCAGTATCATGAAGTGTTAATAAACACTAGCAGTCTTGAAGCCGTAGCTATTAATCTTGGTAATGGGTTAATAATCGTTTCAGTTTACAATCCACCCCAGATAAAAATCTCTAATAATGATCTCTCTCTTGAATAAATTAGGGAAAAAGCTACTTATTTATGGTGACTTAAATGCGAAAAATACTTTTTGGAACTGTAATAATAATAATGCTAACGGAAAGATAATCCTGGACTTTGCTGTTAATAAAATGTACATGATTCTTGATCCTAATGGCCACACTTTATACCCCTATAATAAAGGCACCCCTAGCACGGTCGACATAGGCTTAGCTAGAAATATTAAATGTGATATTGAACTGGAGATACTGGATGAACTTAACTCTGATCATCTCCCCGTCATAATTATGCTATTTAACTCTGTTAAAATCATTTGTCGAGAGCAAAAATTTCTGAATTACAAGCAGGCTAAGTGGGATAGGTTTAGAGAATCTGTCAATAAAAACCTCGCTATCAATAAAAATATCAATTCTGAGTCAGATTTGGATAAAAGCACTGGCACCTTGGCGGCAGTAATCAAACAATAGGAAAATTGCGAAACACAATAATGCATGACATCTGACATGGGAGACACTGCTATTGAGGATCTTTCCAATGCTAAATGGCACGAATTAGCCAACCAAAGAATTAATGTAGAAGACATCGACCTTACCTCCCCTAATGAAATTAAAAAGATTGTTAAAAGGATAAAACCCAACAGCTATGTTACTTGGGTCTGGGGTTGGGGGGGGGGGGGGAAAATAACAAAAAATTTGTAACGTTCTTTATAGCCGACCCGGCCTGAAGGGCGATTGCCAAAAAATTGAAGTAAGTCTAACCCTGCAGAGGATGAAAATATAAATTTAAGAGATCGATGAATTTATTTGCGGTAACTATGTATTTTGAACAGAAAAAGCTCCTACCAGAGGTGACCATTATACGAAGCAATTAATACGAAGCGTTATCCAACCTTTTATAAAAAATACAATAGATAATTTTAGCCTGCATTATGAATAGTTTGAATAATTTTTTTCGAGTTTTATCCTAAAATAGCAATGCCTTCTAACTAGACAAAAAAATTGTGTAGCAGATTTTGAAGTGATTTTTGAAAAACTTAACTATAATGTATTAAACTCTATTGTTGATTATTATCTTTTTTAACACAATTAAAGTGATATCTGTGAATCTGAAATATTTAAACAATTTTGTTAAAATTACTTAGCAATTTTTTGTTTTAAATTTGCAGTTTGGGACAGGTGAGTCAGCAGACATTTTGAGTACGTTTTTATTCATAACTTTTAAGCAAAGTTGCTAAAATTTGTGAAATATTCATCAAATTGTTCTCTGATATGGGAGCTAGCTGAGACTTTATATGGTGAACTGTTGGACAATCGAACTCAAAATTAATTATTGTTATCATCCTGTGTTTTAGGTAAACAAGATATGACGCAAAATCGCGAATATTCCTCTATTCTAGATTTATATTCTGGCACTCAAAATAAAATACTCCACATTCAAATCTATTTCCTATAAAATCTAAGTCGATTCTAATTTAATAAACACTTAAATACAATAATGGAAAAAGGCATTTTAAATTCATTTTTAGTTTTACCTTAGATGTCCAATGGGAGGTTGAGAGTAAGGTATTTCACGGAAGGCGGAAAAATTTCGTCCATTTTTTGATTGTAATATGCTTCCTCTAATTACACCCTGATGTACCTTTACCAGTGGCTTATGTGACGCAAAAATCAATAAAAAATTGGATAATGACAAAAAAAGTACCAATTGCTTATTCATCACGATGTTTTCTAGTTACTCTAGGCACTCCCAGAAGATGAATTCTTCGTTTTGAGAAACGTCATCTAACTATTTATAAGTCAATCTTATCTTATGTAAAAGATAATGAAAGATAAGTTTTTTTTCAACATCTAAATTTGTTTTATCATGATTGTGATTAGTCTTAATTTACGATGAATTTTTCACCTGTATGAAGAAACAAACTTTCTTAGTGTGACGTGGATGTTTGATGAGCCGAAATATGGATTGATGAGAATATGCATTTGGGTTCATGTATTTAATCTAAGAATTTACCAATCAGCACATTTAATTTTATTGGGTGACCAAGAATCGAACTTTTGACACCGGTAAAAAACCGAACGCTAGAGAACGACACAGGGTTTACACAGGGTCTATTAATATTTGAAAGCACATTTTTTAAACCAACATAAACTTAAAAAAATAACTATTGTGCAACAAGATTGCATAAGAAGGCATAAAAAGAAGTTTTTTCATTAAAAACCCGTTTATAAAAATAAAGACAAAGGACAATCAATTTGTATAACATAATTGCACAAAAAGAGTTAAAATAAAACGATTGTACCTTTGAAAAAAATCAACTTTAATTTACATCACAATCCAACAATCTTTAGAGTTTATATAACTCTTAGTCGGTCTGAAATATCTAAAGAAATCAAAATCAAGAAAGCTTCAATTCCAATATATAATTAAGACTTGTCTTTTTGTAATTTTTTCCTTAAATCCAGTAAAGGATGGAAATTATTCTTTCAAAAATTATTCTCAATCACACTTAACAAAAATTAAAATTTTCTTCTTCTGAATTGCACAATTCGACTGTTTTAGGTTCATGTTCGTTATAAAAAATGTACTTTCAAATATTTAATGTTAATTTCAATCAACTCAAATATTTTTTATAAATCAAGAATTTATTCAACCATAATATTTGTATCTATTGTAGAGAGATTTTTAATTTTATTTATATATTTAATTGTATTTGCTATTCAGTGAAACCCGGATTTAGCTCCCCAGGATTTTGCCCTTCCGAGAATTGACGCCGCACCTTGGGGATACGTGAGAGGCGTTTGCGGGGGATTAGCGGTGTGCACTCAGGCGTGACAAAACAGAGAGAGAAACACGACAGAGATAAAATAGGAGAGAGACAAAATAGTTCCGAGTCTCTGGATTTAACGTCAAGGTCAGCCCCAAAACCGGCGCTAAATCCAGATTCGACTGTAATAATAAAATAATTTTGTTCACGAAAAAATATTTCTGGCGTATCGATTTGAACTAACACAATAGTTAATTATCCGATATAGCTATTAAAATAAAAAAATTCTTACACTGAAGAAGTATTAAAGGCGAAACCTCACTTTCCAAATCTGAATTATTAAAAATTCAACTAACTGAATTTGTACCGCCAGTATCAACTGATAAATCTATTATTTTTAAATTTCATTGAATGAAGTAGTAAAATATATTGTTTTATTTTTCATTTCAAGGCCTAAAATGATTCCATTTTCGGAATAAATTCTTTTCAATGAACTAAATGTGGGTAATATATCAAATTAAATTGACAGCGATCTCAATTTCTGAAATATCAAGTAAAAATATAGCATTTTCAACAAAATAGATCAATTTTGAACCAAATATTTCAATTTGAAACCAAAAAGATTAATCTCCAATTAAAATGATAAATCTTTGGTGAAAAAGACGACTTTTAAACAAAATAGTTCAATTTCCAACCAAATATTTGAATTTTCCAATGAAAAACATGTGAATTCAATCAGAAAAGACAACATTACAACAAAATATTTGAATTTTCAACCATATTGTTGATTTTTCAACCAAAACGATAAAATTTCTACCATAAAAGATTTTTTATAAATTGTTAACCAAATAGTTGAATTTCCAAAGAAAAAGGATTAATTTTCAACAAAATAGTGGAATTTTAAAATAAAAAAGGTTGATTTTAACAAATAATGTAATAGTTAAATTTTCAGATAGAAAAGTTAATTTTTAGTGGAAAAAAACAGAATTTCCACAAAATAGTTCGATTTTAAACGAAGAGATAAATTTTCAACAAAAAATTAAAATCAAACAACAATAGGAATTTTCACTACCACAAGGAATGCATTTTTTAACCGAAAGAAGACGAGTTTCCAACAAAAGAGTTGAATTTTCAAACAGAAAAGACTTTTTAGTTCGAATTTAAGTGAAAAAACGTGAAATGGTGAAAAGAGGGTTATTTGATAATTTATATACAAGCTTAAGAATAATAGTTTAAATAAACATTAAGGTTCTTTTTCATTACTTTTAAAATATTTGACTACAAAACTGATTATTTTGCTTGGAAAATGAAGTTAATTTTTCACTTCCTTTTTGGTGTTGACTCTTTCCTGCATTAAATTTATTTCTGCAGGATCATTTACATTAAAAATACTTCACAAATCTATAATAACGAATCTAAATAGTGCGCATGCGTGTAGCAGTATTTACTAATTGGATCAGATATTGGTCTTCTAAAAAATAGAAAAAATCATCTTTATATATATATATATATATATATATATATATAAGAGAGTGTATATATATATATATATATATATATACAGTGTTTTTGTTGCTCTAGGACTTAATTTATCCAAGTTAATCAAGTTTTTAATCGATTTTTGGAAACTTACCAAAAAAAACCTGGATTTTCAAATTAGCGCACAATATTTTTTGTTTAACTTTTTATTACACACATTCAGCTGTGCAATGCGAAAAGTTTCATCAAAATCGGTGGAAAGCCCCCGCGTTGAAAGGTTTGAACCTTAGTTGATTCCTTTATTAAAATTAAGCCTCACAAACGAACATCCATCCACACCTTAATTCTACGACCCCTCGCTCTTATCGCATTGCTTTCCTGGCTTCGTCTCGTCTATTTACACTCATATTTGTTGGCATCTATTCTACTTATAATTTTTCATTTACTCTTTTTGAGTTTCCTACTTACTACTATATACATTATCTTTTGCTACTTATTGTTTTTCGTTGTTCGTGCTTTGATTCTTTTGTAACATTTCACGTAGCTCTACAGTCACAGTCTACGTCGGCATCATGTTCATTAACCATTTTTGTGCCGAACATGAAAGAGTAAAACTTATCTTCAAATTTTTGACCAAGTGAGATTTAATCCTTCGCTGATTCTTTCCGGCACTGAATCTTTTCTTTCCATCATTGACTGTCAGTGCTTTCTTAACCTCTTCGCTCCTGTCTTTTATGAACTTCCGCATGTCATCTAATAATTTATTTTCCCTTAGCAAATTGGCTTGTTCCTTTATTTCCTGAATCTTATTCTTGTGTGTATCCAAGACCTCTATTTCTAATATTATTGGCTCGTTGCCTTAAACTTTTAATTTGTACCTGGGACTCTTGCCTGAACAAAACCTTGGCGTGTGCATGATTCCCTTGCTTTTGTCCGAAGTACTAGCCTGTTTCGTCATTTCTTTTAAAATAGTTCTGCTTGGATTCTGCAAACAAAATTTAAAAAAAAGTCCCTGTTTTCGCGTTTTTATATTTTCTTTATTTTTCTGCTTTTGATTTCAATGTATTATCGTTGTTTACTTTGTTTGATATTTAACTACTGATTGCTTCTACAAATTTAAATTTTCTGTAGTTTATGATTCGATAAATATATTTGTTAGGTTTGGAAAATCCTAGAATGATTATCCCGTTACCTTTCGTGAGTTTTGTCATCTTGATTAAAATATCACCTTTCATTTGGTCATACACACTAATTTTTGTATTGAAATGATTTAGCCGCTATTGTCTCTGAGTGTATCGACCGACCATCCTTGACCGAATACTTTTGACATTTTATGACAATGCCTACTTACTTACTGATGACTATTTTATTTGTTACTTATATCTACTTCTCACATACTCCTAAGCAGTTTCACGTTACAAATAATGATTAAACTCTTTGCTTGTGGTAAAATAATTAAACTTTTCGCTGGAAATAATTTTCAAATAATTTTCTCATAATCTTATGACTGACTTTATCATTTTTTATCTTTTTTTAATATGTATTCATACCCTAAGCTCGCACGACTGATCCCTTTAATCCATTTTTTTCAATTTATTTGTTAACTAAGTCTACCAGTTACACATCTATACTATACTTCTTCTGAACTATTTATTCTAATCTCAATTTGTATATATTTTTGAAATACTTAATGAGAATTTACATTTGTATATCTATTCTTCTCCACATTTTATGCCGATCCATTTTCCTTGTTCCGTTGTATGTATCTTTTTAGGTCCTATGTGTGATACCTACCTTTTCCGTCCTCATTTCCAGGGCTCTACAGGATATATGTTACTGGTACTACTTCCTTTTTTATTTCGAGTAGTCCATCTTGAACTTATATAAATTCAGCGATTATCTTATTTTGTTCATCGCAAATTTTCAACATTTTCACAAGTACCAACTCCACCATGAATGAATTGTGCCTATTTTTGATCAGCGTTCTGAAAAATTTGGATAACTCCCGGTGAATTCTCTCCACGATGTTGCTTTGTGGGTGACTAACAGATGAGAACACCGACTTTATCCCCTCGTACTTTAATTTATTTAACCATTGGTCACCTAGGAATTAAGCTCCATGATCAATTACAATCTGTTGTGGCTTTCCGTATTTAGGGATGTAATTATTTCATATTTTGTTAATCGTGCTTTTTGTCGTGCTTCTCCACATTGGACAAAACCAAATGAACTTGCTGAATGCATCAATGGTCAATAGAACGTATTTGAAATCTCCTTTCAACGCAGGTAATGATCCATAAAAATGTATGGAAAGAATTTCCCAATGTTTTTCGCGAGCGTAGTTCCTCATTCTGCGTAACACAATTTATTTGTAAATATATTTATTCGGAAGGAATCAGAGCTTGCTAGCCTTCTTCTAATTACTTTAGCCAAGTGAGGATAGCAAAATTATTAATTTAGCATTCTGAATACTCTGTGCACATATACGTGTACATATTATTCATGACATTCATCTATTATCTTATATATGATCCCTGCAGTCAAACATAGTTTTTTTCCTTCCTTTGAATTGAGATAAATTAGATTGCTATAGATTTTAAACTTCTATGCACGCTCTTCTTTTATATGCTCACGCCTCTGCTGCAGAACAGGATCCTCTTTTTACTATTGTGCAAAATTCTTCAACCTTTATCTTAGCTCGGACGAAGGCATCTTCGCTAAGGCAGAAAAATATCTTGTTTATATTTATATCAGAAGGGTATCCGAACTTATAGGTTTTCAGTCCTCTTACGGTATCTGCAACTACGTTTGGTTTGCACTCACAAAGTTTAATTTCAAACTAGTAGTCCTGTTTGGCCATTTTCCAATGAGTAAGCCTTGAGCTAACCAGTTTACACGTTTTCAAGAATGTGAGTGCTTTTTGGTTCGTTCTTTTTATGAGATTGGCCCCCAGGACATATTATCGAAATCTTATGAGAGCCCATACTGTTGCTAAAAGTTCTTTTTTCTGTTGTACAGTATGTCAGTTTAGACTACTTTAGTGTTCTGCTAGCAAATGATATCGGCAGATACTCCTTCTCTTCGTCCATCTGGTATAGTACGGCTCCAACTGCAACATCGCTAGCAACCGTTTACTAATAAAACGGTTTGCTTATGTCCGAATATGTAAAGATGACAAGCTCACAAAATAATCTCTTGATTTTTTTTAAGGCAAATCCATCTTTTTCCTACTCCCAGCAATTCCAATAGTGGTGCAATTTCTTGCGCATGCTTGTGCGTATATCATGTGTAATAATTTACTACACCCAAAAACCCTTTCAGTTGTTTCACATATCTAGGTGTTAAAAAACTGTGAATTAATTAAATTTTTTCTGTATCCGGCTTCATCCTAGTGAAGTTAGAATGTGTTCCATAAATTTGACTTCAGGTCTGAAAAAGTGAGATTTCTCGAATTTGACTGCAACGTTATTATCCTACAGGCGCTGAAAAAGGAGCTCTAAGTGTTATAAATGCGGAGAAACGCTCTGTAAAGTACATAAAATTTCATTCACAAACGTTATTACAAACTCTCCTATTTCTCTCAAAACTAGATCTAATGCCCTGATAGACCAGGAGCCCATAACATAAATGGTACCATGATAGGGATAAGGACAATTTTCACCTGACAGGTTCGACTTACGATGACGAACGTGAAGATAATAAATAAGAAGCACTAAGAAACGCGGCTCTGGTCCTAAATTTTTATAATTATGAAAAAAGTTTTTTTTGTAAGTAATTTTTGTTTTGTTTTTTCATAATTATAAAAATGTAGGACCAGAGCCGCGTTTCTTACTGTTTCTTATTTATTATCCCAAATTTTCAACTCGATGTGGCAATTCGTGTGAAAATAAGTTTACAAATGAAAAAAGGGTCGATAAGGTAGGAAGCCGGTCACGTCACCCACTCATCACATGGCCTTAAGGGAAATTGTAACTGATTTGTTTCATGAACTTGAACCTCAAGATACTTTTGATAATTTCGACTTGTTGGGTCAGGAGCCAGAACTTTTGACACGAAAAATACCTACAAAATGTTTTATGGTTTTAAAATGTTTATTTGAGTATCCCCAAAAACATGCAAAGTTCTTTATCCCTTTCAACCCGTAGAGATTAGCCGCCATGATTGTGGAAAGGTCCAATAGGCGGTTTTCGGATAATAACTCTTTTAGAGTAAGTTTTGTCGAGAAATCGTTGCTGCCAAAATTAAAGAGCATAACATTTTCTTCATAAATGTAGTTTGGCATTTTTTATGATTCTCATATTTTCGGAGTTATCGCCACATCAATATATGATTCACATAAAAGTGTGTGGTTACGTGACAGTATGCCTTGTTTATTAATTTCACATTAAAATTTATCCATTATAACTCGACCTGGAGTCTAAATAATACTTGTTTAGTGTAAGTAAACATTTAATATAGGTTTCAAATGTATTTTAGAAATAGAAAGAGGAGTTTATATTTGATAAACAATAGATCTTTTTATATAAGGTGTTTTATTTAAATTTCGTAACGGATTCATTATGTGTGTTTCTTTAATTTTTTAACATTTTCGCCAGCATGAGCTTAGGCATGTATTAACATACTTTTCAGTAAAAACCTATATCTTATTTTCACCTGGAAAACGTATTATCTTATGCTAAAAATTTACGTTGATTTAAAGTTCCACGACTTATTAATGCTGACAAAAGAGCCCTTTAATAAAGTTAATTTAATTATTCAATTACGTTTATTTCTAATTAAAGAAATTAATTTTTACAAGTGTAAATTTGTATCAAATCTTAACTCAACAAATAAATTATTTCAAAATTGTTTAAGGCATGTTAAAGTCACGCTGGCAAAATTTTAGATAAAATGAAGAAATCACGAACAATAAAGGTAAAGCTGTACTAAGAGGAAGGGTATGGGGTTGAAGGGGATACAGCCCTAGACTCTACTGTCCAAGAGTCCCTCAAATTCCAAGATATTTTATTTAAAGATCATTTGTTTAGAATTTTTTTATTTGGGCGTAACTTGGACGATTTATTAATTTGATGTTGACGGGAGTGCTTATGAAAGTCCCCCACTCCCCTGGCGTTCAGGCTATAGGTAAAGGTAAAGCCCATTATTCAACACCTGTGTTTATTCTCGAGGCAGTACACCGACTCTGGGCACCTTCGCCGACTTGGATCTCGATGCATTTCGTTGTTTCCAACGTTCTGGAAATATACCTCATGGGTGCCAGGCTACCCCAATGGCAGAGTATGACCCGGACCTCTTTGCACAGCAAAGTGAGCATCACCTCTCTGCCATCAGGCTGTGTTCCTAGCCAAGCTGTAGAGAAGTCGGCCAGACTAGGGTGGATGGAGCGGTCCTTCTGACGTCATCAGTTAGATGATGAAAGCAGCAATGCGTCGTCAGTACTGCTGTTTCATGACAATGCAAGACCACCGACCCACAATACTCTCCAGGCTTGGCTCCCAGTGATTTCCACTTGTTTCCAGCACTTAAAGTTCATTTTGGGGAGAAGCACTTTAGGATGATGACGAGGTGAAGACAGCGGTCGGCGCTTGGATGAAGGAGAAGGGCCGCAATGGTACGCCATTGGTTTGAAAAAATTGTTCCCACGCTACTAAAAATGTTTTGATCGGGCTGGTGTTTATATTGAAAAATAATTACAACCCTAGCATTTGTAAATATATATTTTTTAATTTTTCCATGCATTTTCGATTTTTTGAAACCACTTTCTGGCCCTCGTATTTAGACTCCATGTCATGTTCTGTTCCTGTGGCGTTAACTCTGAGAAAAATCCAAAATCTATTTTTGTAGGAAACTTCATGCTGTTAAATTTTTTTTCAAACCATTTCTCGATAGAACTTACTCTAAACGAGTTATTGTCAAAAATGTTTTTTTTTTACCCTTTCTCTTTCATAGCAGCTTATCCCTACATGTTTGAACAGGTAGAGAATTAAGTATCTTTTTTAGGATACGCAAATGAAGGTTACTTTTGGGCAGTCCGATATTCAAACTACTGAAAAAAGTATTTGTTTTGCATTCTCTATGCCACATATAGCCTCTTCGTTATGAGGTTACAGCTACCCTTTTTTGACTCTATCATTCTAATTACAATTATTCAAAATATAGATCAGGCGAACAGTCAGAAGGTAGAGCAGTCGAACAGGAAGCCCACATAGAGGGAGCTTTAGCAGCAGAAGCCTCTCTTGTTATATTGGACACACTGGAATCGTTAGTTCAAGCTGATGGGGGAGGAGGTACTCAGATTTGAATACTTTTGTCTCAGCTTTCTCCAGTTGTGAAATAAAATCATTTAAAAACTCTATAATATATCATTATTTTATATTTTTTTATGTGCGAAGTTGTAGGCTCCGGAAGCTATTATTATGGTTCCTTAAAGCAACCAATCCCGACGCAACTGGAACGTGTACGTCATCCACTTCGGCTCCTTCTATCCCAGGGGATAAGCAAGAGCGGGAAATTTACGCGAGACAACATCGTTCAACACTGTTCCTTGGAGTCAGGTCTCTAGCCGTGGATGACCTTACGTAGTAGACGGGACAGTTGGAGATTAAGGTTTTGTCTCTGGATGCTTTCTTAGAGCTACAATTCCTTGTAGAATCTCATGAGGAACAGTGTTGACGGACCAGATGAAGTGATCCCAGAAGAACAACCGTTTGCATTCGGTTCGCGATGAAATGAGCCTGACGCTGGCAAGCCGGAATCTTGTTGAGTTGGCTAAGAAATTAAGCTTTCATACCTCCAAGACAGCCTATTATGAGAACTACAAGATGGACTTTGTAGCCTTGGTACAGCCTGTTCAGCTCGAAAAGAATTGCTTGATATTTCACCCGTTTTTCTTCCTGCTTTGCCGTGATATTGCCATCGGTTGGTGCCGAGAATTCATTCACGTAAATGATCTTGGTTTTCAGATCCTGGAGGACAATATCACGCTTCGTGGCACTGATACGTTGAGTAGTGGAGAAAGCGAAAGTCCAGTAGATCTTACACTGATCAATCTCCACAACGGTCTCGAGTTCCCCCTGGGCGTATGGCAAGATGGGCAATAGATCAACACCATAGAAGTTCCTAGGATGGTAATATAACACTTTTAGATCCGCATTGTGTCTCTCTATGTACCCGTAACGTGCATACTTTGAGCATCCACTCAGAACATGTGCAAGTGTTTCTGTTTCTTGCTTGCACGCTCGGCAGTTAGTATCGCCTACAGGTATACTCATAATGCGCTCGCGGTAAACTAAGGTGTCTATAACGTTGTCTTGACAGGCAAAAAGAAATCCCTCAGTCTCCGATTGAGGTATGTACTCGCCACCGTATTTAAGCATTTCAGCGCTAATACTGTCTACACCAGCAGCCTTACCATTTTTTAATTTCTTAATTATATCTCTAACTTCATTGACACAGACTTTCTCAATTGGGTTTTCTAATTATATTATTATATTTACCAATAGAATTAAGAAAAACTGCTAAGGTCAAGAAGAGACTTCCAATAACTATCCTCATTTTATGTAGTACTTTGGGAACAGGTAGATGATATCATTTTACACCAAAGTTTAGGATAATATTTTCTTAACACCTTAATATTTTCTTGAAACCTAAGACTTACCACACAAATAGCATTTTATAAGCATGAAACCATCAAATTTATAAGCGAGATAGCAATTATTATACAGGGTGTAACAAAAGTCCCGGAACGGCTGAATATTTCCTCAGGTTTTCAGGGAGGTCAAGGTCATTATTGAAGTAACTTTCAACGAGGAATTCAATGGTGACATTTATTTTGATCTTGAAGGTGACCTTAAAGGTTTTTTCAATGTCAACTTTTTTAAAAATGGAAACCATCGTTTTTACATCGGCAATCGATAGAGCGGGAAATTATACGTTTAAATATGTATCCCGGCCATACATAGGTACATTGTAACCTTGAAAGGGCGTTTCCAATGGAACAAAAAAATTGACCTTGAAGGTCATCATCAATCAAGATCATTCATAAGGACACTACTGAATACGCCTTGTTAAAGTTAGTAACTTTGCTCGTTAAAAAAAATTAAAAAGCTTCTATTCCCAGAGGTATGTAGACCTTGTTTAAGTTTAAATTACTTCAGAGTGACCTTGACCTCCCTGAAAAATATCTTACCTCAGGAAATATTCAGTCGTCCCGGGACTTATGTGACACCCTGTATAATAATTGCTATCTCGCTTATCAGTTTGATGGTTTCATGCTTATAATATGCTATTTGTGTGGTAAGTCTAAGAGCTTAAGAAAATATTATCCTAAGCTTTAGTTTCGACAACTGTAATTTGGTGACTGTGAATTCTCTTTTTTTTAAGCACCTTCGGCTTTAACGAACGCATTCTCATCACGTGTCTCGCGCTTCGCACTTGATTTGGTAAAAAATGCGAACTTTTCTACATTGGGTTCAACACTATTATATAAAATGTATTTTATATTTATCTCTGTACCTCAGCCTGGGATTGATAATTCAGATATTGCAAAATAAAGTACAAATTTTATTTACCATGATAACTTTAATATTTGTTTCTTATTTTGCATTAAATTTGACCCTCAACTATCATCTCAATAAATTTATATCATTAACATTCATAATATGCAGGGTTTGCTTATGAATAATTTTTAAGATTTCTTTTAATTGCGTTTACATATTTTACCTCAATTTCCTTGAAAGAAGTCTTCTTTTGATTTAAAATGTTGTAAAAAGAATGTTTTGAATTCTAGACATTTATTTCGAAATGCATTTAAATATTTTGGATTGTTTTCTTTTCCTAATTGGAAAATTTAATAGTCTGAATGGATTGGTTTAAGAATGACCCACAAATTAAATTCCTCTGTTTTAGTAGACGTTTGATCTTTCTTGGATACAAATGCAACTGTTTGGTTGAAAGCTAATCTTATTTGCTTGAGGATTCAACTATTTTGATGGAAAAGTTTGGTTGAACCACTTTGCTAAGAAATAATTTTTGTTAAATATATATTTTGTTTGAAAGTTTACCTATTATCTTGAAAAATGATATTTTTCAATTGCAAATTCAACTGCGTAAGTAAAAGTTGAATTACTTTGTTGAAAGTTTTTTTTTGCTGAAAATTCTTTTTTTTCTTGTTAGAAATTCATCTTTCATACAGAAAATTCGTCTTTTGGCTTGAACGTTCAAAAATTTAGGTAAACTTTCTTTTCTTTCTTGACTGAAAACTTATCATTTAATGACAATTTGTCTTTTTTATTTAAAACTTCTTTTTTTTAAATGAAATTTCATCTTTTTTGGTTGATATACATATACACTATTACATTTTGTTGTTGAAACCTTATCTTTTTAAGTTAAAAATTTAATTCTTTTGTTAAAAATTCAAGTATTTCGTTAAAATGTCGTTTTTTATGGTAGAAAAGTAGTTTTTTTTTGTGAAAAATAGATGAATTTAAAAGTTTTCCGTTGTATTTGAAATATTGTTTTAATACGTTTATAAAAGATCCTCTGTTGAAAATATTACGATATTAAAATGCTGGTATTTGAATATTAATGGTCAGGGAAAATAAAAAATTGGTCAAGGAAAAATCATAGAATTTAAAAAAGTGAAGTGTTCACTCTGCAATGCGTGTGTTATTTTAAATACAAAAAATGTTCGTCAATTTCAAGCCTCGTATCGAGTTGTTTGTGGAAAAAGTCGACTTTTGTATTTTAAATAATCTAAAATGCAAAAATTTCCCTAAGGTGCCGTGCATACATTGCGTAAAGTCTTTTTAGGTTGTGGTCAAAACCATGTCTTACATAAAATATTTTATTAAAAATTTAAGAATTTTGTTACAAAGTCATTGTAATTAAGTTACGTTTTTCACTGAAAATCGAACTGTTTGTTGAAACTTGCGTCTTTTGGATCTCACGCTTCGTACTCGACTTTGTCCAAAACACTAATTATTCTATATTATGATCAACTCGATTATGTCAAATATACATTATTATATTTATTTCTGTACCTCGACCTGTGGTGACTTTTTATTCCGAAATTGCAAAATAAAGTACAAGTTTTAGTTTTCATGATTACTTTAATATTTGTACTTGATTTTGTATTAATTTTTCTTCTCAGTACCCTAAAAAATGTATCAATGCGTCAGCATATTTTCAAAGCAATTTGTAGATATAATTTGGGCAAAAAATTGTATTGAATAAACTTTTGTTAAATAACCTTCTGTTTCTTAATTTCTCTTCGAACGTTGTGTCATTTTTCCAAAAATTAAATTTTTGTTACTCTTTATGTTATTCTTTACGATTAAAAAAAACAACGCATCCTATCAAAAAACAGTTGATAACAAATTTGCAGCTCTTTTTCGGCTGAACAACTTTTGATTGCTTACTTTTTTTCGTAGCTTGTATCGTTTTTTCAATAATTGAATTTTTTACCTTTAAATGTTATTTCTTAGAAATAAAACAAAAACTACGCATCCTATCAAAAAACGATTTAAAAAAGTGCTTAGATCTTGTTTGGTTGAATAACTTTTGTTGATTTATTTTTTTCCGGATCTTCTGTCCTTTTTCCAAAAAATCGATTTTTATTTTTCATGCTATTTCTTACGACTAAAACGAAAGCTACGAATCATATAAAAATCGATAATAGCAAATTTATAGATCTTTTTTGGCCTAACAATTTTTGGTTATTAACTTTTTTTTCGGATTTTGCATAGTTTCACCACAAAATGGCATTTTTTTATTTTTCATTTTTTTTTTTTGTGGTTAAAAGTTTAAAACCAGCGAAGATGAGGAAGCGACATTAAGACCAACCGTGGAAAGCAGGCACCTTCTGAGAGATGATCGCGATTTCAGGACAAGAAGAAACATTAACATGCAAGTTCCTGTTAAGCCCCAAGATCTGGCTGAAATGGATGCCTCCCTTTGTGGAGAAATCTCGCAAGAGTCCGACCTCTGGACCATCAGTATATTAAGATTTCAATCACCTTCAATAATTATTGTTTATTATCTTAAATATGTAATAGTGTACATTTAATTATTATTTGAGCATTTATGCAATTATGTATTGTAATTTCCTAAATATTTTATTCCAAAATTATTATTTTCTGAATTCACTTCTGTAATTTTTGTTCAAGTCTAAACCGTGATTCTGTCTAGAAACTAGCTAAAATCTGCACAGTCTTCATATATTCAAATTCATAACGAACACCTAGATAGCTCCAAAACTAGGACTAGACAGCAAAAAGGTTTGAATCAAACATGTTGAAAAACTAGACAGCGCCAGTGTAGCGCCAGGCTAGCACTGCTTAAATAGACAGGCTTAAGAAATGATTCAAGACTGTCACAAAATTTTTCCACACGTGGGACGTCCAAAATTATATTCTTACTCTAGTACAACCGTTTACCCAGGTGGAAAATTCAGTAGTCCGCCGGAGTTCACCACCCGCGCAGTAGTGGCCCAGTACTGGTCATCAGTACAGATAATCGGCAATTCGCCCAGTACTGGCGGACGGTCAGCACCGCGATTGGGGCAGCACTATGCCGACAGTATGAATATTTAAAAAATGAAAAAATACTTTTAAAAATATGGTTCATGTGTTCTAAAATTTCGAAAAACTATAAATAAAAATATAGCGAAAACAATTTTTTCCTGTTTCTTTTTTTTTTTGAGGAAAAAAAGTTCCATCTTTATGATAAATTGTAAATGTTCAGAAAAAATTACATTTGATGTGAATCATATTCGTTGTAAAATGGTATAACACACCTAAAAGGCTACACGTTACACGAAAGTTAAAAAAAATTTTATTATTGTACTAATTTTTTCCAGACATAACACCGGAAGTTCTCTTCGAGAAACTCTCCGAAATAAAAGCTAACGCTTTAGGAACTGATGGTATATCTAGGTATAAAGATGATTCGACTAGAGCTTCCTGTAATTTTCCCATACTCCTTCACATTTGTCATAACTCTTCCCTTAAAGTGAGATTTTTCCCTAATCTATGGAAAAAGCGCTGATTCACCCTATTCCTAAGGTTTCTAGTCCCTCTTCTCGTAACTATTTCCGGCCGATTTCGATACTCTGTGCTATGTCCAAGCCGCTAGAACGTATTGTGCATTCGCAACTCACAAATTAATAGGCTACTCGATCCGCTACAATCGGGCTTTCGGGCTAAGCACAGTACATTAACAGCCTCTCTAAAAGTTACTTCGGACTTTAAAATCGCTATCGAAAAGAAAGAAATAATAATACTTGTTTTATTTGATGTTTCTAAAGCTTTCGATACTGTTGATCACAAGCTTCTTTTAAATAAACTTCGTAACTTTAATTTATACAGTACTGCAATTGCGTGGTTCGAATCCTACTTAAAAAACCGTTTTTAACAAGTGCTTAATGATAAGGGTGAACGTTTCGATTGGGTGGGTTCGAGAGTGGAGTCCCCAGGGCTCTACCCTTGCCCCCCCCCCTACTTTTCGGTCTATACACACCTGACCTTGGTAGTGATCTCGAGCATTGCAAGTACCATAAATACGCGGACGATTTTAAACTATATGTCTCTGGTCCTATCTCTTCCATCAATAGTTTGATTGCGTTTTTTGATTATGGGTGTATTATGTACGACGATATCACAGATGAACTGAAGTCTAAACTCGAGCGAGCACTTAATGCCTGCATACGATTTATCTATGCTGTAACAAAATATGAATACATTACACTATATCGGCAAAGGGCAGGATTTCTTAATGTGGCTAAGAGAAGAAAATTTTTTATGGGCAATCCAATTTACAATCTCTTTTATAACAAAACCCCTCAATATCTTATAGATCTCTTTGAAAACAAAAATGTGACATTAAATGCTCAGTCTAGGCTTCGTGTAAGAAAAGCGGTCCTCACAGTTCCACGTCACAAATCTTGTAATTTAGAAAGATCCTTATTAGTGAGAGGAGCCCGTCTTTGGAATAAGGTACCTGAATCAATTAGGATCGCACCTTCGCCTTATCACTTTTAAAAAGCTCTTCCTTAACTATTTACTTAGCATTGATAATTCTCGATAATTCCACTCTCCAAATTTCGCACTGGTAAATTGTAAATTGTTAATTTTTCTAACTTTAAGTGACGTTTTGCGCCTTAGTATTATAACGTCTTAGTATTATAACAATTAAATCTTTGCAATCAAATCCACAGTTTATATCAGTTATCTAACAATTAAGTCTTACATTTTCTAATGATATCCGTTATGCCAACCAATAAATTCTAAATTCTAATTAAAAAAGTGTCACAGTTAGCGATAAAATTTTTAAGTTCCGTCAATAAAAAATGTTAATGCTCATTAAAAATGACATTTTATGTCATAATAAAAAGTTGTAAAATGGTGTAAAACGCGAAAAACGAAATATTACACGAAAAAAAATTGTAATTGATTTAAATTATTTATTTAAAAATTATTTTATCTATATTCCCGTTAACAGTTTATTTATTTTACATATATATGATGTCGTGTAATAATAAAAAAAAATACTGAGGAAAAACTGTTCTTATAACTTTTTTGAGCTGTGGCTTATGAGGATGGTTTTTTTCATTGACTTTCAATTCTGTATGTATGAAATAATGGAAAAATAAAAAAAATATTTCGTACTTTCAAGAAAATCATTTCCTTGACTCAAAATTTAGATTAATCCTTCAAAGACATATTTATTTGAATCAACGAGTTCGATTCTTCGACTACCGACTGCTAGGCAACAGATTTACATGTAGGTCCGAAATCCCATAGCGTTAGAAATTTTATTTGTAATATAATATTTAAAAATGTAATACATATATGTATTCATTATAAGCAAGACCATTAATATTTATATACATAATACTCGCAATCAATTATTATTTATTTTTTAAATGCCTTTTTTGATATACCTTTAAAGTATAGCAATAGTTTGTGTTAATATTAAATAAAAAGTTTGAAATTTACACTTTTGAGATTATAAATAATATTCGGACGATATGCAGTCGTGTGATGATGAATGAATCGTCCTAAGATCAATTCAAGGATTTTTTATCATTTTTAAAATTAACTCCGGCATTTTCGTACGCCAGCGGTTTACCAGTACAGAACCAGTACAGATGTGCAGTACCGCGCGTGTACCGCACGCCAATACTGTCGAGCATTACTAGCCAGTACTGGCCCAGTACAGACTTCCGGAGTCCCAGTACTCATCATCTGTACTGGACTAGTACTGGCTGGTAATGCTCTGCAGTACTGGCGAGCGGTACTGCACACTAGTACTGGATCTGTACTGGCAAACTGCTGACGTAAGAAAATGCCGAAGTTATTGTTTAAAATGATAAAAAAACATTCAATTGTTTTTAGGGGGCATCTACTTTATCCATTCATCAGCATACGACTGCACGTCATCCGAATATTATTTATAATTACAAAAACGTGAATTTCATTCAAACTTTTTTTGGTAATCTTAACACCCACTATTTCTATACTCTAAAGATATAACAAAAAAAAGGTATTTAAAAAATTAATATCAATTTATTGCAAGTATTATGTCTATAAATATTAATGGTCTTGCTTAGAATGAATACATATATATATATATATATATATATATAGTTAACAATGAGTTTCGAGAGTATTTATTAAGTAAATGAAAGTTTGACAGCGCCGAATCTCTCCAAAAGTGCTGTTAACAAGAAATAGCTATTTCAGTTTTTGAGGCGGTGGCGGGGAAAAACTGGAGGATGAGGACGGTCCGTTTAGGGTGCAATCGACTTATTATTGTCAGTACACACTCTCAACAATATAACCAGACTTTTATACCCAAAAACAAATTAGGCAAAAAACCGCCCAAATCAAACCTCCTCCTTTATTGCATTGTTTAAAAGTTAAACTATTGTTTTTTCAATTAATTTTATTTTATTTAAGATTGACCATTTTAGTTGAAAATGTGTATCTTCGGTTGAAAGTGTAACTATTTCGTTGGAAATTCGTCTTTTTTATGGAAAATTTTTAATCAAAGCAGAAAATTCATCTTTTTGGTTAAAAATTCATCTAATCAGATAAAAATTCCTGTTATTGGTTGAAGATATACTTATTTTTTCTGTGTTGTTCATATTTAATTAATGTTGCTAAATATCTGTATAAAACAATCAGAAGGCAATACAGGATGATGTCTGTAGCCACCAATAAGAAGCTCTTTTTAATTTTTTTTCTCTGTTAAAGGAGTACATCATGGATTTCTCATATCTTATTTGTAGGTAAATAATTCTGCGATCGTTATCATCTCGAAAAATTGTGAATATAATTATAATTTAATTTATTATAATTGGCTCTTAAATTTGTTTGACACTTAACTTATTTATAAATTATATTGCCATGATAAATTTTTTTATTTTATAAATGAAAAGAAATGTTATTTCTGAAATAAATGGTGATTTGTTCGTTATAACATGTATATGAGTATATAAATTTCAATTTAATAAATGGAATTTAAAAAATCTGAGAAAAATGGAAAATATGAAAAAATGCATTGATTTCAGTAAGTTTGAAATGAGTATAGAAAAATTCTAAGAAATTTAAAAGAATTTGATGAAGTGCCGACTTCAAGATGAATTAAACAAAAACTAAACAGAAATTTAAAAAAATGCATTGAATTACGTAGAATTAACTGAATTTTGAAGAATCGACGTGAATAAAAAAATATCTGGAAAATTCTGCAGAATTCAAAAGAATTTATACGAATTCAGGGTGAATTCAAAATGAAATCTCGTGAAATTCTATTAAATCTGCCGATAATTCTTAAAATCCCTGACATTTATTCAAAAACCTTGAGAGCTCTTAGAATCCTCCAAGAACAGAGAAATCCTCGGAAATTTTAAAAAATCCCTTGTAATCTTTTAAAATATCATGAAATAATAAATTAATGTTAAAATTCCCTAAAATATTTCAAATTCTTTGAAACTCTTGAAACCACTTGAAACTTTGTAAAGTTCTTGATAATCCCTTGAAATTTTTGAAAATAACCTTAGATATTTCAAATCCTTTACAATCTTTTGAAATGCATTGAAATTTATTGAAGCTCTTAGAAATTCTCTTGTTTTTTAAAACTACCTCAAATATTTCAAATTCTTTGAGTTAATTGGAAATTCCTTGGAATCTTGTAAGATATCCTATAATCTTTGATAAAACCTTGAAATATTTGAAAATCTTTTTAAAATCATACGAAATTCATCAATTCTTGTAAATAAATTCTTAGAAAAATATTGAAATATTATAATATCCCTTGAAATTATATGAAATCTGTTGATATTACCTGAAATGCTGGAAAATTTATAAAAATACCTTGTGAGCTTTCGAAATTGCTCAAAATCATTGTAATCCTCGGAAATCTTATAAAATTACTTGGGATTATTCGAGATATTATAATAGGCCCTACAAAATCGTGCTATATTTTTCAAAACTCCAGGAAACTTATTAATTTCCCATGCAGATTTTGCAAATACCTTAAAATCAATCAAATCCTTGGAAATTCCTAGAAATTTTTTAAATATTTTCAAAGAGCCTTATTGAAAAGCCCTCAAATATTTAGAATCGTCTTTTTTTTTTTTAATCTGAGATCAAAATAAAATCTACTTTCTTATGAATAATTTCATGCAAAAAGAGCATGAACTACATTCACGAATCAAAATTAGATTTCCAAACTATCTCCTTTTCGGCTCATTAGAGACAGATAAATAACAAAGGATAAAAGAGGAAGAATTGAATCACTTCAAATTACCGAAATCTTCTAAAAATACCCTAAGATATTTCAAAAACTTTGACATTTTTTGGAATGCCCTAAAATTTGTAAATCTCTTGAAAGTGCTTTGGAATCTTCTGAAGTATCCCGAAATATTTTAAATCACTTTAAATCCGATCAGGTTACAGAAATATTGAAAATTCCTTGGAATCGTTCATTATACCCTAAAATCTGGCATAAATCTTATAAAATCGATCTATATTTTCGAAATTTTAGGAAACTCTTTGATACAATACCCTATGCAAATTTTTGCAAATCTCTTGAAAATGCTTTAAAATCTTTTTAAATACTCTGAAATATTTCAAATTCTCTGAAACCAATTAAATATTCATTTTACTCTGTTGAAATACTTTTATTGTTTTCAAATCCTGTGAAATATTTTGAAAAACATATTCAACATCTTGAAAATGCCTTAGAATCTTTTAAAACCATAAAATAATTCAAATCCTATAAGTGACATTAAATTACTGAAATCAATCAAAAAATTCTTAAGATCTTTCGAAGTACCCTAAGATATTCAAAATCCTTCAAAATATTTTGGAATTCCTTGAATTTATTAAGCTTTTCGAAATCCCTTGTAATTTTTAAAAACGCCCTAAAATATTTCCAATCCTTTTAAATTCTTTCAGATTATTGAAATAAAAAAAAATCCTTTGATTCTTTAAAAATCATTTGAAACTTTTTTAAGCTTTAGAAATTGTACTGTCTTACAATTTTTGGAAATTACGTTAAATTATTTAAATCTCTTGAAAATTCCTTGGAGTCTTTTCAAATTCCTTACATATTTATTTGAAATATTTTAAGATTACTTGAAAGTTGAAACTTTTTAAAGTTTTCGAAAATGCCTTGGAATCTTCCAAAGGCCTCAAAAATATTTCAAATCTTCTGAAATCAATTAAATTACTGAAATCAATTGAAAACTTATTGTAAACTTCTAGCATACTTTAAAAGTTTTCAAACCCTTAAGACTTTGTTTAAATTCCTTGGAACTTGAAATTTGTTTTTAAATGTCTCGAAATTTTTTTGAATACTCAAAAATATTTCAAATCTTCTGAAATCAATTAAATCACTGAAATCAAATGAAAAATCATCGAAATTAAAAAAAAACTTTAAAAGTTTTCAAAGCCTCTAATTTTTTTAAAATTCCCTAAGGTATTCCTAATCTTCAAAAATTCCCTGAAATTATTGACATATTTCTAAAATGCCTTATATTCTTTTAAAATATACGACAATATGCCCAATCCTTTAAAATTTCTTTAAATTATTCAAATAAAAAAAATTCCTTGGAATTTTATGAAATTCTCTAAAACATTTTCCTAAAACATATATTCAGTGGAAATCTTTCAAAATCACTCGATATTTTTTAAATCTTCTGAAATCCAATTAAATTACTGAAATCAATTGAAAACTTCTTAGGATATGTTACAATACCCTAATATATATATATATATATATATATATATAAGACCAGCATGACGAGATGTGTGAGCCTGTCAAACAAGATGTCGCCTCCTTAGTTCTAGTTTGCAGCAAAACCGGCTAAATCCAAAATAATAACTTGAATGACCCATTCCCTTCACGTACCCAGCTTGTGATATATAACTCCGGTAATACCATTATTTTTTCTATTTATAGTATTAAACATTTTGGAGCACTTCAGATATTACGCATTTGATACCCAATAATGTTATGTAAGTTTTATTAATTATAAATTAATTCACCATTGTCGAGCCTTAATAGGCCGAGGCAGGCTTCTGAATTTATTGCCAGGATCATGTGGAGCCTCGCTGTTTTTCGAATGTTCTTTGACTCGTCGCAGAAGCCCCTCTAATTCTCCCACGGCGTACTTTAACTCATCAATGGTACCATAGCTTGTGGGGAATTCCACAAGCTACATGGGGTTTCCAATATTTGACACCACCGGTTTTCCTTGGGTTAACCGGAACAAGATATATTTGTGGTTCGTGACAGACTCCTCATCGAAGACTTTTCAGCCCACTACCTTGCTTCTCAGTTTATCCGAGCATAGAGTTGAATCGAGAAGCTAACTCCTGTTTATAATCTGCAATGTGAGAATATCACCCTGATTAAGAATCTCCAGCTTAGTATCCGCTAGGTACTTGGTTGAATTTTTACTTCTGCCATTGATGTTTGTACTCCCCCACATCGTATGGTGGGAGTTTGCCAAATTAGAGTCTCCTTTTCTCTGGAAGGCAAGAGTCCCCAGGATCGCCCGTGAAGTGGGCCTAGACTAGAAAGATCCCTAACTTTCCCCTGATTTTGCCCCTAAATCTGACTCTATTAGTGGTGAGATCCCTACACCAGAGATTAGGCACTAAGATCGCATCCATCCACTTAAAGGCTGAACATACCTTTAGTGTTATTTTTGCGTGGCCCCTTATATATCGAACCACACCCTGACAAACCCCTAATCCTTTCCCTGCATAGACAGGGTTGACAGATTAGGGCAATGACTGTCTGCACTACTGACATGCGCGTGGCTAGAACCTGTTAGGTCTTTTAAAAGGTACTCACACCCGCTCCTTGATAGGGTCAGTAATTCGGAGCCGCAAGGCCTCTGGTTGAGAATTCGGGAAGCCCAACGACGACCGATCCACGCTGTTGCCAGGCATCAGTACGGTCGCTCTGCGGTACCTTTGAAAACAATCCGTCCCCTTGATATCCAGGCTTATTTCCTCTTTGAGTCTGAACTTTGATATTCTCTCTACTATCCAGTCCCACAACGAGATGTCTGGGGCCTTCACTACGATAGCCCTCAATCTGATGGATATGTCGTATAATCTGTAGGCGCCCCTCTTGCAGGGAAACGCATCAATTTCTCTAGTGATTTCCACCTGTCCAACACTTGGAGAGATAGACAGGGTTCAGGATACTTATATGCATCGACAACTATAAACAGGACGTTGCAGGCAATCTGCGCGGAAGCGAGGCCCTGGATATCAAGGGCTTTCTATCGTGTCAGCTTCCTGTTTAGGGGCACTCCTTTAAAGTTCTCCTTTCTATTGCCTATACAACAGGTCTGAGAAGCTGCTTCAGGTGAAGTTCCCGCATCCACTGGCCCCTGCGGAGTACTTTCACTGCTGTATACGAGCCGCGCTTTCAGGTATCTTTTTCTTTGTGCTTCCTTACAGAGAGTTCCGTTAGCTGCCCTCCCACTGTGTCAATAGGATTGTCGCCATCGTTGCAGCCTCTGTGGTTCATCTATTCCAGATCTATAGTCCGATGATACCCTTAAGCCCTCCCACCAGCTACAAGGTCCCGCGATCCCAAGGGAGACATTCTAGTGCTGTGTCACGGTATATTATGGATGCTATAGTTCTTGTCTCAAGAATGATATGAACCTTGAGCTTGCTGTTGAGGGATGCAAGTATTTTATTGACCAATCATAACTATGTGATAATCATAAACATGTGATAATTTTACCCTCAAAATATTTTTTTAGCACAGAAATAAACTAGGGTGTTAACTTCTTTTTATCATTTTCTTACCAATTAATTTTGAACCTCAAATGTGCTTGCTGTCTTGATCAATGTCAAAATTAGAAAACAATTGGAAATTTCTTCCATTATTTGTAACACTCAATATTTATCGACTATATTTCACTTTTGTTTGAGTATAATTTAAAGTTGTCGCAAGAAGCGAAAAGACTCCTTTATTGAAAAATTGATTGACCTATTTTAATCTTTGTATTTTCATTGTGGGCACTCCCCTATGCTTCAAAATATCATTATTTCTTCCACTATGAGAAAAAAGGATACATGTGCTACTTGAGAACCATAATACATTTGCTCTTTTTTATTATTTATAATTACGAGTTACTTGTAACATTTTGCTCTTACTTTTGACGACTAACAATATTATAATATATATTAACTTTTTTCAAATGAAATTAGTAGTGTGCAGGATTGCTATATACACGTGTCTTTCCGCCCGTTCTATTCGAAAATATCTTCGGATGGGGTGAAGAGATCCTATCGGGATTTCATTGAGTTCTGCTGGGGTCAATATGGTAATATCGCCATTAACCGTTTTCATGTTCGCACGTTTATAACCTACATTGTAATAAATATACGCCCCGCAAGAACGTAAGCAATCTTCAATATTGTAAAGACCTTAGTATGGGATGATGATATAACAATTTATTTTTTGCTGTCCTAGGCCTATAGATATTACCATTAATTCTTAATTTCAGCCGTCTATCGACAGGAAAAGTGTATGTATGACATTTGAGTGTCGGCCGTGGATTCTTTTGGGGAATGAGCCGAATAAATTCCATATTTTCCAGTCCATATCCACGTTTTTTATAAGAAGTTATCCTGGAAGGTGGTATGAAGATAGAAGGAGATTGCCTGACAGTAGAACAAGATCTGTCAGGAGGAAGTTTCACAGAAGGATGTCTGACATTCTCCGTATTTCAGAATAAGTCAGACGATTAACGCGATTTGAAATCTTGAATACTTTGGAAGTTCAGACCTAAATTATACTGATGAGAAATGTATAGTTGATCTTAACTAGTTAATGTCACTATTTACTTTTTTTCTTAATCTTGAAGAAAATTGGTCTCACAGATCTTTGAAGTGCTCTAACTTCAGAAGTTTTTATATAAAATAGCTGGTTAACGAACACAATTTTTCTTTTTGGCCCTAAAAACATGTACCAAAGTATAATCTCATCCGACTAGTCTTTCAAAAGTTACCCGGTATACAGACGGCGACATAGTCAGTAATCACATAAAACTCTTACCTTCTCATCATCATAAGAATGTAAAAATGATAGTTGATGTCTGACAACTTCTAATAATTATGAATTATAATTGTAATTACGGTTTCATACAATTTTTGAAAATGTGACTTTTGATAATACAAATAAAATATTTTGATTGGTAATGAAGAATGGTATAAACAAGATCCTTTGTTTGGGCTTTTCCTTGCCGAAAAACTTGTTTTTACAAATAATATTGGCACAAATTACCCGTGTTTATCCACCCGTTTTATCACAAAATTTCTTTGGATTTCGCGAAGAGGACCTACTGCAATGTCGTTGATTTCTTCTGAGGTCAATGGGGTAATAACGCCGTTCATCATGTTTATTTTGCTTGAAAATTCATCATTTTGGACAGCCCCTAATCAGCCATTGAGACAATTTGTAGCCAATTGGTGAAGAAGTTAAACAAATATTTTTAAAGAAAAAGTAAAGAAATAGTGACATTAACAGACAATTGTGAGAAAATAGTGTCTTTAGTGTAATTTTTTTCGAAATAGTAGTAAAATAATGTCATCATTCAAAAAAAGTGTAAAATAGTGTAAATATTGTGGTGAGTCCGAGGCCTGCTAGTGTCAAAAATTGTAAAGTAAAAAAATTCCCCTTGATCAATAATATGATAAAATATTACGATTTTTCGGTGGCCGGGGCTTCCCGGCACTCTTTTTGAACAAACTTTTTTGGTCCTCAATTAAATTGCTTTGTTATCCTATCTAATCCTTATTATCGTAAAGAAATATCGTATCAGGTCTTAAGGTGTAGTGTAAAATCATATGGTATTCTAGAGTCAGACATTATTGGTGGCCGTGCGGTAGCCGGTGATGGTATTATGGCCGTGCGGTGACGGATTGGCAACACCCCTAAATAATAAAAACTTGATTACTCACAAATGCAGCATGCAGCCAACATTGCGACAGCTTCTGCGGGAGGCTCGCATTCCGGAAACATGGGTTTCAGAACATATTTGCTGAAAGTCAGTGCCACGATTGCCTGGCTACAGGGTCTCACTATCATGCACTCGATCCACAATCGAACAAAGGCCATAAAAGGCCCGAAAGTTTCCATAATATATGCATAATCTGCTCCGGATTTCCTTATCATACATCCCAATTCGGCGTAGCAATAAGCCCCCACCTGAAATTAGGAAAAAACAGATAATTAGTCAATTTATTTTTAATAAACAATGATAACGGAGTGCTCTAATTTAATATTATTATGCTGAATCTATATGTAACTGAAGTTCGCAGTGTTGGTCAATTATTTTACAGTAATCCAGGGTGTCTATCGTCCTGGAAATTCTTGAAAACCTGGAAAAGATCTTGAATTATTTACCTGGAAAAACCTGGAAAAGTCTTTAAATTTTGCTCATGGTCCTGGAATTTTTATTTCCTTGAATTAAAATTGGGGTTTTAAGCTTGTTCTCTGCTGAACGAAAAAAGACAAAAATCTAATAATTTTTTTGCTGTCAATATATTGAAAAAGAATTCAATTTCGCTAGTAATGAGTTTTTATTAATTATACTTGGTTAAAATTTGACTGAGTTATTCCACACTATTTGTACAGTGTGCCTGTAGGTCAGGGAAAACCTGGAAATCAGGGAAAATCAGGGTATTTTATTTATTTTAATTTAAAATTGTTTTATTCCATGTATAAAAGATTGTATGTTAAAAATGAAAAATTAGTCAGAGTAAAGTTAGGGAATTTTGAAAATTAAGTTTGGGGCTATCCTGATATAATTTTATTGTTAGTAATTTATTTGCCTTTTATTTTTGTTTATCTTTTTCAGCTGTTGCCTCCCGATGATCATACTTTTAGCGAGGGGTTAATTACTCTGATTTGCGATGTACACTAGATTGCAAGATTGCATGCAAAATATTGTTTAAGATTCGAAAAGATTCTATGGATTATAGGAAATTCATTATCAAAAACGATCATATGGAAAATAAATATAGGATAAGGTATAGGATGGCTGGTTCTAGTTTAGCAGATATTCACGTTTTTCTAAGTTGAGGTCAAAATTAAAATTTTTGGGTTTGAGTGGGAGATGATACTGGGAATTGCAGTGAATTAATTTGGACTATACTCATATCCAAATAGTAACCGGGAGTAGGTATATTTTATGTTGGAAGAAAAAATATAACATGTGTGCTTATGGCACTCGCCAAGTTTAGATGCGTTTTTCTCGAAAAACGGTTTTTCGATGTTCCAACTTCTGAAATGCCCCGGTGACTCATTTTTCAACTTAGAGGATTTATTTTGAGCCTAAAATGCCGGAAATTTATCCGGCTATATGCCCATATACGTAACTCCATACCGACCACAAGGACTTTTTTCATCCGCACGTCCACATTTAAGGACTTAATGTAAAAAGTAGTGAAATATTAAATTTATTTAAATTTATTTTAGATCACTTATAATCTTATATGAAAGTGCACAAAAAGTAGCGGGTCTGCACAAATAAACTTTACACGGCAAAAATTGGTAAATTTCCTTGATATCTTTAAAATCTCTTAAAATTTAATTGAAATAATTTTAAATCTGCTAAAATCTGTTAAAATCTATTGAAATTTATGTAATCCCCCAAAATCTTCAAAATAATTAGAGGTCCTATAAATCTTAATCTTGCTTAATCTTCTTTCCTTGTAATTTATTCCGTAATATATAAATCATTTGAAAGCCTTTGAATATAATTTAAGTCAAACTTATTTATTAAAGTTCTTTTTCAAAAATCCGCTAAAATTTCTAGAAATCTTTTAAATCCCTTGAAATCCTTGAAGCTTTAATAAAATCCTTGAAATCTTTTGTAATTCCTTGATATCTCTTGAAATATGTGAAATCGCTAAGAATCCCGTGAATTTAAATGAAATCTCATTTATTTTTCAAATTTCTCTAGAAATCCCTTGCAATATTTTTTAATCCAACAAAATTCTTTGAAATCCCTTGAAATCTTTGGAAAAAATAAAAATCCTTTTCAAAAAGTATAAATCATTTGAAAGCCTTTGATTATGATTTAAATTAAACTTATTCATTAAAGTTCTTTTTCAAAAAATGGCCAAAATTTCTAGAAATCTTTGAATCCCTTGAAAGTCGAAATATTTTTAATCTCTTGAAAACGGTTAAATCTTTTTAAATCAGTTAAAATATTTATAAATTTTATAAAATCCTTTCAAAAGCCTTATCATCACTTAAAACTTCCTGGTATGTTTAGAAGTCTTTCAAATTTCGTGAAACTTTTATTAAATTTGTCGCAATCGCTTAAAATCAATAAAAATTATTTGGAATTTAAATTAAATTAAACTTATTCATTACAGTTCTCTAAAAAAAAAACGTTTAAATCTCTATAAATCTATGAAATTCTTTAATCTTATGAAATTCCCTGAAATACCTTAAAATCTTTTGAAATCTTTGAAATCGCTAGGAATTACTTCAAATCTAATTTATTTTCCAAAGATCACTGAAAATATCTTGAAATATTTGGAAGCCCCACAAAATTATTTTAGCTTCCTTGAAAATGTTTAAATTTCTTGAAATTCTTTGGAATTCCTTAAAATCTTCCGAAATGTTTGGAAATATTTAAAATCCTGTAAATCCCTCCAAATGATTTTAAACTTCTTGAAATCCATGAAACTATTTTTAAATCTTTTGAAAAGTGATCAAATCTTTTTAAATTAGTTGAAATATTTGGAAAATCCTTTTAAATGCCTTAAAATCAGTGGAAGTCCTTCGAAATTTGCTGAAATCCTTTGAAATACTTACAACATGAAATTATAAAATTTGTGATGAAATGATTAATAAGAAATTATAGAAAATTGATAAAATGCATAATATAATGTTTGGAAGTATTTACAATTTGTAAAAATTCTACGTTAAATAAGTATATAAATCGTTCGTTTGTACTTTCTCTATTTTTTGCACAAATCCCTCGACTTTTAGTTAAGAATTTTATAGAAAATTGATTTACTTGAGTGAAGGTTGAACCCCTCAGATGAACTGATCCAAAACGGACTAATTTTAAACGAAAGTTACATTTTTAATGAAAAAGTACATATTTTCAACCAAGAAGAACAATTTTCAACGAAATACATGAATTCTCAACCAAATAGTTGAATTTTCAACTAGAAAAAATCAATTTTTAATTAGAAATATCAATTTTCAACCAAAAATGGAATAACTACTTTTTAAGTCCAAAAAAAAATTAATTCTCAACCAGAAAGAAAAGAATTTTCAACAAACTAGTTACATTTTCAACAAAAGATATGAATTTTCAACTAAAATGATGAAACATTCGAATGATTAACCTTAGCAATATAAATTTTTAACAAAAAGTTTAATTTTCCACTAAATCGTTAAAGTTCCAAGCCAAAAAACGAATGTTTTTACAAAAAAAGTTGAATTTTCAATCCGAAAATATGAATTTTCAACTAAAACGATGAATTTTCAACCAAAAAACTGAATTTTTTACAAAGTAGTAGTCGATTTATCAATAAAAAAATTTAATTTGTAAAATGAAACAGATGAACTGAACCAAAACAGACTAATTTCAAACGAAAGTTACATTTTTAACGAAAAAGGATATATTTTCAACCAAGAAGAACAATTTTCAATGAAATATATGAATTCTTGATCAAATAGTTGAATTTTCAACTAAAAAAAAAATCAATTTTTAATTAAAAATATCAATTTTCAACCAAAAATGGAATAATTACTTTTTCAGTCCAAACAAAAAATTAATTCGCAACCAGAAAGAAAAAAATTTTCAACAAAATAGTTGAATTTTCAACGAAAGATATGAATTTTCAACTAAAGTTATGAATCTTGAACAAAAAAACTGAATTTTTTACAAAGTAGTAGTTGACTTAAAACAAAATAATTAATTTGTGTATTTTTCAACTAGAAAAAATCAATTTTTAATTAGAAATATCAATTTTCAACCAAAAATGGAATAATTACTTTTTCAGTTCAAAAAAATTAATTCTCAACCAAAAAGAAAAGAATTTTCAACAAAATAGTTAAATTTTCGAAAAAAATAAAATAAATTTTCAACTAAAATGATGAAACATTTGAATGATCAACCTGAACAAAATGAATTTTTAACAAAAAAGTTCATTTTTAATTAAATAGTTTAATTTTCCACTAAACTGTTGAATTTACAAGTCAAAAGACGAATTTTCTAAAAAACATTTAAATTTGTTACAAGGCAGTTCCAACTTAAAACAAGTAGTTGATTTTTAGAAAAATAGGAAAAAGAGGGAAATTAGGGGAAACAGGGAACGGACTGCGATGTCTGTTATAAACAAAAAAAAGATAGTCCTCTCACCAAAATAAAGAACCGAATTTCCTTCCATCGACGACGACAACGGATCGAAAAAGTTTGTCGGCATTTTGAGTTTCATAAGCAGGCATTTTTTTCCTATTTTCCTTTGTCCATTTCAATAGTCTCGTTTTTGGCAGTTCAATATCCTTCGGATAATTATTTCTTATAAAAGCACAGCGAATATAAGTTACGTCTTCCTCTTCCAATTTTCGCTTGCAAGATCCGTTTCCATTCGTATTTTCCAGGGCAAAAGATTCAGGTTCAACTTGAAATCGACCCAGTAATCCCTTTTCTCTGTATTCTTTTGATTTCTGCCTACAGTATTCGCCCATATCAAAAACCTCGCTGGAAACAAATGAAAATGTTAAATAAATGTTTAAATTTGGAATATTCAAAGCTCGAATTCATAGAAAAATAGGGGACTTTAGGGGACTCCGGAAAGTACATAAATTATAATAAGTACACATATTTGTTAGAAAACTCGAGTTTGTTCTTAATATTCTCAAAAAATAGTTGACTTTCAACTAAAAATTTCGATTTTCAACCAAATAGTTTAATTTTTAACTAAAAAAGATCAATTTACAATCAAAAATGGAATAGTTACATTTTCAGTTGAAAAATTTAATTTTTCACAGAAAAAAAAACAACAAATTTTCAACCAAAGTGATCAATTTTCAACTAAAAGGATGAATCTTTAACTGGAATAGATTAATTTTAAACTAGAAATATGAATTATCAACCTAGAAGAATAATTTCTACCACAAAAGGCGAATTTTCAATTGAAAAAAAAATTTTCCAACGAAAAATTGAATAGTTAAATTTTTATTTACAAAAATAATTCCTCAACCAAAAAGATGATTTTTAAGTAAAATAATGAGTATTTGAATGGAGTACTTGAATTTTCGACCAAAAAGATAAATTTTCTAACGAGAAGATTAATATTCTATACCAAAAAGACGACTTTTCAACAAAATACATTCATTTTCCAAGAAATAGTTGAATTTTCAACTAAAAAGGACAATTTTTCAACCAAATAGTTGAATTTTGACCTAAAAAAGATCAATTTTTCATCAAAAATTGGAAAATTTGAATTTTCAGTTGCAAAATTTAATTTTCCACCAAAAAAAAAGAAAAAAAAATAAATTTCAACCAAAGTGATGTATTTTCAACTAAAAGGATGAATATTTAACTATAATAATTTAATTTGCGACCAAAAAGATGAATTTTCAACCAAGAAGAATAATTTCTACCACAAAAGTCGAATTTTGAATTAAAAAAGATAAATTTTCAACGAAAAATTCAATAGTCAAATTTTTAGTTAAAAAAATTAATGATCAACCGAAAAAATGAATTTCTACATAAAATTATGAATATTTAAATTGAGTACTTGAATTTTTCAACCAAAAAGATGAATTTTCAAACAAGAAGATTAATATTCTCTACCAAAAAAAGGCGAATTTTGAACTAAATACGTGAATTTTCCAAGAAATAGTGGAATTTTCAACTAAAAAGGAAAAATTTTCAACCAAATAGTTGAATTTTGAACTAAAGAAGATCAATTTTTCATCAAAAATTGGAATAGTTAAATTTTCAGTTGAAAAATGTAATTTCCACCAAAAAAATAAACAAATTTTCAACGAAAGTGATGAATTTTCAACTGAAAGGATGAATATTTAACTAGAATAATTTAATTTTCAACCAAAAAGGTGAATTTTCAATCAAGAAGAATGATTTATACCACAAAAAAAGAATTTTCAATTAACAAAGATGGTTAAATTTTTATTCAAAAAAATGAATGCTTAACCAAAAAGATGAATTTTTAAATAAAATGATGAATATTTAAATGGAGTACTTGAATTTTCAACTAAAAAGGAGAAATTTCCAACCAAATAGTTGAATTTTGAACAAAAAAAGATCAATTTTTCATAAAAAATTGGAATAGTTAAATTTGTAGTTGAAAAATTTAATTTCCACCAAAAAAATAAACAAATTTTCAACGAAAGTGATTAAAATTTTACTACAATAAATTAATTTTCAACCACAAAGATGAATTTTCCACCAAGAAGAATAATTTCTACCAAAAAAGACGAATTTTCAATTAAAAAAGATAATTTTTCAACGAAAAATTGAATAATTAAATTTTTTGTTAACAAAATTAATGATCAACAGAAAAATATGAATTTTTAAATAAAATGATGAATATATAAATGGAGCACTTGAATTTTCAACCAAAAAGGTGAATTTTCAATCAAGAAGATTAATATTCTCTACCAAAAAATACGACTTTTCAACAAAATACATGAATTTTCAAAGAAATACATTTTTCGACAGAAAAATTCGTTTTTTTTTCGATGTCAATTTTTCAAATTAGGAACTTCGTGGCAATTTCAGCAACATTCATAATTAGTTGATAAATGTTTTTTTTTTGTTTTTTATAAATTTAATGAACGAATGCATTAATCAAGCATTTGTTGACAGAAAATTTTTTTTTTTCGATGTCAGTCTTTTTATTGGAAACTTCATGATAATTTCAGCAAAATTCATAATTGGTTGATAAATTTTATATTAAAAAAAAAAGAAATTTATCAACTAATTATGAATGTTGCTGCAATTATCATTAAGTTCACAATTAAAAAGACTGATAAAAAAAATCAATTTTTCATCGACAGATGCCCGAATAATGCATTTTTTTACTGAATTTGTTTTTAAAAAATCATAAAATTTATCAACTTCTCATGAATGTTGGTGAATTTATTATGAAGATCCCAATTAAAAAGTCTGACATCGAAAACAAAGAATTTTTCCTTCGACAGATGCCACAATAATACATTTGTTTATTAAATTTGTTTGAAAAAATTATAAAATTGATTTAAAAAAATATGAATTTTGTTGAAACTATCATGAAGTTTCTAATTAAAAAAGTTGACATCGAAAAAAACAATTTTTCTATCCACAAATGCCCGAATAATGCATTTCTTTTTAAAAAAATATAAAATTTATCAACCAATTATGAATGTTGCTTAATTCATTATGAAGATCCCAATTAAAAAGTCTGACATCGAAAAAAATTATGAATTTGGCTAAAATTATTGCAAAGTTCCTAATTAAAAAAACTGACACAGAAAAAAATGAATTTTTCTGTCGAAAAATGCCTGATTAATGCATTTTTTTGTCCAAATCGGTCAATGTTTGTGGGCTGTACGTTATTTTGAACCAAAAAAGTCATTTTTTCCCACTGTCCGTTTGTTGAAAGTTAATTCTTTTTAGTTGAAAAGTCTATTGTTATATTTTTGGTTCAGAATTGATCATATAAGTAAAAATTTAATTAATTTGTTGAACATTTAATTATTTATTTGAAAATTCAACTATTTTCTTAGAAAGTCATAAATTTTGGTCGAAAATTCAACTGCTTTCTTGAAAATTCGTCTTTTTGAATAGAAAATTCATAATTTTGGATTAATAATTCATCTTTCTTGGCTGAAAATTAACTTTTTTGTTGAAAATTCAACTGTCTTCTAAAAAATTCGTCTTTTCGGCTTGATAATTCATGTGTTTGGTTCAAAATGCAATTGTTTTTAGTTGCAGTTTAATCTTTTCTTTCGAAAATTCGAACTGTTTTGTTAAAAATCAACTTTTTTGATGAAAATTCGTCTCTTTTTCTTGAAAGTGTAACTATTTGGTTCTAAATGCAACTGTTTGGTTGGAAATTAATTTTTTTGTTGGAAAATTTAGCTATTTGGTATCTTTTCGGGATTAGAAGTCAACATTTTTTGAAAACATTTGACTTTTTAGCTTAAGAAGTCAACATTTTTGTTTAAAATTCATCTATTTTGTAGAAAATTCGTATTTTTTGGTTGGAAATGAATCTATTTGGTTGAAAATTGCCATGTTTGTTGAAAATTATATTTTTTGTTGTAAATTCATCTTTTCGGGATTAAAAGTCAAAGGCTGTCGAAAACATTCGACTTTTTGGCTTCAAAACTCAACTCTTTCTTCAAAATTTATCTCTATTTGATCAAAATTTAACCTTATAGTTGAAAATTTAGCTTACTTGATCGAAAATTAAATTTTTTGGTTGAAAATTCAGCTCTTTTCTGGGCAAAATGTCATCTTTTTGTTTAAGGATTCAACTATTTCGTTGAAAATTAATTTTTTTGGTTGAATCATTTTAATACGAAGCTCATCTCTTTATTAAAAAATTCAACAATTTCGTTGAAAATTAATTTCTTAACTGCAAATTTAACCATTCTATTTTCGATTGAAATTTTATCTTTTTTAGTAGAAACTTCTATTATTTTGTTCAAAATTCGCGCATTTTGTTAAAAAAATCGTCGTTTACGGTAGAAAATTATTATTATTATTATTTTTTTAATTCAACTATTTGATAGAATATTCATGTATTTTATTAAATATTAGTCTTTTTGTTAGAGAATTCAAATTTTTAATGGGAAATTGAGCTTCTTGGATCGAAAATTAACTTTTTTATTGAAAATTCGTCTCTTTTTGGGTTAAAAATGCAACTATTTGGTTGAAAATTAATAATCAGTTTTGGTTGAGGATTCAATTATTTTGTTGAATTGAATTGGATGGAACAGAATTGAAATATTTTGTCTTTATTGGTTGGAATATTAACTATTACATTGTTCGTCAAGAATTCATCTTTTTTTTTTTTTGGTTGAAAATTCAACAAGTTGACCTACTTTCATAAAAATTAATTGTTTTGGTTGAAAATTCATCTCTTTGTTTGAAAATTTATATATTTTGTTGAAAATTCTTCATTTTTTATTTGTTTAAAATTAATGGTTTTGACTGAAAATGTAACTATTTTATTTTTGATTTAAAATTAATCTTTTTGAGTAGAAACTTAAATTATTTGGTAAAGAATTCATATATTTTGTCGATAATTCCTGTTTAAAATAAAATAAAATTAATCTTCTCGGTTGGAAATTCATCTTTTTGGTAAAAAATTCATATATTTTGTTTAAATTGCAATATTTTTACTTGAAAGGCCAAGTATTTAGAGCGCTTCATGTTAAATTCAACATGATACCTATATTAATTTTATTTAAAAGAATTTATTCCCCAATTTTGCTCCTATTTTCTGAAAAATCATCCTATTAAATTTTAAATTACATATTTGTTTATTTAAATTTATAATTTTCTGGTTTTCTAGTTTTTAATATAAATCATCGAAATATCAGGGTGTCCAGCACCTTGAAAACCTGGAAATCTCCTTGAATTTTTCACGAGAACCTTGCATCAAATTTTTTTTCTTTTAATACAGTTATTTTATTGAAATGCGAAAAGAATTTTAAATCTTTTAGTCTATTGGGAAAGAAACATCTCGTTTAGAAGAAATCTTGCTACTGAAAATTTTGTTATTTAACGGGTTTCACCAGTCGGTTTTTTGAGTGTACACCAGATTACAAAACATTACTAAATATTTCAAAAGGTTTTTAAAATATTTCAAAGATTTTAAAATATTTAAAAGGATTTTGAACATTTTACAAAGATTTCACGGATTTTAAAGATTTAAAAAAGGCGTGTACATCAGATTTCAAATATTTCACAACAATTTCACAAAGCTTTTAAAACTTTCAAAATATTTAAAGGATTTCAAAGATTTGAAAAAGGGTACAGTACACCAGATTTCAAAGATTTAAAAATATTTCGAAGCTTTGAAACGATTTTACTAAGATTTCAAATAATTTCAACGAATAAAAAAGATTTCACAGACAAAGATTTAAGAAAAATTTCACAAATATTACAAAATATTTGACACAGATTTCACAAAAATTTCCCAAAGATTTAAAAAGATAAAATTTCGTAAAGATTGCAAGGATTTCAAAGATTTTAAAACTTTAAAAAGATTTGAAAGATTTTGAAAGGATTATAGTAAACCAGATTTCTAAGATTTCAAAAGATTTTACACAGATTAAAAATATTTTAATGATTTCAAATGAATACAAATAATGAAATATTTACCTGTTTAAAATTTGTGGAAATTGTTTATTGACGATATTTTCAGATTTACGTTAATTAGGACATTTTCTGTAGAGGAATATCGTTTATGTACGAGTTAATGTTCAGGAATGAGTACCGAAATACCTTATACTGTAGTATAATTTATAGGACCTTCGTTGAGAAGGAAATTTTATGGAGAAATTGGCGGAAAAGTGGAAAATGGGCAGGTGTTCCGCGCGCATAGGTATGGCGGTCTCGCTATACCCAAGCGAAAGTAGTCTAGTATTCTACTCGCTGCGATAATATTACAGGTAATGGACTTCCAATAGAAGTCTTGAAGTACTAACAGGGCACAACAAATGATTAAAAAAAAGTATAAAAAGAAGCAACCGTCTGAGAGAAAATCGTTGTCAAAGTAGCGACGTTTCCCAAAAAACGCCGCGCTTGACACTGAAAAATCTGGATAACTTTTGCAAATTTGAACTTTTCGTTTAGACTAAAAAATACTTTCGAGCGATTGTTTTCTCCTGTTCATTCGTGAAAAGATTGCCTGAAGAAAAGAAACCACCTATGAGAAAATCCTTATCAAAGGAACGAAGGGTCCCAAAAAGTGCCAGAGTTGAAATATAGAAAACTGCATAACTTTTTTTTTGAATTTAAAAGACAAAACACAAGATGATCTCAAAAAGTTATTTTCTTCTATTGAATCGTGAAATAATTTGTTTAAATATAGTGAAATAGCTAATTACTTATTATTTTTAATAATTAGTTATTATTCTTGATTTATAAGCAAAGAAAAACGATCATGTACTTGAAAATTATGTTCTCAAATTTTAGGTATTTTTTTATTTGTTGCAATTTTGTAATCAATAACATCCTAATTAAATATCTCATTATTATTGACGTTTGATAGTTAAGTATTATTTTTCATTCTTAAATAAAAAAAAAACAATCTATCACGTTCAACTTTTTTTTCTCAAATTTCAGGTATTTCTTTATTTTTCGCAATTTTTCATTTAGAGCAAAAATCCACTCCTTTTGCTGAAAAAGAACTCAGTACGATAAATTAATTTTAAAGGAGGCTCTATTTGGACTTCTGAAGGAACCCAATTTCAATAGAGCCTATTTCCGATGAACCTATTTTCCGCGTTGCCCACTTCGACATTTTATCTAATTAATAACGAAAATTTTACCTTAAAGCACACATATGTAATCGGTTTGCTTATGAATGCGCCTTTATTTTGTTCCATTTAAGGTTTCTAAAGGAACCCTTTTGGTTATCTACAGGTTTCTATTGAAGCTCGAGTTCTAAAAGATATCAACTTTTATTCAAGCCGCAATTTCAGTGAACCCCCAGTTTTCTCTTTGTAGAAATAATCAATACTTATAGCTGTATGATCTACAATAATCTTTGACACAAATTAGTGAAAAAGTGGATCAATTTCACATCTTATTAACTTTTTATACGGCAATGAATATTAGGCTGGTCACAGTCTAACCTACCAACGTTGATCAAAATATAATCCTGGCTTTCTTAATGCAGAATTAAGTTCACAGCGCGAATTCTCACCTGATGGCGACCGTGCTTCTGGTGTGCCTCGCCGCGACCTTTCTCCTTCTTCTGAATGAAATCATCGACTTGAGATTGATCTAAATCGTCCTCCTCCCGAGTCTCCACCTCGTGTCAGGTCCAGGTCTCCTAACAGGGGTCCTCCTACACTCAGGTCCACAATTTCACCTATGAGACTTCCTTCTCCTGACGGGCACGGATCTGGACTTGAACAGCTCAGATTTATTCGGCTCAATTCCCTTGCGAATCGTAACCGGATATTTGAACTTCGAAGATACACTTTTCCTTCCGATGAACCAATTTTAATAAAAGCTGGAAGGTGTAATTGTGGGCCTGTGCCATCTCAAGAACGAATTGTGTTATCAACATCCAATGGAGACGTCTTTGCCATATTGGAGTCTGTAAATGTACTTACTGGAATATATGAACGTTTTTTTGGCGATGTAAAACGTGTGAAAATAAACATGGGAAGCCGCAATGTTACCCGATTGAACCCAACAGAAATCGCTGAAACTCCAGTGGGTGTCCAACGAACAATCATAAACAGTTATAGAGTAGTTAATTTAAACTACATTCCTTAACATAATCAATTAAAAAAATGTTAATCTAAAATACAATGGTTGCGATCTAATGTCGGATAAAAATGTTTTATGTAACGGGTAGTTACATTAAAAAGTCAGCATGTTATGGTTTTCCAAGCTTTAGTCTTTTATCAAGGAACCAGCAAGTCCTTTGAATTTTTCTTTAAACAATCTATTTTGATGAGAATTCAACTGTTTTATTCAAAATTTGTATTTTGCAGGTATAGGCAACTTTTTCTGATTTAAAATTTAAATTTTTTTAGTTGAAAACCCAATCATTAAATTTTGATTTGAGAATTTATATTATTTTATGTAAAATTCAACTACTTGGTTAAAATTTCAACATCTTTGTTGATGTTTTTTTCTCAGGTTGATTATTTCAGTTGAAGATTCATCTCTGTGATTAAAAGTGTAACTATTTCGTTAAAAATTCGTCTTTGAGCATAAAAAATTAATGTTTTTGCTATGAAATTTATCTATATAGATAAAAATTCTACGGTTTGGCTTGAAACTTAAATTTAGTTTTGTATATTTTTGAATTAAAAATGGTAATCATGTGATAGAATATGTGCACGATAATATATTTACCTCGCCCCACGTGCTCGGTCTTCGTATTTCCTCCACATATGTGCACACACGTTTTAAAATTAAAGGCTTTAACAAACACATTCTTATCCCGTATATCGTGTTTCGCACTCGAATTTGTTCAAAATGTAAACTTTTCTACATTATGCTCAACACTTTTACAAATTTATATTACATTTAATTTTGCACCTCGGCCTGGGATTTCTTATTCAGATATTGCAAAATAAAGTACAAATTTATATTAATTTAGGCAAAACATTTTGTTAAAGAAAATATTATTGTAGCTTGCGTCCTTTTTCCAACAAGTTTTTTTTTAAATTTTCATCAGCTATTTTTAATCAGCTATTTTTTGAATGGGCAAATCTTGTCTTTTCATTTATTTCATAGATTGTGTCGTCAGTCCAGAAATTTTATTTTTTTTTACCAATCAAACCAAAACCAGTAGTAGTTTGTCCAAAAATTTGATTTTTTTATTTCGACTGTTGTTTTTTACGAATAAAACAAAAGCTACCTGTCCAATAAAAAAGTGATTAATGACAAATTCGTAGAAATTTTGTGAGGCTACCATAAAAATATTATCATCAAAACATTATTTATCTAACAGCAGCATATAACAGATGATATATTACATAAGTACAACTGCGATATTTGCTTGGGTTTCAGACCTATACTAAGAGGTTGAAATGAAGCTGAACTACCTTAATTGACTAACTTAATCTGACGAAGACATGATCAAGGCTCTGACTTCCAGTATCCTTAACAGGTATCTAGCGACAAGGCACAGTTTCGCTGCATTCGGTGAATTTAACAATGCGATCCAGAATAGGTTCTCTTCTATTCGCCGGTTGCAGATTGAGCAGAGCTTTCCCGTCACAAATCCAAGACTAAGATCCCCTACGGAAAATCTACGCCTAATCGAAAAATAAGTGAATTTTTGGTCAAAGCGATCAATTTTCAATTAAAAACAAGAATCTTCAACCAAAAAATTAATTTTTCAGCAAAGTAGATTGACTTTAAACCAAGCAGTAGAATTTTCAACTAAAAAAAAATCTTGAACTAGAAATGATATATTTAAATTTTCAGATAAAAAAAATAATTTTGCATAATATAGTTAAACTTGGAACCAAAAAAAAAGTTTTTTGGTTGAAAATTCAACTTTCTTCTTTAAAATTCGTCCTTTTGGATTGAAAATTCAACTATGTTGGTATACATTTTATTTATTTGCTCAAGAATTTGACTGTATTGGTTAAAATTTGTTTCTTTTTTGTTAATAATTTATTTTTAACTAAAAATTACAATATATTCCATTTTTAGTTTAAAAATTTATCTTTTTTAGTTGAAAATTCAACTACATGTTTAAAATTCGTCCTTTTGGATTGAAGATTCAACCATTTTGGTTTGAACTTTATTTATTTGCTTGAAATTTTTACTATATTGGTTAAAATTTATTTCGTTTTTGCTAATTATTTATTTTTGACTAAAAATTAAAATATATTCCATTTTTATTCAAAAAATTTATCTTTTTTAGTTAAAAATTAGTTTTTTTTGTTTTGTTTAAAACTAGTTTTTTTGACTGAAACTTTAACTATTTAATTTTTGCTACAAAATTTCCCTTACTTATTTTAAAATACATACATTTTTCTGACATTTCATTGTTTTTTTATAGAAAACTACAAATTACATTACGATATATACATATGTTACAATACATTGTTTCAAAATTTTATAGAAATATTTTTGCATCAAAACGTATGCTTTTGGTCAAAAACTAAACTAATTTGTTGAAAATTCATGTATTTTGTCAAAAGAAAATAGGAGAGTTTTGGTAAAAAATTTAACTATTTGGTAGAAAATTGATCTACTTGGTTCAAAATTCATGTATTTTGTTGGAAATTCGTTTTTTTCTGAAATTGATTTTTTTTTTACAAAAAATTCAACTTTTTCATTTTTTGTTGAAACTTCATCTTTTTTAGTTAAAAGTTCCCTTATTTGCATTAAAATTGATCTTACTATTTAGATGAAAATTTAATTCCTTGGTTGAAAATTCATATATTTTTTAAAAAATATTATTTTTTTTAAAGTAATTTTTTAAACTAAAATTTACTTTTAAAAATATGAATGTTGAACAAAATACATGATTTTTCGATAAAATTGTTGGATTGAAAAAAAAATTAATTTTGTACAGAATAGGTAAATCTTCAACTAGAAAAGATACGTTTTTTATTTGAAGATTCAACTATTTTGTAAAAAATTCTATTTTTTTTAAAGTAGTTTTTTTCACTGAAAATTACTTTTAAAAATACGAATTTTCAACCAAATAGTTGAATTTTAAAATAAAAAATATAAGTTCTCGAATTAAAAATGGAATAGTTAAATTTTCAGGTTAATAAATTAATTCTTAACAAAAAACAAAAATACAAATTTTTAACAAAATACGTAAATTTTCAACTAAAGAAGAAATATTTTTCAATTGAAAATGGGGTAGTTAAATTTATGGATTAAAGAATTACTTATCAAAAAAAAGATAAAATTTTAACGAAATAAATCAATTTTTAATCAAATAGTTGGATTTTCAACTAAAAAAGATAAATTTTCAAATTGAAAATAGAATAGTTGACTTTTAAGTTAAAAAAAATGCGTTTCAACAAAAAAAAAAGAGATTTTCAACAAAATACATGATTTTTCAATCAAATGGTTGAATTTTGGAAAATAATTAAATTTTTTACAAAACAGGGAAATCTTCAACTAGAAAAGATAAGTTTTTTCGTTGAAGATTTAACTATTTAGTAGAAAATTCAATTTTTTCTTAAGTAATTCTTCTAACTGAAAATTATACTATTTTAATTTTATATTGATAAGTTTTCTGTATGAAATTAAAATAGTATAATTTTCATTGAAAAGAAAAAAAATTAATCTTCTTGGTTGAAAATTAATATATTTTATTGAAAAATCGTCGTTTCTTAGTTTAAAATTAATTTTTAACTAAAAATTAAACAATTCCAGTTAAAGATTTATTATTTTAGTTAAGCATTATTTTTTTGTTTAGAACTCAACTATTTTGTTAAACATTAATTTTTTTTGTTTGGAAATTAATTTTTCAACTTGTAATTTAATTATTTCATTTTAGGTCCAGAATTTACCTTTTCTAGGTGAAAAATCCATTATTTAGTTAAGAATCTATCTTTTCTAGTTAAAAATTAGTCTGATTGGAAATTCATGTTCTTAGTTGAAAATTAATCTACTTTGTTAATAATGAAAAAACATTGTGAAAAAGTATCTTTTTTGTTTGAAATACCAAGTATTACATTTTTCATTGAGACTTCTTTTTTGGTTGAGGATTCTTCATTTTAGTTGAAAATTCATATTTTTGGTTAAATCTTCTTCAAAATTAATTTTTTAACTGAAAATGTAACTGTATAACTGTTTGGTTGAAAATTTATCTTTTCTAGTTGTAAATTCATCTTATCTCGTTGGTTGAAAATTTAACTAATGTTGTTGAAGAATCGTCGTTTTTTGGTTAGAAATTAACTTTTCAACTGAGAATTTATTAACTTCACTTCTGGTAAAAAATGTAAGATTTTTAGTTGAAAATTCAACTATTTAATTAAAAATGTATGTTTTTAGTTCAAAATTTTTTCGATAAAAAATTAAACTTCTTGGCTAAAAATTGAATTACTTGGTGATAACTATTAGGTTGAAAATCCATGTATTTTGTTGAAAATTATTTTTTTTAAGAAAATTATACTATTTTAATTTCATATAGAAAACCTATCAATATACAATTAAAATAGTACAATTTTCAGTTAAAAAATTATATAAGAAAATTGAATTTTTTACAAAATAGTTGAATCTTCAACGAAAAAACTTATCTTTTCTAGTTGAAGATTTACCTATTTTGTAAAAAATTTAATTATTTGTTATAAATTCAAATATTTTATTAAAAAATCATGTATTTTGTTGAAAATTCGTTTTTTTTTTTAAACGTAATTTTTCAACGTAAAATTCAACTATTCTATTTTGACTTTAAAAGCTTATATTTTTTAGTTGAAAATCCAACTATTTGATTGAAAATTTATGTATTTTGTTGAAATTTCATATTTCTTTGGTAGATAAGTAATTTTTTAATACTTAAATTTAACTAAGCCATTTGGAATTTAAAAACTTATATTTTTTAGTTGAAAATTCAACTATTTGTTTGAAAATTCATGTATTTTGTTAAAATTTCATATTTTTAAAAGTAATTTTCAGTGTAAAAAATTACTTTTAAAAAATATAAATTTTTTACAAAATAGTCGAATCTTCAACTAAAAAGCTTATCTTTTCTAGTTGAAGATTTATCTATTTTGTAAAAAATTCAAGAATTTTTTTCGAATTCAACCGTTTGATTAAAAAATCATATATTTTGTTGAAAATTAATTTTTTTTCGTTGAAACGTAGTTTTTTAACTTAAAATTCAACTATTCTATTTTTAATTTGAAAATTTATCTTTTTCATTTGAAAATTCAACTATTTGATTGAAAATTTATGTATTTTGTTGAAATTTCCTATTTTTTGGGTTGATAAGTAATGTTTGGCTGTCAAGTTTAGAGTTTTTTAGGAGGGTTTTTGTTTTGCTAACTATTGTTTTTGTGGGATCTTTTTTAAGATTGAAACCCGAAAAAGCTTTCAATTGAAATTTATCATCATGAATCATCGTGAAAGTATTAAATCTATTATAATCAATCAAATTCAAAGATTCTTGAGTTCACTATTTTAAATTAACAAACGAAGCACTGAAGTCATATTTTTATAAAAAAGGTGACTATATTGACTTTATATTCAAAAAACGACTAAAAATTGAGCTAAAAAAAAGTAATGATAACTAGTTTCTATTGAAAAGTAGCTTACCCATCTTTGTGGTTTACATTATCTACTCTGAAATGATATCGGATTGGACGAATTTGGCGTACTGGAACTTCCTCCATTTCATCTGGGGTCAGTGACGTAATCCTACCACTCTCTATGTTTATTTTTATCCGTCTTTTACATTTGTTGAGAGGATCATGCTTATATAATCCAGAAAGTATATCGTTACTCGTCAATATTGCAAAGACGTCACCATCAAATGTTGATAATACAATTTGTTCTTGCGGCGGCACGGGCGGAAATACATTATGTCTAGCGAATAGTTTAATTCGTTTATCCGTAGGGAAAGTGTATCTTCGGAGTTCGAATTGACGGTGCGGATTTTTAAATGATGTAAGCCGAATAAATTCAAGTTGGTCAAGTCCATATCCATGTGCGTCAGAAGAAGGAAGCCTGGTAGGTGGAGCTATATGGCCAGCAGGAGGAGACCGGGACCTTGCACTTTGAGGAGCTTCGGCTGGAAAAGGAGACCTGAACGGAGATTCAGGTTTGCCAGGATCATGAGAACTGGCAGGAGAATTTTGTTTGTCAAAAAAAGTAAAAGTAGATGAGCCGCCACGAGGAACACCGGGAATAGGGGCGCCATTAGGCAAACATTCAAACTGTGAACTTAACTCTGCAACAAGAAATAGACGAATAATTTTTGTTGAAGAACGAATTCTTTGCCTCAATAATAATAATCCACGAAAGTAACCAGCTAATACATTCTGTTTTCAGCAAGAAATTGGTTTATAGTGAAGGTTTTTTTCAACTGTAGCTAGGAATTGTACATTTGCATAAAATCTTTAGAGTGACACAGAAAAATAATAACGATATATTTTTGAATATAATTCATTCCTTAGAGTGCCTCAGAAGTAATTTCACTTATAAAAGTATGAAAAGGTTATAAATTTGATCAAACTATTTGTCTTGAACTGATAAGATTTAACTGAGTTTCTAGAATATTTTGATAGAACAACTAACGATTACGCGAATGGTACAACTGGATAGAAATATCTGACTTGGTGACGAATAATGTTTCATAATTTTTTGTTTGCATTCGAATTCATAGTGTTTTCGATGTGATACTTATGTATTCATTTCGCACCAAATCAAATGAAGTATGAAAAATAAGAGCAATTATGGTCGGATGCATATTGCGACGCGAAAATTCCTATTTTCGGAAAGCTTGACAACGTTTTCAAAGTTATAGATATATTACATTCACTATTATATTATATATTATGTATTATATTTACCAATAGAGATAAGAATCACCGGCAAGATAGAGACCACAGTATAAACGATCCTCATGTTTCGAAATCAGAGGTTAAACTAAATAACCCGTCAATAAATAATTTGGTTACCAGTGTTTCTAATTAATAATCTGGAGTTTGGTTAGAGTGTGTACCTGGTATCTGAATCGCAATCTTATGTGTTATAGCCTTCAAGCTCGTCCTGCGGAGATATTCATATTTATATTTCATAAATTAGTCCAAGAAAAAAAATCTCGTTTCCTAAATAGTGGATACTCTGGCAGTATTATTATCGCCTTTATTTTTTATGTTGACAAACTTAGCTGCTGTTCGAAATTCATAACTGATTTTGTTTTATTCAGAAGAAAATTTCTAATTCTGAAAATGTTTGTTAACCAGGAAAATACTGTACATGTTTCTCAAATATACATGTTATTTAATTAAAGATGCAAAAAACATTACTAATTGAAATATAACAGTATGCGACTAGCAATATTTGAGTAACAAGCGTGGCGTAGTCCGTAGTGGTAGTCTTTTTCCTGCAGAATTTTCCAGATTTAAGGGACTCTGGGATTCTTAAGATTGGTGTAGTACGTCAGGTCCTCTTTACCTTACATTTCCAGGTACCTAATCTTACCTGATTAGTAGTGTTCGGAACTGACTGATTCATTTGTTCATAATGTTTTTCATTCCAAACTATGTTTTATCTATAATTATTTATTTATTCATCTGTTAATCTATTTATTATCAGTCTTCGTCGCACAAGCGAACACGGAAAAGCCTTGATTCTTCTTTTCGTGAATCAAGACGGGCTAATTAATCATAAGTATATCAGTACTGTTTTTTAATAAAGACGGCTCTGAATGGAGCATTATTAGTTGGTTTCAACTTGTGCATCAACTTATTGTTTCACCTGCTTTTCAATACCACACATGTAAGTTATTTGGAATAAATTACCTAAGTCTACTTTACAGTTTTACAAAGTTTTTAATATTGTTAAACATTCGTGGAGATTCTTGGTCCTTCGAGCCGGATATTCATTCGTGCATTCTGGCGAGTTCGCGAATGCTTCAATTTTTAGTACACTTTACTGCAAGTACCTGTGAGTGCAGTTGTGACAATTAGACAGTGTTTACTGATAGTGTTCCTTCCGGTACTATTCGGAGTGACTTGTGAACGTCAAGGATTGCAGTGTAAAAGTTGAGTGCATTGCAAATGGATAACTGCATAAGCTAGAGAAAATCGAAAGAATCATCGACTTTCAAAGGATGAATCCAGGTTCGTAAGTTGCTTATTCGTGTATTTCGATTTGCCTCATTTCTTAATGCGTGACTGTCCTTGGCCACGAGGCTTGTTTACTATTCCGGAGGAATGTCAATCTCAACGTAGAAGTAATAATTAATTGAAATTATTGTGAGACTATAATTTTGAAATATTATTTCGCGAATGAGTTTGTGAATTGAATCAGTGAAACCAGTGCTAGTTGACAAATAATCGTAGCTCATTTATTGACTATTATCAAATGCCCACGTGTTCGTTTCAAAATTCGTCTCGTAAATTTCGAATCGTTTCTCAAGACTATTAAAGTGTTTGAAATTACAAATCATAACTCTCGTGTAATTTCGAAGTCAGGTAAATGAATCGCGACAGTGCTTTCGTATCATTAGTACATCGCGACCTTTGATATAATTTAACTTTTGAGAAGTCGGCTCAAGACTTTAATCATTTTGTACGTGTTTATTGTAGTTTTCTGTTGTGTTTTTCACTACCGTCAAAATGTCAACACAACAGGCGGAAATGTTCCTTCTCGAGCAATTGAAACTTGCTAATCGTATTAAGGACTCGTTTCAAGGAGTTCGAACTCCTCATACGCGTGGTTTGTTGACAGCGCGGTTACAAACATTGGAATCGAATTTCGTAAAATTTCAGTCGCAACATGTGGAATTATTAAAATCCTCACTTACTAAGGACATGGAATACTTCAAGGATGACTTGTCATCACAAGTCGAGGAGTGGTACCAAACTTCAAAGGGATTGTATCTCGATGCATTCGATGCACTTTCATCTCGTGATGCAAGTATGTGTTCTAGGTACTCAACGTGTGTATGACACGCTCTGCACCTATCGCTTGGAACTTCTTGACCTAAAATGCGATTACGGTATGCTAAGGTCGAAAGGACACTTTCCTGGCTTGCGAAAACTAAACCCTCTGTACCTGAATTAAGCCCTGATGATTTGAGAAAAACAAAAGTTTGCTCCTTCGACAAGGAGCAGCTGCCTGCTCCGTGGCTTTGTAAAGGAACGCTCCTTTGCCAATCATCTCGTTTTTTCTGACCATTTTTAAGAGAGGAGCTCTGCCATTTGCAACTATGTAAGTTGTACTTAGAACAATGCTGTTGTAAATACATTGGAGATTCAGAAGTCCACATCCGCCTTGACGGCGTGAGATGTATGAATGCAGAACGGGCGCATTGATATGCAAGTTCATATGCATATGCTTGATCTTACGTGTGGCGACATCAAGGGCCGTAAGCTCGTTCTTCATTCATTGAACCACCCCAAACTAGCAGAGTAGGACCGGGACGGCAAGCATGTTAGTCGCGGATACCTTGTACAACGCAGACAGATTTTAAGATCAAATCTGTCGAAAAAGATGCTTGTATCTGCTTCGGAGAGTCTCCTTCACTGACGTTGGGTCCTGAATGCGGCTTTGAAGCATTCAGGATGTCATATGTGACAGGGTCATATATAAAATACATGAGTGACCTTATGCTCGCTATGATTAGTGTCACCGCAGAGGTATCAATGAGAATTTTGTAGTGCGAGAGATAGAGCCGGTGAGGCTGTTCGTTGTCACAAGATAATTTCTAGAAGAGATAGTAAATCTAGTTTTCCAAAGGGCCATCAATCTCTCTATGCATCGCACTATGTGTGGATGAACCTTTAAGCTTTCCAACAGACAGATGATGACAGATGACTCTATGCAGGCTCAGTTCTTCGAATAATCAAGAAACTGTGCAAAAAACCAAAATGTGTTGAATGTGCGGGTGAACATACAGCCAAAAACTGTGGTGAAGACTGTGGGTATGATCTTGAGTGTGCTAATTGTGATGGAAAGCATACATCTAGTTACAGGAAATGTGAAATATTCTGTAAATTCTAAAACAACAAACGAGTGAGATGATAATAATTCAAGGATGACAACAAATAGACCTATGCCAATGAGGGAACGCAGGGAAACATTGCCAACAGCTGATGCTGATGAGCAGTCCTATAGTTCAGGTACCAAAAGAATAAATTATGAAGCAAAACATCACGAAGACACAGAAGAGATAGATATCTCTATAGGCAGTATTATGCATGAATTAAAGAAGCCGTTTTCGAATGTAAACAAAACTGAATTACTGAAGATTTTCTAAACTACTTTTATAAATGTCAGAAAAGCTAAAGATAGCTTCAGTAAAATAACATTATTAGTAGAAGGTGTATTAGAAATTTTTGAGTAATGAGCTCTATTAATACTAAATTGAATATTGTCACTTAGAATGCTATTTCTATTAAAACTAAAGTGAATGAATTAAAATATGTAATTAATTGGTCTAAGTTTGATATTATTGGAATCTGTCAAACCAAGTTAGATACAAATTATGAAATGAAAATACGAGGATACTCGATATACAAAGTAGATAGAAGTATGTATGGTGGTGGGGTTGCATTGATGAATAAAAGTAGTATCAAGTACAATATCATTAATATTCCAACACTCGAAAAAACTTAAGATGTAGCTATTGATATAGAGACAGGTCACAACTCAATAGTTATTGTACAAATTTACATTATGCCAAATTCACAAATATGTAAAAGTGATCTAAATAAACTATTTCGTTTGTGTAAAAAAGTTATAATAATGGGGATTTCAATGCTAGAAGCGCTGCATGGAAATGCAGGACTACCGAGTATCAGAGATTTATTTTCGCTAAAAAATATCAATAACTTGCAAACCCCAAATACTTCACAAATATTAAACTCTGATCACAACCCAGTCAAAATTACTATTAATGATCAATTTACGAATGTAAATACCCACAAATATTATCATTATAAGAATGCAGATTGGAAAAGATATAGGAAGTACATTCAAGAACATGTAAATTTAAAATGTAGCATCCAATTTAGAATAGACATGGAGAAAAAGATTAATGAATTAACCGAAATCATAAAAATTGCGGCTACAAAATATATTTCTGTTAAAATGGGTGAATATGATTCTAAGTCCTTGCTAGAACGCATAAAAATTGTTATTGAAATTAAAAATAAATACAGAAGAAAATTTTAAAGAAATAGGTGTCCCAAGGATAAAATACTGGGATGTGACACTTATGAAATGTAATACACCTGATCACTCACTTTGGAAGATTACCAAAAACATATACAAAGAAAAATGTAGCTATACCACCATTAAATGTAAACAACAAAGTTATATACAAAACTTAAGACAAAGTTGAAGCTCTGGCTGAACAATTTCATTCAGTGCATCTGCAAAATAATAATTTAGGAAATGCACAACATAAAAAAGAAGTTACGGTAACAGTAAATAAGTACATTGAAAAAAAAAAAAAATTAATGTTGATGATATTCACGATCTAACTGGAACCTTAATTAAGAAACTTCCTCTGAAAGCTATTTTGATGCTCACAAAAATTGTAAACGTAATATTTCAGTTAGGTCACTTTCCTACGGCTTGGCAAAGAGCAAGTCTTGTCAATTCCTAAACCCGGGAAAAATCATACATTGATTTGCAATTATAGATTGATAAGTATTTTACCACATTTAAGTGAAGTCGTGAAAAAATGTACTAAAAGCAGAGTAGTTGGTTTTCTAGCACTTAATAATTTACTTATAGATGACAGATTTGGATTCTGGAATTCTCATAGCACAATAGACCAACTTGCTAGAGTAACGAATTATATTACGACAAAATTCAATGAAAAAAAATATACTGGACTTCTACTCCTGAATTTTGAAAAAACCTTCGACACAGGGTGGCTTAACGGCCTAATATATAAACTTATTCACTACAACTTCCCAGCGTATATATGTAGTGCATCTAATAAGCTCTTATGTAAGAAATAGAAAAATATTGATCGAATATGACAATGTCAAGTCAACTATTAAAAAAGTCAGTGCTGGAGTCCCTCAAGGATCAGTATTAGGACCAATATTGTATATAATATACATAACTGATATACATAACTGATATACCTAGACTGAAACATATAAATATTAGCATATTTGCAGATGATGCAGGGATTTTTACAACTTCATACAGAATTGATACGATTGTTAAAAGACTGCAAACTGCAATAAAAAAAATTATTACATATTTTGAAAAATGGAAAATCAGAATGAATAGTAGTAAAACTGAAGCTATAATATTTACAAAGAGAAGACCAATAATAGAGAAAAATATTATAATAGGCGACACCCACATAAATTGGTTGAACAGTGTCAAATATCTAGGGATAGTATTATATAGAACTTTAACTTTTACGCGGCACAAAAATCATGTAACCCAAAGAGCTGTAGGTTCATTGATCACACTTTATCCATTGCTTAATAAAACAGCTGCTCTAAGTATTAAGAATAAACTATTATTATTATTATACCATTAAGCCATTTCCCTTTCGGGGTAGGCGTGACTCGCTCGGTTGGAAAGTAGTAGTGTTTCGGGCCGATTTTTTCACTAGCAATGTCATTTTTTTACGAATAAAACAGAAACTACACATCCTATCAAAAAGTGACTCAGAACAAATTTGTAGATCCTTTTTAAATACACAGTTTTTGTTGAACCATCATTTGTAGTATCTTTCATAGTTTGACCGTGGAATGAAATTTTTGATTTTTGATTATTTTTTGTGCAATAAAAATGAGAATTTTCGATTTTGCCAGGAAATTCAGAAAGCCGTTATGATAATCCTGTAGGGCGTGCAAATAGAAACACTTTTTTCTCTATGACTTTTTCTCGTGTCGTGCGTTGTTTGGCTGAAAATGTTAGTTTTCGTTTCCTCTTTTGGATTTGGAAAATGCTGTAAGTCTGAAAATGTTCGATTCATCAAAAAATGTCACAAGAATAAATTGTTTGAATTTTTGAGTAATATGAACAGGCGCACATATAATTTTCAAATTGCTAAAAAAATGGCCTCAAAATTTTCCAAAATGCGCTCACTTTTTGAATTTTTATCCAAAATGACTGGCTAACGAACTTGACCTTTCGTTTACAAGACTAAAAAAGTATACCGAAGGCCAATCCAATAGGTCAATTCTTTCGATAGTCATCGTGCTCACAGACAGACATACATACATACAGACAGGCAGACACGTTCGTAAAAACCTGTTTTTTTTTTGTTTCAGGGGGTCTCAAAACGTGGACATTTGACAAAAAACGGGGGGGCCAAATTTTACACAAATCTAATACCTTCTGTGGATGAGAATGTAAAAATACGAATTTTCAAGTACCATGAGCATTAATGATGGTTATCTTATTGTTTTAATCCTTACCAATGGTATCGAGGACATATAAAAAATTAAATATCTTGAAAACCCACGCACAAGATAAAAAAAAATGAAATAATCAAAGTTTTGATGAGAATGTGGCCACTACTCGGGCCGATTTTTTCACTAGCAATGTCATTTTTTTACGAATAAAACAGAAACTACACATCCTATCAAAAAGTGACTTGGGACAAATTTGTAGATCCTTTTTGAATACACAGTTTTTGTTGAACCATCATTTGTCGTATCTTTCATAGTTTAACCGTGGAATAAAATTTTTGATTTTTCATTATTTTTTGTGCAATAAAAATGAGAATTTTCGATTTTGAAAGAAAATTCAGAAAGCCGTTATGATAATCCTGTAGGGCGTGCAAAAAGAAACCCTTTTTTGTCATGACTTTTTTCCGGGTCGTGCGTTGTTTGGCTGAAAATGTTAGTTTTCGTTTCCTCTTTTGGATTTTGAAAATGCTGTAAGTCTGAAAATTTTAAATTCATCAAAAAATGTCATGGAAATAATTTGTTTGAATTTTTGAGTTCTATGAACAGGCGCACATATAATTTTCAAATTGCGAAAAAAATGGCCTCAACATTTTCCAAAATGCGCTCACTTTTTGAAATTTCATCAAAAATGGCTGGCTAACGAACTTGACCTTTCGTTTACGAGACTAAAAAAGTATACCGAAGGCCAATACAATAGGTCAATTCTTTCGAAAGTTATCGTGCTCACAGACAGACATACATACATACATACAAACAGACACATTCGTAAAAGCCTGTTTTTTGGGTTCAGAGGGTCTCAAAACGTGGACATTTGACAAAAAATGGGGGGTCAAATTTTACACAAATCTAATACCTTCTCTTGATGAGAATGTAACAATTATCTGAAAGCTGATCAAATAGGTATTACACGAAACGGTGGTTATAGGCGGGCTGATAGACAATCGAGAAAAGCCGTCGAATGGTTATTAGCCTTAAAACGCGAATTGGAAATTTAGATTACTCATACAGGCAAGACACGAGAATTTAGATTACCAGACGGGTCGCTAGTTGATAGGTATTATGAAAATAAAGAAGTCAATGGGAAAGTAGTGTACCAATTTAACGGTTGCTACTGGCATGGGTGTCCGAATGGTTTTAAAGAAAATCTAGATCAAAAAATAGGTTTCGATAAAAATCCAGAATCTCTGAATGATCGTTTTGAACGAAAAAAAAACGCTCAAAATGACCGTCGTCGCTCATCAGGGTATGATGTAGTCGAAAAGTGAGAATGTTCCTTTGATGAGGAAAAAATTCAAAATGATATGATTTACGTAGTTTTTTAAGAAAACACCCACTTTTGATGACCGATCCCTCAAATCTTAGAGATGCATACTGTGGGGGTCGAACAGGTAATACATTTTCGCATTATGAGGCTCAGGGTAAAGTTAAAATTTCATATCTAGATGTTTGTTCTCCTTATTAATTCATTTCAAAATATGAAAAATTTCCCTCAGGTCATCCCAAAGTTTATGTTGGCAATGACTGCAAACATTTAACCGGTAATAATTATGATTTAAATAATATCGAGTGTTTAATAAAATATAGGGTATTGCCTCCTACTGATAAATATTTGCCTGTTCTACCTGTCCGTATGCATGAAAAACACATGTTCCCTCTGTGCGATAAATGATGTAAAAAAATAACTGTATAGAGATTGCTAATATGTAAATAGTACAAGTTCGATAGAAATAGAAGGAACATGGGTTTCCGAAGAGCAAAAAGTAGCAATTTTAGAGGGGTATAGAAGTACTGGCATTTTTTTAATTTGGCAGTATGGAACTATCCAATATGACGTCACAAAAATAGGTGGTCTTTTTGTAGAGTATATGAATCGATTTTTCAAATTCAAGTATGAAGCCAGCGGATACCCAGCCTATTGCACTGATGAGGCCTCGAAAGAGGCATTTATTCAAGAGATTTTAGAGTCTGAGGGTACAGCACTAGATCCAGAAGATAGTAAATACAATCCTGGTTTATGCTTGTTAGTTGAACTTGGTCTAGCCTATCTATTACTAATGTGGTTATAGGAGCGTGCACGAGATGGGTATTATCCAGATACAGGTTGTTTATTAGGTGATTCAACTGATGAGCTTATAGTTTATGGTTCTGGTAGTTTTATGAAAAAAATTGGTCTCAGGTGGTTCCAAATTTTATGCATATAAGGTGCGATCACCTGACGGTAAAAAGCAGCTCCCTGCACCGATATTTGTTCACTAGTACGACCAAGTGGAGCGTGGAGCGCAGATGGCACTGGGAGTCTTTCCAGCCTATGTTTATATGGCAAGAATAGGAAAGATTGGTAAAAAATTAACTTGATTGATACTTTTTGTGATCACAATCGGTTTTATGTGTGATAAATTAAAGTATAAAAATGTTGAAATGTTATTAATATGACAGCTTGCTCTGAAATTACTAAAATGGGTGAAATACGGTGGATTGCCCCTGGATGTAAGTCAGGTTATGACAGCTGCTTCGAAAAATTTAATTTCTTTTATCTGCCAGAATGTAAAGAAAATGGAATCACTGTTCTGGAAGTGGTAAGTCTAAATATAAAATATTTACAATTACAATAATTGATTGTTCTATAATTTTATAGTAATAATATTATTGTTATAAATATAATATTTGGCAAATAATGTTTTTTCTTGATTAAGAATATAAATAAATTATATATAGAAATTACACGGGCCGACAAAATTTGACAAAAGTCAAAAGCCAGAAAGCAGATCAAACATTTCCGAAGGATTTTGATGCGCTGAATCCGAATCCGAACTCAAAATTGCTTTGTCTCTAATGAGCCGAGAAGTGAGATAGTTTGGAATTCTGTTTTTTTAATTGTGAATCTTTTTCATGCTTATTTTTCATAAAATTATTCATGATAAAATAGATTTCTTTTCGATCTTAATTTAAAAAATAAAGTATTCTTGTAATTTTCGAAATTATAGTGGGTGTGAGTAACTTCGGTCTTATAAGTATATAATTGTTTTGATTAAACAAAAAACGTATAATTTAATAATTAAACATAAATTTTGCAAATAAAAATATAGTTGAAAAAATAATCTTGCAGCAAACTATTTTCTTAATTTTCAAAATTATAGTGAGTGTTAGTCACTTCCCGTCTTAAGTGTATAATTGTTTTAATTTAGAAAAAAAGGCCTTGTTTCATAATTAAACATTAATTTTGCAAATAAAAGTATCATAGTTTAAAAAATAAACTTTAAGTAAACTGTTCTTTTAATTTTCAAAATTAATGTGGGTGTGAGTCACTGCCGGTCAATAGTGTTCAATTGTTTTAATTAAACAAAGGAGGTACAGTTTGATAATGAAAAATTAATTTTGCAAATAGAAATACAAATATTTTAGTTTAAAACATAAATTTTCAGCAAAGTATTGTTTTAATTTTCAAAATTAATGCATGTTTGAGTCACTTCTGGTCTATGGTGTATAATTGCTTTGATTAAACCAAAGATGTACAGTTTTATACTAAAACATTTAATTTTGCAAATAGGAATAAAAATATTTTCGTTTAAAACATAAATTTTTAGTAAACTGTTCTTTTAATTTTCAAAATTAATGTGTTTGTGCGTCATTTCCAGTCGGTAGTGTATAACTGTTTTGATTAAACAAAATACATATAGTTTTATAATTAAGCATTAATTTTGTCAATAAAAATAATATAGCTTGAAAGGTCCATTTTATGTGAACTATTCTTTTGATTTTCATAATTAATGTGGGTGTGAGTCATTTCCAATCTCTAGCTTATTATCGTTTTAATTAAACAACAGGCATTTAGTTTAATGATTAAACATTAGTTTTCTGAATAAAAATAAAAATATTATAGCTTGAAAAATAAGATTAAATTGAACTGTTTTAATTTTTAAAAATAATGTGGGTGTGAGTCATTTCCGGTCTATATAAAATATAAAAAACATGTAGACAAATTAAAATGGGAATTTTCAAAAAAGGGCCCGATCGATTTTTGTCATTTATCACTTAAAATATTCAGACAGCATCAAAGAATTAAATTTTGCAAAGAATCTGCGTTGAGTAAGAAGTTTAGGTTAAAGTGGTTGAGACTCACTGTGAACTACATATATACATATATAGGGTGTCCAAGTATTCAAAAAACAGTTTTATATTTCTGAATTCTAACAAAAAAATGGCGTCGAAAATAATTATAAAAAAAAATGGCTAAATTTAATAATTTCCGAGCAATTAACAAATAAAAATTAGCCAATCAGAAGCACGCGTTAGGCGGTCGATAGTCCATTTGCCATCGAAAAGAGTGTGTGCATAAACAAGTTCAGTTCGTATAATTTCTTCTCCGTTTGCTTTTCCAGTAAGTTGTGACTCTCTGGTGTAACATCACACCTCAACAAGACACAAAAATTAAAAAATATATGTTCCACAATCAACCAAATTAGACAAAATTCTCTTGAATTCAATAGAATTCTCTTGAAATATGTAAAATTCTCTTCAATTCAGTAGAATTCTCTTACGTTTGGTAGAATTATCTTGTCTTGATCAGATTTCTCTTGAATTTAGTAGATTTCTCTTGAAATTGGCGGAATTCTCGTGCAATCTGTAGAATTCTCTTGAATTCAGTAGAACTCTCTTGATTCCCGTAAAATTATCTTAAATTCTGTAAAAGACTCTTGAATTCTGTAGAATTATTTTGAACACTTTTGAACTTATTGCAAATCATTTGACACTTCTGAATTCATTAGAATAAGCTTTGATTTATTTTGAGATCAATAGTCTTTCCAATTTTTATTGTTGTAAACGTTACAAGAAATGTGAATAAAATTCCATTGAAAAAATGTGACGCGCCAGAGTCATAATTAAATGCTTGATTATTTCAGTTCACGCGTTTAACAAAAAGTACCAAGTTACTTGTTCCCGGTGCATTTTAAAGTGCAAATATACGCCCGCAAAAATCCCTCTGATGGCGTATATGCAAGGATGATTTTATTGCTTGTAATGAGCTTTCTTTACTTAGCGAAGATAATAAAAGACGTCATCAGACTCACTCGACCACGGTGCTCTGCCTAGATAAAAATCATACTAAAAAAGAATTACCTAGTAATTTTCCATTAATATGTGCACAAATGAGATGAACACACCCTCGATGAAATTTTTTTGAAGATGCCCTTGTCAATAGAATTCATTTTACTTAAATTACTTTTTAATGATTAAGAAACCTAATAATTAGTCTTGTCAAGCTTAGGAAACCATTGTTCTTTCTCAAATGAAAGTCTTATAAAAAAGATATCTTGGAATGTATATGATACATACGTGCACAAATGAGGACTGATCCATTCCTAGTTAGATCATTAGTCATTACAATTACTTATTCAATCGTCTCTCACTGGTATACGCATGTATTAAAAATGATCAAATATTGTTTTTGGAAGCATTTTTCACTCCAAACATACCCCGATGAAGAAATTGTGACAAAGAACATAGAAATAGGATAAATACTTCAACTAGTGCGTCGTCAAATTTAGTCGACTAGGATCTTTTTCGTAAATTAAAAATAATCGCCATAGACACCTTCAGAGGACTTTAGTAGATGTCTGGCGTGATTATTTCTAATTTGAAACTTTTTGGATCTTATAGTTGCAGGCAGCTGAGATAAGGTTTGATAAGTGTATAGGGGTAATTTTTTGGTGTTGCTCAAAGTTAACGTGAGGATGAGCATTTAAACCAAAGTCTTGGCAAGGTACCTTGAATGACAATTTTTCATTTCAAATTTTTTGCATGTTTTAGTTGAAGGCATCTCAGACAGGGTTCGATGAATGTGCTAGGTGTGGCTTTTTGATGCTGTATAATATTATTGTATGAATTTTGATATCTGCTAGAGCCTTGGAAAGGGGTATCCGGTGACTATTTTCAATTTGAAAATTTGTTGGTCGAAGGTAGCTGAGGCCGGGTTTGTTAAATATACTAGGGGGGATTTTTCGAGATTGTGTAATATTATTGTAAATGAAGATGAGGTTCGTTAAATAATTGAATTTAAAGGCCCAATTCAATAATGGCAGTAAATCGAATACACCAAACCCAACCTGAATTCGTTTTCGCCTCATATCTATTCAAATTTTTTTACTGAGTGGATAAAAATCATGCTAAAAAAGAATTACCTAGTAATTTTCCATACATATGTGCACAAATGAGGCGAACACACTCCTGATGAAAGCGTTTTGCCGATGCCCTTGTACTAAAGGTAGTTTTTTGGGGGGTGTAATATTATTTTAGGAATGGGAATATCAACGAGAGTCTTCGGAAGGTGTCTGACATAACAAGTTTTAATTTGAGATATTTTTGGTTGCTTAACAAGTCAATTCAGGTGAGGTTCATTAAATATGCTAGGGGTGTTTTTTTCGGGTGTCTAATTTTTTTTAGTTATGAGAGTATCCACTAGAGTCTTGTGAGAACTCCCAACTGGGCACGTCTCAATTGATACGGTCATATTATTGACTTACAAGTCAACGTGCACAGATGAGAGACTCCCGACACTGCACGTCTTAGTTAATCAAATCAGATTTTTCACTTAGAACTATTAAAATCATCAATTTCACTTAAAACGTTTACGGATGGTATCGTTTCAACTGTGCACATTTCGATTGATAAAACCATTTGTAACCAAAAAGTGCACCATCTGGGTGTGTGGACTTTTACATAAAGAGTCTAATTCTATTAACTGATACGCGTCCAGTTCGGAGTCTCCATATGTGTACGCGGACTTGTAAGTTAAGCATCTTTACTTATTAATTGAGATGTACACAGTTTCGAGGGTAATATCTGTACACGTGGACTTGCAAGTTTAAAGTCTGATCGTATTAATTGAGATGTGCACAGTTGGGAGAATACCATCTGTAGACGTGGAATTAAAAGTTGAAAATCTGACTGCATTAATCAAAACGTGCACAGTTAGGAGGGTACCATCTGTGCACAGTGCACATAGAAATTTGAATGGAAAGTCGGATCCAATCAATTGATATGCGCACAGTTGTGAGTCTCCTATATGTGCACGCGGACTTGTAAGTTAAACATGTTATCTTATTAATTGAGACGTGCACAGTTAAGAGGGTACCATCTGGGTACGTGGACTTTCAAAAATGTCTAATCCTAATAATCGATGCATACACAGTTGGGAGTCTTCCATCTTTGCTCGTGTAGAGTTGGCAGTCTCCCATCTGTGCACGTGTACAGTTGGGAGTCTCCCATCTGTGCAAGTGGACTCCAAGTGAAAAAAATGATGGTATTAATTATGCGTGCACAGTTGGGAGTCTCCCATCTGTGCACGTACGCAGTTGGGAGTCTCCCATCTGTGTGCGTGCACAGTTGGGAGTATCCCATCTGTGCACGTGGACTTGCAACTTTAAAATCTGATGGTATTATTTGAGATATGTGCAGTTGTGACACTCCTAACTGTGCACGTCGAAATTTCGACGTGTACAGATGGTACCTTAGCAACGGGTAACGTGCACAGATGGGAGACTCCCAACTGTGAACGTCAAAATTTAGACGTGCACATATAATACCCGTGCAACAGTTCACGTGCACAGATAGGAGACTCCCAACTGTGCAAGTCGAAATGTAGACGTGCACAGATGGCCGGTATACAGCTGTGCCTGTGGCCAACAACGTGCACAGTTGTACCAGTGGCCACCGACGTGCATATATGGGCTCGTGCACAGTTGCTCCATGCACAGTTGTATACTCTTCCCCTGTTGTTCCGTAGGAAGACACCATCTGGTTGCCTAGTCTCAGAATCCCGAGACGATACCAGCGATTCCATTACTTTTCGTTGAGTTATAATTATATCAATGAAAACTTCAAAGTGAATTTTCTGAAAATAGCAGCTTGCCGTATGGGCCCTCTTTCCATCAGTGGTCACAGTAATCTTAATTATGTTCATTATTAACACTGTGATATCTTGGTCGGCATAAGTTGAACGATGTACTCAATAAATAAATGGAGTTTACTGTCTATGAGGCTACTGCACATTTAATACCCTTTTTTGTAACTCGGATCACTGTCCTGAAAATATATAAGACAATTCAGACACTTCTGGGAATTGAAAGTACATAAATAGAGGAGCAGTTGCTACAGAGGCAGAATGTATAAAATAAGAGTATAGAGAGGACCCTTATTACCCATTTGACTGCCATTCTCATGGAGTTTTCGAGTATAGGTGAATTAAGAGTCCGTTTGACTGGGGCCCGTGCCACCACCGACCACCGGATCACGTGAATAGGCCTATATAACGCTCGGGTGCGTTCACGCGCTCGATGACTGATAGGCCAAAAAAGAATCACTGACTCTAAGCCTATTTGGCGGCCCTTCCGTTGCAGTCAGGGTAGATCGAAATAGCAGCTGTCCCCTTCATTTAGGTCTCCAGCTCCTTTCACAGCTCGTAACAAAGGCGATAGTCGTATTTGTACAGTATTAGCGTTAAATTTGGGCATCGAAACGTTTTAATAGGACGTCCTTATACAATAGGGTGTTATGTGTTTCGACTCCATCTAACAGATCAAGAATTTATTTTTAATTTTCATATTTATAATTTATATATATTGAAAACCAAATCAATGCTTATTCTAGCCACTCACACTAGGGTAAAAACAACATTCATAGGAGTTTTTTTGTTTGTTATGCAGTTCGTTTTATCTTCGGAAGAAGTTTTAAGATACAAGAAAAAAGAAGTATTATCTTGACACGGATTTCGGTGTTAAAATAACATTCTGTGTTTTCCGAAGTGTTTTCTGGGCCGAATGTAAGTATAATTAAAGTGGTTAGGAAATAGAATAAAGGCAATATAAGAATCATTAGCATATATCTTAAGGATATGATCATTTACCCAAAAGGAGAAAGTCCCGTACAAATTTACATCGCTGCCGGAGTGATACGTATATTAATCACGCTCGAATAACGGCATACCTAATCCAATGTAATCGTCCGTGTGTGACGATTCGGCCATGGGAGTAACACAATGCGGCAATGCCGGTGCGTCTTTCAATGAGGTTGTTATTTTTCAGACCAAACTCGCAATTGCACGCTCACCTTTTTGTCGCACGACATAAACGATGTCATTAATAAAATTTGATGTCGTGGAAAATTAGGTCTCAATTATCCCATATCCATTGCTTGGAAGGAGAAGCTTTCACTTTCGTCTTTTTGACGGAACGAAGCGAATTGGAATGAAAGCTGTATAAGACCCTTATTTATAGAGTAAGATAGACGTATATCTGATTTTAGTATGATTTCGAGGTAAAATAAAGAGTGGTTGAAATTAATAATTTTATGTCAGGTAAGATTTTTCTTAACTTTATTAGTGTACTTTATAAAGGAATGACGAAAGGTTATTTTTCAACACACAGAAAATATTCGTATGTTCAATTTCACATAACTTAGTTCAGTACATCGAGGACATTATGACATTTTATTAAAATTTCGCTTATGATCATGTAAAATGAAATAGGATAATATTTGATGTGAAAATGTTAAATAATGATATAAATACATTATAATTTAATTTGCGATACAGAAAGAAATAATACACTGTTAGAAATTTCTATAGCGATTTTACTATAAATGTAATGGAAGCAATATGCATGTACGTGTAGTAAATTTAATATACCATTATCTTGTGGAATTAATATACATGTATAGTAAAACACAGTGCGTGAAAGTTGAAAGTTCTTTGATGCATCCAAATCTGTTCAAATATATGAAAATAATGTAATGACCTAAAATTCATCGATTCAATTCTTATTTATAATCAAAGTGCAACGTACAGGTGGAGTTTTTTTCAAAATTCACTGTAAATGTCAAAATTTTAATGTGAGTACCGTTGCTTTTAGGTTGCGTGTCTTAATAAGTTGTTTAATTAAACTTTTCCATTGAAAGCCCAGTATGATTTATGTTTAACTAGAAACAAATATTATGGTGCATCATTTAGAATTGAAAATTACTGCCATAGTTATTTTTCATTCGTTGAAAGTGAAATTACCTGACTTTTCTACAAGTTGATCAATATACATGTATATGAAATTTAATATACAGCCTCTTAATTAATATATATATATATATATATATATATATATATATACGCGATACGTTCAGAGCGTTTCATGCACACGCTGAGTACATAAAACACATACTATTGCATTATGTCTCTACAGACATAATGCAGTCCTGAGAGTGCTTTATTATAATTTTTGTCGCTCTTTCGGTGTTGCCCGCGACCTTGCCCTGCTGAACGCTCCGAGGAAGATAGAGTCAATTGCCAAAAACGAGAAGTGCCAAAGTTTCTGGAACTACGGTTCTCGGACAGCAGTCTCCAATACACACTCGAGGCCTGTCATCGTTTTTCAAGGCATCGAGAAATAAACCTTGTGATCAGTGCTCTCGGAGGTGCGAAACTATCACTGGTTCGTAACCTTAAAGCCAATATCCGCCTGCCAAAAATATGCCAAGGCACTTTTGAGATGGTTGCAGAAACCTGTCATCCTTTGGTCGCTTTGTTTCCTCAAGACACACGACAGTTTCGACGGTTTGTCGTCGTAATTTCATCATACCACCCATGTCACGTTCGTTTGACGAGGCCATAGGTGTGATTGACCACGCTTCTGCCGGTGGAGCGCCGTTAGGCCTAATGCCGTAAGAGTGACAGAGATGGTAATGAACCAATCTTAGTGCCACATTGTGCCTTTAGATGTACGTCGTTCCCCATTCAGTTGGACAACTAGATAGTATGTGTCCTAGATTCTCGGGGTGTGCACGACACGCTCTGCAGCTATCATCGAGAATGTCTTAGCACAAAATGTAGCTACGGTATGCTTAAATCGAAATAACACCGTCGTGAGACACCAAAATGATAACCTCCGTGTTTGACTTCAATCTAGGTGATTTAAAGAAAGCAAGCGTCAGCACATACGACATCAACTGATCCTTTCCATTTCTGCGGAAGATGCCGTGCATCCTCTTGTCAAGGAGCTGTTCGTGGAAGTTTTCCTCTTGTGCTTTCTTGATCTTGGCCTTCAAGAGTGAGTACTCGAGATGGACAATGTTTTATGCATTTTGCTCACCCCTGATATTGAAGTCAAAGTCAAGTGTTTCAGCAGCCTTCTCCACTGCTTTATACAGAAACCCTCCCTTACCCACGTCTTCGTGGTTTCCGACCAATTCTAAGAAGATAATCTTGTCCATTTGCGACTATTTGTGTTTTACTCAGAATAATCCTGTTGTAAAGACATTCAAAATTCACTATTCCGCGACCACCTTGACGGCGTGAGGTGTAAAGTCGCGGAACAGAAAACTTAAGGTGCATGCTTTTGTTCACGTGCATAAGCTTTTGTGACCCGATATCGAGGGGTCTGAGCTCATCCTTCAATTCGGTCGACAGTTCGGAAAACCAAATCTGTCGGATAAGTGTTTTGTATCTGCATCGGATCTTAGGTCCTGAAGGTGGCTCTGTGGCACGCCCAGGTATGTATAGGTCTCTCTAGCGCCAATGTATCATATAGCGCTTCAGTCGACGAGCTCAGAGTCTTCGAGGATGCCATTGAGTTTTGCTTGCTTTAAATAAACTTTGGCGCATTTTTCTAAACCGAAATCCATTCTAATCTCCCTAGTCTATTTCTTGACAATCCATAGAGCTAGATCTAGTTGATCTTTATTTTGAGCATAGATCATAATATCATCCATGTAAAATACATGAGTGACCTTATGCTTTCGATTTCCAGGTTTACCGCAGAAGCACCCTACGGAATGGCTCATGGTGTCGCCCTGAAAGAACCCTCTCTAAAAGGTGACGTTGTTGGTTATCAAAAGATGTTTTTATGATGAAAGAGTAAATTTGGTTTTCCAAAGCGGCATCAATCTCTCTATGCAACTCACGACGTGTGGATGAACTACGCCTTTTTTTGAACCGCGTTGTTCGCACATCTCTGGCCAGACAGGTTAGATTGTCCGAACAATCCAATTATTTAGGAAAGCTGTAAAGATCTTATACAGTGTATTCACACAAGTTCTTCTTCAAAATGCTTCGACATCCTCTGCTTTGGGTGGGTGATCGACAGTAACTGGAGGATCTTGGAAGATGTTATGAAGTCAAGCACACATTGAATGCCGTACCGGTACGCATACTGTCTTCCACAGCCATCTTTGTGCTGAGTTGATGCATTCGTATTTTGGTCTTATGATCAACCGTTGGTTTTGTTTTACGGTTTGCATCCGCCAAAGCTCTTGCTGCATTATTATTTCATATTGATTGCATGATTGCTGCCTGATTGATAGTCCAGAGATCGGACTTTTCGCAAAAATCTCCACGAAGCTCGTCATCGAGTTCAGCCAGATCTTTGGTCTTGAGAGAAACCTGGATGTTAATGTTTCTCTGGGTCCTGAAGTATCGCTTTTCCTCTATTGGATACCTGCCCGCGGATGCACTCAGTATCGCCTCTCTCTGTCGGTTGCCGGCTTGTTCTGACTGCGGTAGAGCAGGCGCTCCGCTTACATAACCCCTTTTCCGAAGTTCCTCGGCACGGTTTCGCAGACGTTGATGTGAAAAGAGCGAGAGCTCTGGGTGATTCTCGCACAACATAGTATGCAGTCGTGCCATGTAACCTTCTTCTTAAGAGGCCATACTGTTACCGTTGCACTCCAACAGGTCGTCCTCGAGTTGATCCGCCCACTTGAAAGTATTTAGAATCTGCCGGTCCATCGCATTCACTCTGATTTGATTGGCTCCCCCAATTCTAGGGTAGTCAGCATTGTTGTTCGACCCACCGTGATTATTACTTTTTTTTTCAAACTTATTCGCGGGTTAAAAAGAACCCGGCTTTCAATCATAGCCACGGAGCCACGTTTTAGGTACGAAGGTAATTATTGTTATTAAAAATTAAAAATAAAATATCAATATAATAATATAGATAAATGTATAAATAAATATAAATATAAATAAAAAATAAAAATATTTTTTTTCAAACTAGTTTTCGGGTTAAAAAGAACCCAGGTTTCCATCATAGCCACGGACTAAGTCAAGTGACAATACTGTGTCAAGTGTCAAGATGTAATTAGTTAATTTAATATGTCGTATGAGCTCATTTGCGATGATGTTGTAGGTACAAAATTAGGAGCATGGTGTAGTTTGCAGTTTTTCCTTCACCGCTCTTAGAGCTACCATGTATTACTCTATAGGTTTTTAGTCGCTTGCCGAAATCACAATAGGATGAATGGATTCATGTTTCACATTCGTCCATATTATCTTTACTTCATGCCTTAGCTCGCTATACTTGTGGATCTTGTTTGTATAGGTTGCCTGCAAATTTCGGTTAAGTGGACAAGTAATATCGATGATGTAGACTCTTTTACCTGTTTTTTTCTCGTATTACCATGCCCGGTCGATTGGCTCAGATGCAATGATCCGTCTGAATAGTAACATCCCAATATAAGATGTAATCTTCGTTTTCTAAAATGGGCATTGGAATGTATACATAGAAAGGCATCATTCTTTTAAGAGTCCTAGGTTTAAGGCAAGTTGATTATGTATAATGCCCGCCACATCATTTTGCTTATGCGTGTATTCTCTTTGAGCCATTACGCGTGAACCATCAATAATGTGCTCGATGGATTCGTTGGTATCTCCACTTAATCGGCACCGGTCAACCACGTCTTGATGTAGCACGTGTTTGCGATAATTTCTGGTGCTGACAACCCTGTCCTGTAAGTCTTGGAGAACAATGTCAGGCCTCGAGTTTGCAACGGAGACTGCTGTCCGAAAATCGCAGTTCCAGAAAATTTGGGACTTCTCGTTTTTGACAATTGACTCTATCTCCCTTGGAGCGTTCGGCAGGGCAAGGTCGCGGCCAACACCGTAAGAGTGACACTGATAGTAATAAAGCACTCTTAGGGCCGCATCATGTCTGTATAGAGTTACGTCGTTCATGCGTGAGTGGGACATCCAGATAGTATGTGTTCTAGGTATTCAACGTGTGTATGACACGCTCTGCACCTATCGCTGGGAACTTCTTGACATAAAATGCCGTCACTGCATACTTAGGTGGAAACGACACCGTGCTGACATGCGAAAATGAAACCCTCTGTACCTGAATTAAGCCACGATCTGAGGAAAGAAAAGTTTTGGTCTTTCGACAAGGACTGTTTCTCTACATTTCTGTAAAAGTTTCCGTACATTTTCTTGTCGTATAGCTGTTGGCGGAATTTTTCAACCTCTGCTTTATTTACTTCGGCTTTTAGAAGTGAAGCATCTAGATGGAGTAATGCACTTTCCTCACTTCTGATGTTTAAATTCAGGCCAGCAGTCTCGGCCGCCTGTTACGCGGCTTTGTAAGGGAACGCTCCTTTGTCAATAATATCATGTTTCCTGACCATTTTTAGGAGAGGATATCTGCCGTTTGCAACGATGTAAGCAGTACTTAGAAAAATTCGGTTATAAAGACATTGGAGATTCAGAATTCCCCGTCCACCTGGACGCAGGATTGCCAGACGTGGCAATTTATCGCCATTCTGGCGATTTCATGCGCTTGTTGGCGACCACTTTTTCAGATTTGACGACTGGCTCCTATTATGGCGATTTTTAATTTGAGTTGGTGATTTTGTGGCGACTAGTAAAAAACCTTATTAAAATACACTATTTCTTAATGTCTTGGAAAATACAACCTTTGTATCTCGTCAATGAAGAGACGGCATCAGCGACGTAGCCTCGGGCGGGCGGAAAGTCGTCGTAAGCTACAAACGACTAATCAACTGTTTTGGTGCTTTGCTATCCAACAATTACAAAGTGATATTCTCGTCCAAGTTGTAGCTTGGTTTTAAAGGTTTTTCGAAGAAGACAAAGAAAACTGGCGATTTCACTTACTTATGCAATTATCAGACACGAGGTACCTTGCAGACGCAAAATTCTTTTAGAACATTGTGTTACTCATTTCACTCTTGTAGTCCAAATCGAAAAATGCTACACCACGAGATTGATCAACGAACTCATCAATAATTCTTCATTTATGCATAATATAAAATAATTATTATGCTAAGTCTTTATAAAGAATTTTACAGTCAATACAATACGTAATTTCGTACATAAAACGTGGCGATTTCCAACCACAAAAACGGCGCCTTGAGCGCTCGGTCATCTGCAACCCTGCCTTGACAGCGTGAGATGTATAATCGCGGAACGGACGAATTTATATGCAAGCACTTATGCATATGCATGATCTTACATGTGGCGATATCAAGGGCCATAAGCTCCTTCTTCGTCCACTGAACCACCCCGAATGAGTAAAGTAGAGCCGGGATAGCAAGAATGTTGTAGCAGATACCTTGTTGAACGCCGACAGATATGAAGACCAAATCAGTCGAAGAAGATGCCTGTATCTGCTTCGGAAAGATTCCTTCACTGATGTTGCGTCCTAAATGTGGCTTTGAGGCACGCCCAGATATGTATAGGCCTCTCGAGTGTCAAGATGTCTAATAACACTTATATCCACAAGCTCAGGGTCATTGGGAACGCCAATAATCTTTCCTTCCTTCAGATGAATCTTGGCATACTTTTCCAATCTAAAGTCCATACCAATCTCTCCTGTGTGCTCTTTGATGATATTTAAAGCACTCTGTAGTTTGCTTGCACCAGAAGCATAGATCTTCAGGTTATCCATATAAAATACGGGAGTGACCTTATGCTCGCAATGATTAGTGTTGCAGCAGAGGCATCTAGAAGAATTTCGTAGTGCGAGATATAGAGGCAGAAGTGTGATGCAAAAAACGGAGGGCTCAAGGTCGCACCAGACAATTAGCAGGTTCTTTCGGCAGCTTGCTACACCTTTTTTCGAGCCACATTGTTCGTACATCTCTCTCCACACGGGCTCAATTCTTTGAACAAGCCTGTTATTTAGGACAGCTGTAAAGATATTATACAGTGTATCGAACAAGTGATTATCCTGTAATTCTCTGGGTTAGAAATGTTGCCTTTTTTCGGTAGAAGTATAATGCGTCCTAACACCAGCTACTGCGGAATGGGCGTTTTCGACGTTAAATATGAGGTAAATATGTGGGCGAGATGTTGGTGTGTATAAGTAAACTTCTGCCATCAGAAGTTCTTGATATCATCTGGTCCTGCAGCGGAGAAGCTTTTCGTATTCCTGAATACTTTTTTCACCTCTTCGGCAGTGATTAATGGACATTCCTCCTCAGATGTAAAAAGGCTGTCGCAAAACTCCTTAAAGCGGATGCTATTATCAGTAACTTCTTTCATCTCCAGTGTTTTCGGGATTTTCTAAACCTCTCTTCAAAAAGTCTCTACCTGGTTGGGCTTGGGTAGATTTTTGACAGAAGCAGGGTGATCGCTGAAGAGGCGCGATGGGTCAGCGAGAAACTGTTGATTCTCCCTGATCGATATCTTCCTGTTCTGTATTCTCCTTGCGTCAGATAACACCCGTATTGTGTCAACAGTTGATGCAAGCCTCTTTTGGTCTTTTGATCCATCGTCTTAGAAGGAACCTGCATGTTAATGTTCCTCCTTGTCCTGAAATCGCGATCATCTCTCAGAAGGTGTCTGCTTTCCGCAATTGGTCCTAATGTCGCTTCATCATCTTCGTCTGCAGCTTGTTCAAGCAGCAATTGGGGAAGCCCTCCGCGTACATATCCATTTTTCAAGAGGTAGGCACGTTGATTTCGCAATGACTGTTGCGAAACGTGTTGAAGATCTGGATGTTTCTGGCACCACAGAGTGTGCATACGCGCCACAAAGCCTCCGTGAGCAGGGATAATGTTGACATCGTAGCAGTTTAGCAAGTCATCTTTGAGCTGATGCATCCACTCAGTGCAGGCCAAACGAGGTAGAGTCTTTTCGGTGAAAGGTATACAAGATCGAAAAAAGCCCTTAGGGGTACGAAGAACTTTTCCGCTGCAGGACCAGATGGTATCAAGTACTTCTGGTGGAAGAAGTTCACTTCTACACACCAACATCTGGCCCTTATTTTCTCCTCATATTTAAAGTCTGAAACGCCCATTCCGCAGTGTCTGGTGTTAGGACGCACTATACTCCTACCGAAAAAGGCAACTTGTCCAACCTGGAGAATTGCAGGCCGATAACATATTTGAACACACTATATAAGATCTTCGCAGATGTCCTAAACAACAGGATTGTTAGCAGAATTGAGCCTGTGTGAAGAGAGATATACGAACAACGTGGCTCGAAAAAAGGTGTAGCAGGCTGCCAAGAGAACTTGCTAATTGACAGGTGCGTCTGCAAGTCGTAGCAGCTCATCACTGCCTCCTGTCAATGGCCTGGATTGACTACCGGAAAGCTTTCGATTCAACCTCTCATAGACTTATCATCTGTCTGCTGGAAAGCTTGAAGAAATATTCGGTACAAGTAATTGTCCTTGTGATAGGTGTTCTCGGAGGTGCGAAACTATCACTGGTTCGTAACCTTAATGCCATACCCGCGTGCCAAAAATATGCCACAGCACTTGCGAGATGGATGATCTAGATCTAGATGGATGATTTAGATGACAGTTGCTCCCAGTGGAACCCTGCGGTGGTTGTTAACCTTTAGTTTTTAATATATATACCACCCATCTCACGGTTGTAAGACGTGGCCATGAGTGGGATTTGCCGCGGTCCGACTGGGAGTTGGCGTCATTTTCTAGATGGCTGTTGCTCCCAGTGGGACCCTTTTATTTCTTATTTTCTTTGTTTGAAATATTATAAGGAGCTGTTCAATTGACTTCAATGATTTGAAAGAATTCCAAGATTTTTTTAAAGGAATTTTGGGGCATTTTTGAATATCAGATTTCAAGAAATATAGGATTTCATGAAATTTTCCAGCATTTTATGATACTTTATGAGGGATTACACAGTATTTCAAAAAATTTGTAAATATATTGAGATATTTCCAAATTTGAGAGAATTTTTAGGTCTTTGACTACAGTCTTTGACTTACAGTCTAAAATTTTACGTGTTAGAGAACGGTCGAATTTCTTATTTTCGAAAAATGAAATACTAACTGCCTAGTAAACCGGTATATTTTTGCGCAATTATTTTTCAAACCTTTTTCCGTAAACGCATTATTTCATTCCTTTTCTTTCTAAATTAACAATCAAACATTAAAAAGCTTTGAAGACACAGGCGGAATCACAGTGAAATATCAAGATTAGTTGAAAATTCAAAAATTGAAATTGGAAAATCTGACTTTTCTTCGAATACATTTTGATCTTTGTTTACTAAAATAAGTCTTCTAAAATATTCGACGTCACAGAACCGTGATATGGGTTGTCACAGTCTGCGACGAATTCAGTACGATGATGCGGCAACAGTCTCGTGTACACTGAGGACATGAAGCGACCCAAGGACGTCTGCCTTCTGCATTTTCCCCGCAAGTGTCTCAGCATTTTCTTGATACGCTGGGATGCTTTTCAGGCTATTAACCAGTGAAACCTTAGCATCTCCAAGAGCGCCGACGATCAGGACGACTAGCTTAACAGAATATTCCGGGCATAACCGTCGAAACTCCCTCATAAGGTCTTTATACCGCTCTTTCTTTTCATTCTCCTTGGCTATGATGTTTTTGTCAGCTGGTGCCGAAAATTCGATAACGAAGATGGATCGTTTCTCGAAGTCAAGAAGAACTATGTGAAGCCTCGAGTGCGCAACAGAAACAATTGTCGAGAATATGAAGTTCCAGTATATTTGGCACTTTTCATTCTCGACAATTGACTCTATTTCCCTAGGAGCGTTTAGCCGAGCGGTATTTGGGCTTATGCCATAAGAGTGACAGATATGGTAATGAAGCGCTTTCAGTGCCGCATTGTGCCTGTGAATGTAGGTCGCTCCTGCGTGAGTTGGACCCAAGGCTGAATATGGTTACAATAATTAATAAGCAGTCGCGGAAAATTGTCCTGGGATGGTCCCGAAGAAATAAACCCTAAGCGGCGGAGGCGTGACAACCGTGCCGAAAGCTGAATCACACCTAGGTGAGGTGTCTCAAACGGTGACTCTGGGATACCGGGCGAACTCTCAGAGTATGCAGCCTTATCCTCGCATGTGGGGCTCTACAAGTTTGGACGAACCCTTTACCCTAGCTAGCCAATCAAGACGGAGTCAGTGCGATGGACCGGCGGAATCTCAATGCTTTCGGGTGGACGAATCGACTCAATGACGACCTGCTAGAGTGCTACGTTACCAGTATGGCCCCTGAACAAGAAGGTTATATGGCACGACTGCAGGCTGTCTGGTGCGAGAAACACCCAGAGGTCTCGCACATTTCGCGTCAACGTCACGAAACCATGCCGAGCAACTCCTAAAAAGGGGCTATGTAAGTGGTGCGCCTACTCATCCACAGCCAGAACAAGCCGGAAACAGAGAAAGAGAAGCGACACTGGGACAAACCATGAGCTGGCAGACGGCCCAATGACAATCACATGGGTTTTCATAATATTAAGCATGGGCCCGTTCACCACAGCCCAATGTGCCACGAAGTCTATATAGATCTGAACCTGGCCCAACATATTTTCAAGATCGAAGGCCGGACCTGATAGGTAAAGCTTAATATCATCTGCATATTTATAATATCTGCAGAATTGCAACTCGCCACCTAGATCAGAAGTGTAAATATTGAATAGAGTAGGAGCAAGGGAAAACCCCTGGGGAACACCCCTCTTAACCTTAACCCAGTTAGATAAGTCACCCTTACTATTCCTGATCCGTTCACATCTATTGCTAAGGTAACACTCAAACCATTTAATAACTGAATTAGATAATTTAAAAGACTTTAATGTTCAAAGTAAAAGGGTATGGTTTACCGAGTCGGATGCCTTAGAGAAATCAAATAGTACCACCACTGTGACTTCTTTTTTCTATCCATTGCCAATTTAATATCGGTGGTAATTTAAGCGACGCTGTCAAGGTGCTGTGCTTAGCTCTAAAGTCAGATTGCAAAAGGTCCATTAATTTATTCGTATCTAGAAAATCTGTCAGCTGGCGATGAATAATCCATTCAAGCGGCTTAGACAAAGCGTTCAAAATAGAGATAGGACGGAAGTCATTACGTAGAGAAGGCTTTGAGATCTTTGGAACAGGGCGGATGACTGCAATTTTCCAGTTATCTGGGAAAATTCCACTCTGTAGCGAAAAGTTGTAAATTTGCAACAGAATCGGAAAAATAACAGGCAGGGTAAGTCTGATAATTTCAATAGAAATACCATCTGGGCCAATAGCATTTGAGCGGACTTCCGAAATTGTGTCCAATAAGGACACCGGAAAGATGTCTAAGAAGAAAAAGTTACTATCATCAAAAGGATCTCCGCGCGGCGCTAGAGTTGGAGCCAATGTAGGAGGCTAATCAGGTGGTGTAAACGCCCGCTGGAAATCCGAAGGCATGAAGTCCACGTCGAGGTCTTCACGCTCAGGCGGAGTTAGATGCAAATGTCGCAGTAAATGCCAACCATTATCCTCTTTGTTTCTATTTCTGATGGCGTTGAAATCATGTTGGTTATGTGGGTCTCTAATTTTTATTTGTACTGGGTTACGAAGTTTACGGAATTCTTTTTAAATAATGGGATTTTTAGTTCTGTTAGCTAACCTACGTTTTGAGTCCCGGGCCCTCATTAAAACTCCAATTTCTGCTGTTAGCCATGGTCAGCTTCTTTGCGTGAGCTTGGGACGAAGAGTGGCGAGAATTTGTCAAAGGCCTCCGTTGAAATAGCAACAAGCCCGTTTACCTTAGAGTTGGCATCCCCTTGTAAAATCTGATTATCCCAATTATAGGTCTTCAGGTGGTCATGAAATTCCTGCACTTTAATATTAATAAGATGACGGATCTGCGTCACAGTCAGCCTGTTTGGAAGGTTACAGGATAATTGGTATTCAATGTTGATCAGATCATCATTGGAAAGGAAGAGAATAGGGTGCTGTGCATAAGCAGTTATTATTATTATTATTATTATTATTATATAATTAAGCCGTTTCCCTTTCGGGGTAGGCGTGAATTGCTCGGTGGTAAAGTAGTGTCAGCGGGTAGAGAGGCACAGCGGGGTAGGTTAGGATTTTCGCCGACAGCGACGTCTACATTTATCCTACCCTACTATAATTCTATCCCCACTCCGCCGCCACTTGCCGCATCTAGGTGTATAATATCTTTGCTTTGATGTTGATATTCTTCACAACGTCAATGGCATCCACGAAGCCTGTCATCTCTCTAATAATCATCGATAAAATAAATGCCGAATTTTTCGTCATTATATGCCCAGTGGACACAACATTTAGCGACGTTTTCACGACATCGTTACGACGTCGTACAATTTTGTGCTCACTGCTTGATGTTTAATGATAATTTCTTGCACTCGGTGTACCGGTTCTCATCTCAAAAAAATCACCTTTTCAGCAATCTAACCTCAAAAAAATGTGCGCTGAAAAATTTTGAATGTAAAATCACTTCCTTGAGGTTAGATTGCCGAAAAGGATTTAAAAAAAAAAACAATTTCACTCTGAAAAATCGCGAATGTGAAACAACTTTTTTTGAGGCTAGAATGCCGAAAAAAATATTGTAGATTGATCATTTCTTGCACTCCATGTAGCGGTTTTAACCTCGAAAAAACTAATTTCGTCAATCTGACCTCAAATAAAAAAAAAATCTTCCAAGCTGAAAAAAACGGGAGAATAAATTAACTTTTTTCGAGGTTAGGTTGACGAATAGAAGATACGGGATTACTGAACGAAATAATATACATTAAGATGAATATATAGAAAGTACTTACGACATTTTGTCGTGCACCTGAAAAGATTCTATTTTCTCATCCGCAGTGTAGGAGTATTTTGATGCCGTTATGTTTTGTCAAAAAAGCGACATGTCTAGAACAAATTTACATATAAAAAATCCGCTTAATCCACACGTGCACGTGTCGCTCAACTGTATGCCTTCTCCGCCGGAACAGGAAGCCACAGCAAAAGTAGCACTTCCGTTTTTAACCGAGAAAAACAACGCGTTTCGAAGAGATTTTACACGTTTTTCAATCGAAACTAACAACCAACACGTTTCGAAAAAACAAACAATTATGGTTTATTGGTTTATTATAATAAATAATAATATTATCCATGAATAATATTAATTAAAGAAACCAAGTTCAAATGAGGGCGTGGAATTGCCGACCGGCAAGTATCGATTGTCAAAAATCAGAATCGATACCTACTCGACCAATCAGGAGTACGGAAAAGACGTTAAGATCTTTCGACTTCGACTCAATCATCTTTTTAGAATAGGAATTTTGAAAATAAAATTCAAATAATCATTCTTCAACATCACAAACATTGACGGAAATTACGTAATTTGAATAGAGGTATTTTAACTTTTAATAATCTGTAATTATACAAATTATAGCCAATATTCAATTAGATAACCTTAAAGCAAATAATCCATTTGTGTACTTAATTGAAACGAATTATAATTCAATCTTTATGCAATTTAGTATTTTGAAAAAATTCATCAGCTAATAATTATTCAGTCAGTTCAGAAAATAAGCATTAAACTATAACTTTCATTAAAACATTCAAAGAAATTTTACCTTTTATTTTTCCGAAAATTCGAATTCTTAATAAACTTTCAAGTTAATTTCAACAAGAATTAAAACATATGTACACATAACTTTGAAAGTTCAATTCAGATACTCATTTCACAACATCAAAAACATTTAAAATTTATTTAACTGGAATAGGGGTATTATAAATACGAATAAACTTCCATTACATAAATTATAGCCAATATTTAATTGCATAACCTTAAAATAAATAATAGATTTATATCACTTATTAGAGAAAAATTCAAATTTATTCTTTATGTACATTACTATTGTGAAAAAAATGAATCAGCTAATAATTAATTATTCAGTTCACAAAGTAAGAAGCATTTAACTATCATTTTGATAAAAAAATTCAAATAATTTTGCACTTTATTTAATTTTTTTTTTAATTTGAACATTCAGTTTTGACAATTCAATTTATTAATAACCTTTCAAACCAATTCCAGAAAATGTAAGTTTTATTCAAATCAGTTTATAATTAATTAATCAGTTCACGACATAAAAAGCATTACACAATTATTTTCATTGAAAAATTCAATTAATTTTTGCATTATATATATTTGTTTGAAATTGAATTACTATACATTTAATTTATTAATGACCTTCAAAACTAATACCATAAAAAATTAAAAGATATGTACATATTAAATAATCATTTCACAAGATAAAAAGCAATAAGCAGTCATTTTCATTAAAACATTTTAATAATTTTTACTTCATATTTTTCTGAAAATTTGAATTATTAATAACCTTTTAAACTAATTCCACAGAAAAGTAAAATACATGTATATATAATATTGAAAGCAGAATTCAAATACTTATTTCACAACATCACAAAAATTTACAAAAATTATGCAATTGAAGTAAATGTCTTTTAAGCATAAATAATCTTTTATTATAAAAATTATAGCTAATATTCCATTACATAGTCTTAAAGTAAATAATCAATTTATGTACCATACTTAATTTAAGCAAAGTAGAATTTTTACTTTACATTTTTCTTAAATTTTCACTTTCATTTCTGAAAATTTCATCGATTAGTAACCTTGCATAATGAGTTGAGAAAAAATTAACACGTATTTACATATAATTTTGAAACTTAAATTCAGATAATCATTTCACAACATCACAAACATTGACAGGAATTACATAATTGGAATAGAGGTAGTTTAAATGTGAATAAACTTTTATTTCACAAATTGTAGCCAATAATAATCAATTACATAACGTGAAAGTAAGTAATCAATTTATGTACTTAATTGAAACAAATTAAAATTTAATCTTAATGTAATTTATTATTGTGAAAAAAAAGATAATAATGAATCAATCAGATGAAAAAATAAAAAGCATTGAGCTATGACTTTCATTAAAACATTCAATTAATTTTTACTTTGCATTTTTTTAATTTTTACATTAATTTCTGAAAATTAAATTTATTTGTAACCTTTTAAACTAATTTTAGAAAAAACAAAACATATTTACATATATTTTTGAAAACTAAATTCAGATACTCATTTTATAAAATCAAGCACATTTGAAAATTATAAAATTGTAATAAAGGTATTTTAAATATAAATAAACTGTTATTATACAAATAATATCCAATATTCAATTATAAAATCTTCAAGTAAATTATAAATTTATGTTACTCAATTTAGAAAAAAACTAAATTTTTATTCAATTGATTGTTTAAAAAAAACTTAATCAGCTAATAGTTAATTAAACAATTATTTTCATTGAAACATACAAATAATTTTTACATTATATTCTTTTTTCAAACTGAAATTGCATTGCTATACATTTAATTTATTAATAACCTTTCCAAATCATTCAAACAAAATTAAAATATCTATACATATAATTTTGAAAATTCAATTAAGATACTTGTTTAGCAGCATCACAGACATTTAAAAGAATTGTATAATTATAATAGAGTTATTTAAAGGAAAAATCAAGCTTTTATTATAAAAATAATATCCCACATTTAATGACACAACCTCAAAGTGAATAATCAATTTATGTTACTCAATTGACAAACAATTTAAATTCAATCTTTATTCAATTCAAAATTTTGAACAAATTGTCAAAGGCTCAAAATCATTGAACTAAAGAAATATTTCTTTGGATGCGAAAGCGAGATTCAAGGAAACTAGGTTCTTACTTTTAAAGATATAAATTCCTTGAGTTAATTATCTCATATTCTAAGACCAAGAAACATTTCTTTACTTTAAAGAAATAGCGCCCAAAGAAATGATTTCTTTGAATCAATGCACGAGTTTGCTGCTTTTAAACAATATTCAGTACAATTAAGTAAATGGTTTTCATGACTCAAATAAATGGAATCAAAGAAATGCATGTCTTTGGATTCAGAAATTTTTTTTTTCAGTGTATGTTTATGTTTTAATCTGACATATGTTTGAAAGGTCATGGTCGACAGGGGTAAGTCTGATAATTTTTTTTTGTTACAACATGAAGATTATACCATATCTCTTATTATTTATAGAAAAAAGATAGATATCATTACTTATTGCTTTTGTTAACAAATTAATTATGGCTGGCGTGGGGCAGCGAGAGAGATACGTATTTTCACTGTAAAGCCAATGAAATAAAGATGGTGAGTTACAAAGATGAAAAACAATCGATATCTCAGATGTAGGCTCCGAAAGCTACAACCACGATCCTTCTTGAAAGGATTGATCCCGACGCAATTGGAGGTATATATCGTCCTATTTGTCACTGTTCATAACACCAGAAGATGATCGAGTCGGGAAAATCACTTCACTATAATCCAGAAGGGAAAAAACAGTGATCATTTACTTATGTTGAGAACACTTTACGTTAGAATAAGCATTAAGACTTGAAAATGCATGTGTCAGAACTCGAACCGATAATCAATATCAATTTGAATAATGTAGCGCGTGGAACTTGGATACCGCCCAGCCAAGCCGAGCGAGCCGCAACAATACTACAGCTTCACGCCCGTGGCCGCAAGGTCTCGAGTGACAGACAATAAAAAAAGTGACCGTGTGGAACAAGAGCGTGAGTGACAAGCTCCCAAATAATCACAAAACTTATAAGGAATAGTAAACATTTCTTGATTATAAACTTATTTCAGATTTTAAATAAATAAAATTGAGCAAGCTCAAAAAATTATTTACAGCTTCAATCAATTATTTTTAAAGAAACTGACATGCTTTTAGAAAACTCCATTTTGTAACTGTTCCATCTAGTCTTTTAATTCAAATTTTTTCTACATAAAGCACCTTCCGTTGATTTCTTATAATTATTATATTATTTATTGATATTATTAATATAGTCTGAGAGCTGACAAAATATTTCATGTACCTTTTTCTACTGGTTGAACCCCCCCCCCCCTATAATAGCAGCATATTTATTTTCGCAACTAAAATTGTTAAAAAATGGATGACTTCTGCATGTTTTCTGGGGGGATTTTCTTCTATTTTCTTCTGCTGTTTGAGGACCATCAGTTATTTTCATTAGAAAACTCTCAAAAATCCACTAGCCAGACGTATTGTCTGGCAGCAAGATGGCGTTACGGCCGACCAAAAATTTCAATTTATTTGCAGGTGGGTGAATGATTTTTTACCGTCTGGCTGTTTGAGGACCAGTTATATTTACTGGAAAATTCTCAAAAATCCATATTTCAGACGTTCTACCCGGTTGCAAGGTGGTGCTACAGTCGTTCGAAATTGTCAATACAGTCCAAGCTCCGAGCAGTGCCGCCCCGAGCAATGCCGCTTCTCCGATTTCTCGCTCGAGCGCTACCCCCACCACTTTATCGTTGGTCGCGATCGATGCATTTCATAGCTAACGCTCCGAGGAGTGCCGGGAACGATACAGCCGAATCTGAAGGTTTTTCTCGGGCCAAACCTTGAAGTTGTTCATTCAAACAAATTGTTCATTTTATTATACATATAAGACATTGAATATTACGAAAACTGTTCGTTATTCAAAATTATTTTTAATCCACTTTAACAAAATTTGCCATGATATAAAATCAAATTAATGTACTATAAGGCTAACTAATCATTGTTTATTTTACATTTCGTCAAATATTTGAAGGCTTTGGATGAAGATTGAAGTTTAAGAATCTTGAATTAGATCAAAATCAAATTCAAAATCCCATTTAACGTCCAAAACTCAAGTCAATTCTTGTTTTATTTTCAGGAATTCTGTACATTGGATAAAAATGTTCTGGATGGATGTTCAACATAAAATGTGAACTTTAAAACCTGAAGAAAACCACGAAACATTATGAAATCGCGTTCAAAAGATATTAGATGTCTGATTATAGCTCATTTAATATGCGTTTCTATGAAAAAACTGCTCGCATTATTATTGCGCAGTACATAACGTGGAAAAGAGTAAATTTCCATTTTTCAAATGAACGAATATCTGTTCTCACTGGTGTTAAAAAAGCTTTTCATTGTTTGTTTTTTTGCGTTTTACATGTATTCTTATAATTAATAAGATTACACGAGTGACATCAAATTGAAGTTATAATTGAAAATTCGATATTTGAGTTTCTCTTTGCTGAAAAAAAAACAAGCAATAAAACACAGTGATTAATTATTATTATACTGCACGAGATTTCAAGGGTGAGGTTAAAAGCGACGTCAAATATTCGTCATTTTGACGCTTTGTTTACATTTATTCTAAGAATCGAACATACCATAGCTAATGATCGATCTTCATGTTTTACATACTTTTAAGCTCGGGTTTATAACGAAATAATCCAATATGAATCACTTTTGTCCACATGTAATGTACACTAGGTACATAGAACGATGTTCGAGATAGATTTTTAACCTAACCGACGCACGGCATTGCTCGGAGTTTGTCAGCTGAATTCTTCTCCACGCATTCAAGCGTGACCGCGCTTACAGTGGGAGTTTATGGCTTCTTGGAATTATACTCCCCTACAGCCCCGAAGACGGCACTGCTCGGAGTTTGGACTGTATAAACAGGCAGGGCAGCATGATACATTTCTGTTGAATTTAGACGCATGCTAACAGCTGACGCAACTAACGCGCTTGGAGTACTGCCCTCATGCTGTTTGTCACGCATGACTGAGTACCGCACCTCTCTTGGTCCCAAGTTCCCAGCATCACAAAATGCCGAGGACTTGAATTCTAGGAACAACGTAACTAAGGGTCATTATATCGGGAGTTGAGTGTATATAAAAGGATAAATAAACTGAATTATAGTTCCTTGAACAAAATCGAAGAAGTAAAAAAATTATACGTTTTACATTTTAAACTCCATAAGATACAAAAGCGCCTCGCAAGATTGAGCATGCATTGGGCAAGCGTCTATTTGATCTCGCGCATCGCGCTCGATAATATATGTATGTCGCGCTTCGCGCTGGATAATGTGTTTACCTCGCGCTACGCGCTCGGTATGTATACTGCCCCCACATTTGTGCACAGATCTTTTGAAATTAAAGGTCAAAGCATCGACAACTGTAATTTGATGATTGTGACTTCTCCTTTGTTAAAGCTCCTTCGGCTTTAAGGAACACACACGGAAAAAATAAGTTGTCGAAACTTTACTTGGATAGTCATCCATTCTAGGATAGGCCACTTTTTTTTTAGAATCTCATATAATTTTCATTAAAGAACCGCAGACTTTATGGAGAAAGTGAAAAAAGTCATAGAATTAATGGAATACAATCAAGGAACATCAGTTCTCGAATTTGTATTCAGCAGGTTATATATTATTTTGTATATATATGTATGTATATATTGTATATATATATATAAATATACATATATATTTATATATTTATATATATATATATATATATTTTTTTTTTAATTATTTTTCTTGCATCTAATAGATCTTTTGTTCTATTTGGAAATCAGTCAGAAAATTATTATTTTTTTAATTGTCAAAATGGCGTCGGTTTTTCCAAAGCGTTTAAATTTGAAATTCATTTTTCTCAAGTAGAGAAATCAACATTCACTTTTTTTAAAAAAACGAGACAAGGGAAAGAAACGGTAGCTATTTCGAGAAAAATCCGTCGGATTTTTCACAAAAGCCGCCGCAATATTGTCCTCTTGCGGTGGATTTCCAAAGATTGAAAAACAATGTAAATATATAAAAATGTAAATAATGTCCTGAAATTTTGGCCAATTTTTCATAATGTACGTATGTGCTGCTTTATTTTAAATTTATTTTGTTTCAATAATGCAATTTTAATTACATGATTTTAGCCTAGCAACTAAACTCTATTCTAGATTTAACAAATTATTTATATTTTGCAAATTACAACCCTCTGGTACATATATTACATACTAGTTTTTTTTACAAATTCAGTTTATTACTTGATCAGTTAGCAAGATTTGGCTGTAAATTAGTTAAATAATGCACACAATTTAAGTAGTGTTCAGTAAAAAAGTTTTATCAATTTAAATAGCATGATGTTCAGACTTGTTTAATTTTGTAATGGTACAGATTACAATATTGATTCAAAAACAATATTAGATCCAAATGTACAAATTAGAATAATATAATTTCATTTCAGGTCGACAATTGAGCCAGAATCCATCAATGTATCTACTATCTATCAGATTGATCACAAACTACAGTTCGAACTTTCGAAGGGATTCAACATCACGTCGGTTTAATTATTTTTGAAAAAAATAAGCTAATTGTCTTAGTGCAAAAGCGAAGGGTTTTAATTAAGAGAAAATAAGCCAAGTTCTGCTAGTAAATATAGTACACAGATAATTATAACTTTTGCAAAAATATCAATACATCCAAATTAAAAATTAACTTTTCTTGGTCGAACATGCGAAAAGCTGCAAGTCCAACATTTATCATCATTCAGAAAGTAAATAATAAAAATAGAAATTTGAATCTTCAAAATTGTGTAGTTTTTATTACGTCTCGGGGAAAAAATAGAGGAACCCCCGCTGAACTTTCATCATACGATACAACTTTCCCGTGGAAATTTATTTTTTAAATGAGCCCAAGAAAATTTACAAAATGTTAAATATCTCGGGAGAAATAAATAATCACAAAAAACTTACATTTACACTTTTTTCTTGCAACACCTGCTTATAAATTTACTGATTAAAAATTAACACATACTAATAGGACCATTTTGAGTTCTTTGAAGTAAACTGTACACACATTGTGAATATTATTTTCAGCAGTATAAATATATTATATAAAAAAAATGATAGAACGTGTTGAATTTACTTCGATTTCTACTTTGTAGAAAACTAGAAAAGTTTGCACAAGGTTGAAGAAAAAAACGCAGGTAGTATTCCATAAAATTCAAGGTAAGCGTACATGTGTTTTCATTTTTAAGGCAAGATCGCATGCGGCCGGAATTCCGCCGGCATTTGCCGGATAAATCCGGCCGGTAGACTTTCGGTTTCCCGTCAGTTCGGCAAGCAGTAACCTCAAACGTTTCAAACTCTGCAGGAGCAGTAAGACAGGTATAGCAGTATTATCCTGCGGCAGTATCGAGCAGGAGTCTGGAATACGCCGTACACAGTACCTGCCATACTGTTTGTCCCGTCTCTAATTTCTACGTCGGTGAGAACTGATAAGGGACAACACAAGCGTACCCAAAACCATGTGCAAATGGATCATAATTTAAAATTATCAAAAAGTAATTAAAGTACTATCAGGGGTTTAAACAAAGAGCTATCTATACGAAAAACACAAACACAAGCCAACTGAAGATGCTTCAACTTCACGTCGATCAACAAAAAGCGTATGAAATTGTCTAACCTATCGGACCTCTCTGTTGTGCAGGTAGAAAATCCTGAGTCGTTTATGCTGCACGAATGAGTCGTGTGGGCCACCAAATAGCTCCATTGGGCATAAAGAAAGTTACAGAACATGTTGAGATGCATCCATAGATCTTTTCATTCCGAACAAAATAAAATTAAAATCAAATTTACAAAATTCCTCACGTGTGAAGTTGTTTGATATTCAAAATGAAAATTTCTATTGTGTGAACGCCCGTGTAAACAAGGTAACCGCTAGCTTTGTTTCCGTGCTTTCCGCAAGTGTAATTTCCTCGTGGAAATACAGCATTATACCTGGCAAGTAAATATTCTTCACTTTACTTTACACTTCGTGCATGCGGAGTTTTGTGACGTATTTGAGATTATAATCTGGATGTTCGGTTTTTTAGCTACTGGTTATTGTAAAAAGTTTGGTTATATACAAGAAGTCCAATATAAGACCAGTTTCAGGGGTTGCCTAACACTGGCCGTGGCACTAAATCAGTCGTTGGAAACATAAACAGTCAGGGCCATATGAACCATTTCTATTGGATTTTTCTCCCGCCTTTGTCGCTCCCGCTTACTGCTCCCCCGTACTGCCCTCTTTTATCGCTCCGCTACCGGTGGCGACGCATTGTTGACACTGCCTGTGCGCTGAGAAACTGCGTGGGCCAGCAGTTCTAGAAAGAACTAAATCAATCAGCCTTATATTGGACTCCTTGTGAAGCTTTAGCTCTTCGACGAATGACCTCATTTGTACAATAATAATAAGATGCCGACTAATTTGAATTGAATTTAAATTGAATTAAATTTTTTCATAGATTTTACAGTACTTAAGTATTGAATAAAATTGTATTTGAATCAAACAAAATTAGTTTATATCAGGGAAAAACTATGTTTAAAATAAAAACGATTTTTGTCAGGCAGCATAGGAAAGTTATAAATATATTTTAATTCAACACGCTTAGCGTGATCGGCACTTTTCGGCAACATTCGGCAACTTTCAATATGCTCAATCGAGCTATTCAGTGGCCCAGATGACTCATCCGTGCAGTCCAAACGACTCACAAAGGGAAGACCTGCTCTGCGACATTGACTTTGAGATGAGACTAGTATAAATCGATAGAACGTTAAAAATATTAGACACGTATAGCGGCTTTCTTGTAATTGGACCTTAGTTTTTTTTTTAATGAATTTTTGAAAATCACGATTTTCGTGCTATACCGTATCTACCGTGTCTCATGAGATTTTCCCAACCGAAGTCAGTGGTACAGCTGTAAGGTGGTTGGCTGAGGAGCAAGCTGTCGCGCGTTTGAATTTTTTTGGCGAAATTTTTTGGTTGTTGCTATTTTCATTAAAAACGTGTTAAATAATTATTTTATAAACCCTCAGGGTGATTCAATTTTTCCCCCCTTTTTTTTAATTCTCCAATTCAATTAACTCATTGTAATAAATATGTTATTTGATTAATTATATTATCATTATTATCATTAGTATTATTTAATTAATTATAATATGGTCCAGAAGTTGTCGAACTAAAAACAAAATTGTTTTTATTCATTTTGAAAATAGTGAAGGTAAAGTGGAAGAAAATTACGCAGGAACTGTTTAGTTTTTACTATATTCCTTTCACTTGGAATGCTTTAATTAAACTTCATCAAAAACATCTCATTTAGATCCCAGTATTTGTATGTATCTTCATAATCTGAATTTTCCACGTAATTAAGTGTGTACAGTTAAAGATTAAATTGCTCAAAGCTCTGCAGGCTTTGAGGTACACATTCTCATCGTGACACTCGCTCTACGCACTCGATTATAATACTTTTTCAATTATAAATTATAAAAATGTAATTAATCATAACAAATTTGTATTTCTTTTTTGGATGAACAGCCTCTGTCTATCAATTTTTTTTTCGCACCTTTTGTCGTTTTCCACAAATTTTTCATTTTGATTTTCAATGTTATTTTTTATGATTGAAACCAATACTACGCGTTCTATCAAAAAGTAATTTATAAAAAGTTTATAGATGTGTGTTAGCTGCACAATTTTTATTTACTATTTTTTTTCGTAGCTTGTGTCGTTTTTCACAAATTTAATTTTTTTTTTCAATGATAATTTTCACGATTAAAACAAAAACTACGCGTCTTATGAAAAATTGATTGATAACAAATTGGCAGCTCTTTTTCGTGTGAACAACGTTTCTCTATTAATTTTTTTCATAGCTTGTGTCGTTTATCCAAAAATTCAGTTTTTGATTTTTAACATTGTTTTTTACGAATAAAACAAAAACTACGTGTCTTTTCAAAAAGTGATTGATAACATATTTGTAGAACGTTTTTACAAGCACAATTTTCGTTCATTCATCTTTTTGCTATTTTGCATGGTTTAACCACACAATTGAATTTTTTATTTTCCATTACTTTTTGTGCGATCAAAATTTTAATTTTCGATTCTTCAAGAAAATTCAGAGAGTCGTTATGATAATCTTGTAGGGCTGTCAAAAAGCAGCGGTTTTCTGTGTTCGACTTTTTTTCATATCGTGCATTGTTTGGCTCGAAATTTTGATTTTCGATTGATTTTTTTAATTTTGTAAATATTATAACTCCGATAATTTTTTTTATCGAAAAAAGTAATTGTGATACATTGTTTGAATTGCCAGGCACTACGAATAGCCCTACATAATATTTTCAAATCCTAAGAAGACTGGTCTCAAAAATGTTGCAAATGCTATAAGTTTTTGGATTTTTATTCAAAATGGCTGGTTAACAACTCGTCCTTTCTTTTGGGACCTTAAATAAGTGTGCCAAATCTTGACTCGATCCGTGCATAGACAGACTCCAGCGCCAAAACCTGATTTTCGGCTTCAGGAACTCTCAAAATGTGAAAATCCGTTGAAAAACTGCGATGTCAAATTTCAGACAATTCTTTCTTAATCATAAATGATGAGATTGTAAAAAAAGAAACTTTTAACCACAAATACATGGATTTTCTTATTAAGTTCTATTAATTTAGTTCGAATTAAGGCGAAAAAATGAGAAAAAGGGAAAGTTTCTCAAAACAGAAATAATTAAAATTTTTCAACAAGGGTAAAGAGGGGAATAGGGGAAAGAGTGTGTACTCTGAATTATGAAAGTGATTTTCAAACGTATTAAGTTATTATTGAACTGTTTCGTTGCACGGCAACACATCTTTCGAAAAACTTGCGAACTTTGTTAAAATTTATAATCACAAAACGTACAAAACATTATCTAAGTTTGTAACGTTACTTCCAATGATCCCTCCTCCCACCCCTTTTACCGACGTAGTTGATGGGCGGCCTGGGTGGTATACATAAAAGAAACAAAAGAAGCGCCTTTCCTTGAATTCAGTAACTTTTCTTAGTGTAGCAGTATCAGTAGTATGCTCTTGTGAGATGGGATTGTTCATCCCAAGTGCCACTATTTGTTCTGAAGACATTTCGACATGGAGAGAAGGTCTCTCACTTACGTCCATCTTTATTACTTTAACTAAATTATTAAATATTGGGCGAAGGTAACCATGGTAAAATCTTTCAATTATCAAACGACCCCTTAGTACTATAGGCATAAATCCTACTATAATTCAAAAATCATTAGGTGCTGCTTTGTAAAATATACTCTCAGAACGTGCACTATCGGATAAGGGATGTAGCTTGGAAGTCCTGACATGCTGTGTTGATCGTGCTGGTTAGGAAGTATAACCATATGGTAGGGTGGAACTAACGGCGGCATTCTGGTATCACCGACTTCGCGTCTGAGCGCATCTCATGATTGCACATGATTGCGAGATGCGAATATAAATCTGTAACAAGAGATAGAAACAGAGTGTATAAAAAAACGCGACTGAATGAGATAATTTTTATAAATTATACGGCACCCAAATTGTGTCCATTTTCAGACTGCGAACGTATTTCTGTAAGAAGAAATACAAATTTGTTTTAATAGTTAAAAATATGAATTAAAACGATTTAACATGGACATTTTTTACAAATTATAGTTATACCGTACCAAGTTTGGCGAAATTTCTTCATCTAGGAAAATCTTATAATGTAACCCTCCTAGTACCAGGTGGGGTCAGATCTGACCCCACGTTTCATTAATTCTAGTCTAGCGCATGCGTCGGAAGGAGAAACGTCTCTTTTGCTTGGGTAACCTTTCCTTCAGTCTCGCTCTAGCCATCAGAGAAGCTACGTACTTCCGGCGCATGAAATGTCAACGACAAGTGTGTGGGCAGCACAAAAAAATATTATGTCCCCAATGAGCTTCTCAAAAAGAAGAACATATTTTATAGATGAGCAAAAATATTTAAAATGGTTCTTTGCTAGTTTTTCTTATTGTTTGCCCAATTATGCAAATTTGCTTTATTTTTTCATCTTTTTGACATTGGTTATAGATGTTACCATGATCGAGAATGGTTGAAACATTGTAAGTAGAACACCTCCAAGAATGCAGGAATCGGATTTTAAGAAGAGCGGCTTTTAGGTGGTATGAAAGAGGTCTGAATTCGAAGAAATAATGGAAAAATTAATTAAAAGAGTTTTATTTTGCTGTATTTTGATAATAAACGATTTTGTGATATTATCAAAGGAGTTCTTGTGCAATAAAGAAAGGTGAGGTCGGATACGACCCCACCTCGTCTTCTGGGCCTCTGATCCCCACCTGGTACTAGAAGGGGTGATTAATTCACAAAAATTACTTCCTGATGGATTTAAATTGAACATTTAAAGCTTTTTCGAGTTTCAATCGTGCGCAAAACTACGAATCTTGCCGACATTTCGTCAACATTGCAGTTCACTTCTTGAGGGCTGACCTGAAACTGAAGTTTCAGGTTATCTTGTTTTTCTATAGATTCTCTACGATGCCTATAATTGGCCAGAGCGCCCCATGGTTGGGACTGCTCGAACTTCATTGGCCAATCAAGTCTTTTTTAAAAAACCCGGTAGGACGGTAAGCCAAATCGGGTTGGTATTATATCCATTGTCCCTATTGATGTTATTAGGGTGTTTTAAGGTTGTTTTGTTGTTTTTGTAGATTTTTGGGAGTCCGTAAAGTCTTAGAGAGGTGGGATTAGTAGTTATTAATTTAGTTGTTGTTTGGTTGTCAAGTTTAGAGTCTTTCAGGAGGGTTTTTGTTTTGCTGACTATTGTTTTTGTGGGGTCTTTTTTAGGGTTTTCATATGTATCGTCAGTTAGAAGGTCCATGATTTTGTTGTTATAGTCCTCTCTATTCATTATTACTGTTGTGTTGTCGATAATGTAGATTTCCATTATTCACAGTATGTGTGATTGGATTTCTCAAGGGATCGATAATTACTATCTCCGATAATAATACAGATTCCTAGTTTAAATAACTTTTATCTATTTATTTTTTTCCTATCTTGTGTCGTTTGTCCAAAAATTTAATTTTTCAATTTTCAATGTTGTTTTTTTACGAATAAAACAAAAACGACCCGTCCTATCAAAAAGTAATGGATAACAAATTTGTAGATATTTTTTGAGTGCACAATTTTTCTCTCCTCGTCTTTTATCACAACTTGCACAGTTTGACCGCAAAATAAAATTTTGGATTTTTCATTATGTTTGGTGCGTTCAAAATTTGAATTTTCGATTTAAACAAAAAATATGAAAAATTGTTATGATAATTTTGTAGGGCTTTCAAAAAGCAACGCTTTTTTCTCTAGACTTTTTGTCATATCGTGCGTTTTTTGGCTTTAAATTTTCATTTTCGTTTTTTTTTTTGAATTTTGAAAATGCTGTAATTCTGGTAATTTTCTTTTTATCAAAGAAGGTGCGAAGATAAATTGTTCGACTTTCCAAGTGCTATTAATAGCTACACATACAATTTGTAAATCGTAAAAAAAATGGTCTCAACAATTTTTAAAATGCTGTAACTTTTGGAATTTTTATCCATAATAGCTGGCTAACGAACTTGACTTTAGTTTTCACATATGATACTTGCATGTCAGCAAAAAAATTGTTTGAAAATGTTAATTAATTGTATTTCTTAATACACATTCAGACACGCTTGGAAAATTGGATTTTTCGAAATAGAAAAAAATTTTAATGCACATCAAACCGGTTTGATTTCCTTAAGCTATTACAATTTTTTAATCAAAATAACTTCTTTTTTTTCGTAAAATGAATAAAAAAGTAGGTGCCGAATCTTTAAAATTCGATTTATTCGAATATTCGGACAAGTTGAATTTCGAATATTCGACTTGACTTTTGGATTCATTTTTTAACTAAAAAATAAAGTTATTTTGATTTTAACAATGGTTAAAACCCAAGAAAATCAAGCCGGTTTTATGTAGAATTAAGTGTTTTTCTATTTCGGAAAATCCAATGTTCCAAGCTGGTCTAAATTTGTATAAAAAAATCGAATAAACGACTGCACACACTTAAATACTCTTCAATTTTGAATGATTAGCAATTTAAAGTTATGCAATTTGGAAGAGTTACAATTGACAATTCTTGAATGTTGAAAATTTGGAATGGCAAATTATTCAATTTTCAAGAATTACATTTTAAAGGTATGTAAGTTGGAACATTTTTTTGGAATAGTTCCATTTTGAAGACTTACAATGCAAAATTCTTCAATTTTAACAATTTATCTTCAATCTTAACTATTTTCAGATTAAATATCTTCACTTTTGAAAGATTTGAAATTCAAAGCTCTGCAATTTTGAAGAGTTGCAATTGAAAATGATTGATTATTAAAAATTTGAAATTACAAATTATTCAATTTTCAAGTTGAAACATTTTTTTGGACTAGTTTAATTTTGAGGACTTACAATGGAAAATTCTACAATATTAATGATTTGCAATTTAAAACTCCTTAATTTTAAAGGTTTGCAATTGGAAACTCTTAAATTTTCAAAGGTGTATAATTAACAATTCGTAAATTATTACGATTTTATAGATCGCAAGTCAAGAGTTTTCAATTATAATCTTCCAAATTCATGAAATTTCAAATATGAATCATGAAAATTGCAGAATTTTCAATTGTAAAAATTTCAACATTTATAATTTTGATTTGTAAATGTTTAAATTTTAAAGAGTTATAATTACGAATTCTTGAGTTTTCAAAATATAGATTTCCAAATTTTTCCATTATTTAGACTTATATTTTGAAGGATTGTAGGTTAAATTTTAAATTAATTTCATTAATTATTGAATTTACAATTTTTGAATTAAAGATAAGACAATAATTAGACTATATGTATTTCTACTAATTGGAATTATAGTTCTGTTTTTATAAAATGTTTAGGATATACAATAATTAAACAATTTGAAAATACATACGGAAAATTCATTAGATGAATAGTCTAAAAAAGTCTATAGAAATTGCAGACTATACAAAAATAAATATAAATACTAGAGAATATTACAGAACTATATATAGATATTGTACTGACAGTTTCATTAGTTTAAATAAAAATATAATATTGTAGAGAAAAAAATTTATAACTTATAAAAGAATACTAAATTATAAAAATTAAATTTAGAATTGTTAGAATATATTTTCTAAGAAAATGTAGGAAACAGTTATATAAATTATTCATGGACTTTTACCTTTGGTATTCATCAAAATAACCATTTTTTGCAAAGCTTGGATATTTTGCTTTGCTTATAAATGTAAAAATGTTTTAATTGTTAATTTATTTTCAATTTGAATGGTTCTTGTCCGAGCTAAGTTACCATCAGTGCGCCTCGAGAAGTGTGATGAGAGTTGCTTACAGCGCTCCAAGTGGCTGTTGGCGAACTATATCGATTGGTGCTATCGGTGAGTGGCAGGGATGTGCAGTTATGCGTAACTGGTTGTTTTTGACGTAAAATACTTATGTGAAGTATTTCACGTAGAAAACAGGTAAAATACCTAGTAAATTACGTGCCAAAATGGCGGACCTGCAGAACTGTGCATCACCTCACTTTTTTGAATTTCTGGTATCGGCATTCGTAAAAGGTTTTTTTTAATGCCTATATTGTTAATTAAAAAATAATTATGTCAACTAAAGCAAAACAGAAGCAAAAAACACTCCGGGCTTCCATACATTCCATTAGGGAAATTCAGTTACGCGTAACGGGAAATTTTTTACGTGCAATACCTAAAGGAGGTATTTTACGTCAAATACCTTGAGTATGTAAAATACATGTAGAAAACCTCTGACTGGCTCTCTGGCTCAAGTTTTCAATTTTCCGCCTCAGAGGTGGCACCCTCATATATAGAATAAGATGTAATTTACATCATCTAGAAAAATGTTGACGTAAAATACCAGGCAAATTACCGTAGAAAACCAAGTAAATTACTACGAGTATTTTACTTACTCATCCCTGGTGAGTGGTGGTGGCTAGAGGCAAAGATATTATTATCTTTGCTAGAGGGGACCTGACTGTTTTCGCCGGACGCGCCGTCTATATTTATGGCGGGTAACTAACCCCGCACCGCATCTAGGCAAAGATATGATCAAGCCAGTGGGTGGAATCGTTGGAATCTAACGTTAAGGGCCCTGGAAATCGAGTGTAAATCGCAAAAATGGGATTCAGGCCAAACGGTGAAGCCATTTTGTCTGACTCTCGGTACAGCTCGATTTTTTCGAACAAAATTCTATTTTTAATGCAAAGATTAAAAGAAATAAATTGCCCTCGACAGCATCGTTGTGGTAATGTGTTCTACTATTTAGCAAAGCAGGGAGTGGGTAAGGAAGTTATTTTTCTCTGGTTTTTCTTTGCGCGCTCCAAGTGAGAAAAGGAGAAACTACTAACCGTTATGACTCAAGTGTTCAGGTAATGATACACCCAATGTGATCATTCAGGGACGCACACACCGTATACGAAAACTAGGGGCCCATACCCAAATGAGTGGGTGAATTCCCAAAAGGTTGGGTGGGTGTAGGTGCTTCGACCTCGTCGGATGAGTGGCTAGAAGTTTTATAATACCTATTTTGTTTGACCTCGATGCCTACGCGTGTTTACTCACTCCTGGTTTATGTTTACAAACTGGTGTGTCAGCAGTCTTTTTGAGGGTTCGAATCTTCTGAGTTGCGAAGCTACAAATTAATGTAAATTAAATCACACGAATAAAACTTTTCCTTTTCATATTTCAGTCTGAAATTTTCAGGAATTGTTCGTAGGAAATTCGAACTGTTCGCAAAAAACTGTTCGTATAAGAAAACTGTTCGAAATTTATCCATACATTTCTCATAGAAATGAGGATGTAATGTTTAATTTTTCTATCTCGTATCCGAGACCTAGCTACAAGTTCGTGACTTTTTTACAGATAAATTTTTCGCGTGTATAAGTTTAAAATCTTAATTAGAGTTTCCTAATTTTAAAGGAATTTCAATTTTAAATATGACAATTTTAAATTAAGCAAAGTTAAAATTGTTTTATCATTTGAATTGAAGACTTAATTAATTAATTAAAATATTCAGAACAATTAATTGCAGTCGATTTTATAAAACAGTAACGGGTAAGTAATTTTTATTGAAAAATTAAAATTCCTGATTGTTAGCTATAATATATTTTCCTTATCTGTTGGTATACGTTATATTTGAAATCATAAAAATTTCAAGTCTTTACACTCGACGTTTGAGTTTGCTCAATTTGGACGGTGCATTAGAAAAGTTTATAAACCTGAAACAATTGAATTTTACATTCAAATGATTGAATTCTCAACAGTATAAAGCACAATGTAGCACTAGATAATTATTGGCAAATTTTTAGTTTTAAAGGATTCCAACGTTATCACCGCAAACTTCAGTCTCATACATAATTTGCGAAATATTATTACCATACCTAGCCTTAATTCGTTGAAAGTAATTGACATGGATTGTAAAACGAAGTTACAAGAGGAAAGAAGGGAACTTGAAACAGAAAATAGGTATAAAACTTCAAACCTTAGTGTAGAATATAAAATGATTTTGATAGGTGTCGACCAGTGTAGGGAATAGATGAGGGATGGAAAGAAGTTATCGATCCTCTAGTCTGATAAGAAAGCTCCTTTATTGAGCCAATTGTTTAAAAAAAATTAACCATGTAGACGTTTCTCTTGTTTCTTTTCCTGTTTCATCTTTCACTTTATTAAGCGAATATTGACACTTTTTTTATTTTCGTACTTATAGTATATCCTTAAACTTTAAAATAAACATGGGCCTCGGCGGCCCATACGGTGAACACTAGCCTAGCAAGGACTGTTTATCTCCGGAGAGTCCTCGGACCGGTACCTCTAGAGAAAAAGGTTCTCTAAGTACTTAAAGCTGTTGCTCTTGGTGGTTCAGAACCCACCTTAAACTGTAGGTCCCCCTCTCACCACCAAGTAAGTATGTGGGGTGTGTCTAACGGAATAGAGAAGAGATAAAAGAAAAATGTAAAAGCTTAGGGGACGCATTAAAAACTTCCATTCCAAGATTCCAGTGCGAGGTAGATACTAGTGCGAACTGAGTAATGGGCAAAGGTGACTGTGCTTTAAAGCAAAAATTCTGTAGTATTTTTTTAATAGTAGCAATATTAAAGACGAGTTTTGTAATCAGCCTTTTTACCACTTACTTGCTATTTTTTAATTAAAAAATTGAAAAATGTGTTTTTGACATGGTGATGAGCTTTTGTCCGCTGACAGATCATATTTTTTTAAGGAATTAAATTTCTTTTAATATTTTGGCATCAGTTCCTTTGATTCTTTAAACTGTGGGCTTCAAAACTGGCTGATGATCAATTCTGTTAATTTTCACAGAAAATATATTTTATGTGTTTTTATGAGAAGTGTCATTCGATAGGAGGTGAATAAATTGTTGATATGTTGTCTCGGGTATGAAAGTCATTTTTTTTCTTTTAGGTTGCGAGCACAAACCATTAAGTGCTACCAACGAAGCTGCTTTCAAAGAAATAAGCAAGTTTATTTATTTTACCGGCATAATAAAATAAAATTGCTCGTATTTTTAGGTTCGTATTTTTATGAAATTGTTCGTATTAGAATCGTCCGAAATTTCACACCTCAGTTTTTCAGCGGATCTCCATGTGTAAAGACCCCCTGAAGCTGAAAATTAAGTTTCGGCGATGGCGTCTGTCGATATGCCTGTCCGTACGTCCATCTATCCGTCCGTCCGTAAACACGATAATTCTCGAAAAAATTAACGGATCAAATCCAGCTTTGGCAAACTTTTTTCGTCCTAAAAGAAAGAACGAGTTCGTTAACCAGCGTTCCAGGTTATGGTTTCATCCGCTGAAAATGCTATCCAAAAATCGAATATTCCAATTTTATGCCAAACGGCGACAGAAACGTTAAGAAAGTTCAAGAGAAGAATTGAAGCTTTTCAAAATATCTACAATTCTTTTTATCATTTTTTGATAGGTCTTGTTTTTTTTAGTTTTATGAGTCGAAAATGAATAAGTCGAAACTTAGAATTTAAAGCCAAACGACAACAAATACGTAAAAAAGTTTAGAAGAAGAATTGTATCTTTTTGAAAGACTTATAATTTTTCCTTGAACCATTTTTTGATAAGACTTGATATTTGGGTTCTATTGAATTATTTCTGATGTTAGATTTTGCCGATTACTGGTGAAATCATTTTTTGGAGAATGAGAAAAAATGACCCATTTTTTGATGGGACTTATCATTTTGCTTTTATTTATCGAAAATACTATGCAAAAATAAAAAATTCAAATTTGTAAGAAAATGACGCAAAATCAAGAAACATGTTTTAAAGCACAATTACTGCTTTAAAAAGTCTCACAAAACTTCTCTAAACTATTTTTTGATAGAATTTGTCACTTTGGTTTTATTTATCGAAAATGCTATGAAAAAATACAAAACTTAAGTTTTGAACCAAACAACGCAAAATACGAGAAAAAGTTTACATTAGAAATTATAGCTTTCAAAATGTCCTAAAAAATTTCTTTGGACCAATTTTTCATAGGACTTGTCATTTTGGTTTGATTTATCGAAAATACTATGAGAAAAATAGAAAATTCACATTTTGAGCCCAAAATGACGCGAAATCTGGGTAAAGTTTCTGCAGGAACTTCAGCTTTAAAACATTCTGACCACCTTTTTTTAAACCGCTTGTCAATAGAACTCGTCAGTTTCAATTTATTCATCGAAATTGATATTCAAAAATCGAGAATTACTATATATTACGCCAAAAGGCGCGAGATACATAAAAAGTCTGAAAGAAGACTTGTGGAGGTGTTTTTTTTATCCATAAAAAATTCTATGAAAAAATCATTCCTATTTTTAGCATAATAATGTGAAATAGCATGATATAATGGCGAGACAGAGAAGAAAGTCTGAAGAAAAGATTGTAGCTTTTTATTGTGATGTAGTTCAGAAAATAAATGTACATTTAAAAATGTCTGTCGAAAATCTTTACAGAGCTTTGAGCAATTTAATCTTGAACTATACTTTATTACTTGGAAAATGCAGTTGATGGAGGTGCATGAAAAAAATATAGAATATAAGACTAATATAATTCATGGACTTTAAAATTAATATTCCACCTTTAATTTGGTATGTTATACTTTCCCCATTTGTTAATCATTTATCTATATTGGAAGGTGACGTTGTTTGTTGTCACACGATAATTTCCAGATGAGATAGTAAATCTAGTTTTCCAAAGAGGCATCAATGCGAAACGTGCTGAAGCTCCGGGTGTTTTTGGCACCACAGAGTATGCCTAAGTCGGCTTCCAGCCAGCACTTGGATTCAGTACTGGGGCAGTACTGAAACAGTACCGCGCCAACGCAACGCTCGGCACGGTGCAGTTGATCAGCACTGGCATTGCTCCTCGTTTACAAATGGCGCGGTACTATGCCGTTCGTAAGATCCGGCACAAGTCCGACTTTTCCGGCTGGGTAAGGCATTTTTGGTCTGGGTTACAATTTTCGGGCGGACTTTACTGCACAATTGAATTCTTCAAAATTATAAACTTGTATTAAAAGTCACTACATTCAAAATTAAATAGACTAATATTTTGCAAGATTGATATTTCGAGAATTAGACGACTTGAGATTAAAAGCGCTCCATATTGTGAAATTTTTAATTGAAGCATTAGAAACTACCTGTTTTAAAATTTAAATTGTTCAAAAATGTACAATCTCCAATTGAGAGCCTTAATAGTTAAATAATAAATGGGACACTTTTATTTGCGCAATCTTGTACAATTTTAAGTCAGAAGTCTTAATAGTTTATTAATAGTTGAATAATTTTCAGTGCTTCCTTTTCAACCTGTCGAATTTTGATTGCCCTAAATTTGTTAATGCTTTTAATTATAAATTGTCTAGTTTTTATTTGAGAATTCTATTACAGAACATCAGTCGATAGTAATTACTTTGCTGGTTCTAGTCAACCTATGCGAAACGTTTAATGTAAGCAATTTGATGTATTGATAGGATTTCTTGATTAGAATCCTTCCCTTTGATCAAAGCTTCATCTACGGAAGGGATTAATTATTAATTAATATTTCTTTATTAGGAAAGTAGTTTTATCTTGTAAAGCTGATTAGTTTCTCTTCATAAGTCACAAAATTGTAAACGAATATAATTAATTAAAAATGTAAACTGATAAAATAATTTCCGAAAAATGAAACTGAGTAGCTTAGTATGAGATTACCTGAAATTTTTTTCATTGAAACAAGGAAGAGGAGTGTCAATTGATGGAAATCTCAAGTTTCAAAGTACATTTTGTTACAGTACGATGATGCACGTTTCGCGAAAGAAGGAAGGAACGAGGATTCTTGAAACTCCATTAGAATAACAAGGTGCAACACTACTGAAGAAACTTTTCAATTATATTAGAGAGGAGAACCAAATCATAAATTATAGAGCTACTTTCCCGAACTTCTAAAAACCCGCTAGAAAATTAGGAACATACGTTCGGAATTTTCCAAGGTTTTCTGCACTTTAAACTCCAAAGATTATTTTTATCCGAGAGTGGATTAAAATGGTGCAAAGGTTTGGCAAATAAATTTAAAGTCTCTAACTTTTATTTAAAAATTAAAAGTTAGATTAAATTAATATTCCAAATCAATTTTATATATTGTATTATTATTTTGTTTATATACTGGTTTAAAGTTTGACTTTGTTACAATTTTGCCGTCATAAATACAGATGTCACTTAATCAAAGGTGAATTTTCTATTTGCCAGGAAAATGAATAATGGGTTTGGCATAGTAGAACCGTGTCATTTATGTATGTGGAAGTATCATCATCTCTCAAGTATAGACACGTCCAATTTCATGAAATTTATACCTAAATGTTTGAAACAAACATTTCTTTTTAATTAGATTTATTCACTGACTGAGACAAAAAATAAAAAAGTAAACTCTAGGAAAGCTGTTTATTCTGCCTTGTAGTCTAAAGGGTCGTTAAAATATTAATTATTGAGGTATTTGGAGATTCCATTTTGCGTTACATCGTTAAATTTTGAATAGCGATCATTAAATTTGGATTTTCGTCGTTAAAGTTTGACAGCCAATTGAGTAACATTCATGCATCTAACGACTGCTTATTTTACGAAGAGAAAAAATCAAAGACGAAGGACACTTTAACAGTTAATTAAGACAATTTTTATTCAGGGAAAACCTGGAAATCAGGGAAAAGTCAGGGATTTTGAAAAAATCTTGCAGAAATGAGGGAATTTCAACAAGGTACTTTAAATAACTATCAAGGATAATAAATTTGAAATTGTGTAATTTTAATTTGAAATTTTTTTATTCTGGTCTTTGAATATTAGTGGTCAGGGAAAGTGAAAAATTGTTCAGGAAAAAATTAGTCGCACTTATCTTTGTATTTCTTTTTCTCAGTTGATTCCTCCTGTCAATTAAATTTTTAATTACAAATTTTATTATTTGGTTGCAAAATCAACAATTTCGTTAAAAAGTCAATTGTTTTGGTTAAAAATTAAACTGGTTTGTTGAAAAATTCTCTTTTTGGGTTGAAAATTCAACTGCATTTTTTTTTAATTCAGCTATTTTTTTAAAACTACGTCTTTTCGGTTTAGAAATGTATCTCTTGTGGTAGAAATTTCATCTTTTTTGTTTAAAAGTGCAACTGCTTGGTTGAAACTTAATCCTATTCGGTTGAGGATTCAACTATTTTATTTGAAAATTCGTATTTTTTTGTTGAATTCAGCTGTTTTCTTTTTCTATTTTTTTGCTGTTGAGATTAATCATTTTAGTTGAGATTCATATCTTTAGATAAAAATTAATGTTATAAACTGAAAATTAACCTGTTGCAGTTAAAGATTCATTATTTAGTTGAAAATCCATCTCATTGGTAAAAGTGGAACTACTTTGTTAAAAATTTATTTTTTTTGGTTAAAGGTTCATCTCTTTCCTTGAAAATTTAACCTTTTTGTTGAAAATTCATATTTTCGGATTGCAAATCCAAATGTTTTACACAAATTTTGTCTTTTGACTTGAAAGTTCAACAATTTGGGTAAACTTTTTTTTCTTTCTTGACAGAAAAATATTTATTTGTGGAAAATTCGTCCTTTTGGTTGAAAGATTAAATTTCTGGGTTAAAATGTGAACTAATTTGTTCAAAATTCATTCTTTTTGGTTAAAGATTCATTATTTTGTTTGAAAATTAAACTATTTTGTTGAAAATTCGTCTTTTTGGTAGAAAATTAATATTTGCGGGTTAAAAATGCAACTTTTTGTAGAAAATTCGTCATTTTAGTTGCAGATTAATCATTTTAATTAAAAATTAATCTCTTTGGTTGAAAATTTAACTATTTTATTGAAAATTCGATTTTTGTTGTTAAACATGAATCTTTTTTGGTTCAAATAAATAAAAAATTTAAATTTGAAATTGTTTTATTCCGTTTATAAATGATTATTCGTTAAAAATGTTACTAGATTAAAATTCTGTTTTTTGAATATTAAGGGTCAGGAAAAATGCAAAATTAGTCAGAGTAAAGTCAGGGAATTTTGACAATGAAGTTTTGCGGCCACCCTGTTAATTATACCTATAAGTCTCTTAAGAAAAATTAGAATTTAAATGATGCATGCTGCTCTTAGTTCTTTAGGAATATTAAAGTACGGGGATTTATATTTTCCATTAAATTGAGAGAATGAAATTTTTTGTAGAAAATAAAACCTTTGCTTATTCACTGCATCTCTTTTGGGACTTTACTGGACGAAACCAACTTGTGGAAGTCAAAGGAATTCAGTAGCGTAATATATATATATATATATATACCCACCATGGACGGCCTCCAAGCATGGAGATACTTTATAAAAACCCCAGGATGCCCTAGGATCTATGTGGCTCCCCCTACCAGCCGAAACGAGGCACCCAAAAGCATGGCCAGGTTAGATAAATTCCTTGCCAAACACAAAGCAACATTAATCGAGGAAGAAGCTGCGCATGATCAAAAGTAGAGTGATCACTCCCTCCCTTTCTATCTTAAGAGACAAAACTCCAACCTAAGTGTCAAACCACCTTTACGAAACCTCTTGAATTATTCCTCTCTCACTTCCTCTCACGGAATTCCCCATACCTACCTCCCTCGCTCCCTCTCTTTCTATCTTAAGAGATAAGCCTCCAACCTAAAATGGCAAACCACCTTTACGGAACCCCTAGGACTATTCCTCTCTCACTTCCTTTCAAGGAATTCCCCATACCCACCTCCCTCGCTTCCTCTCTTTCTATCTTAAGAGATAAGCTTCCAACATAAAAGTGTGAAACCGCCTTTTCGTCCCTATAGAACTATTCCCGTCTCACTCGCTCTTACCGAACTTTCTCCAAATCCACCTCCCTCGTTCCTGAATCTTATAGTTTTCAGATGTTTTATTTGAACTATTTATCATTATTTTATTCATAAGCTTGGAACGCTTTGTAAAAAACGTAATTTCTACGTCTTTGTGCGCATCTACATTCAGGAAGATTCTTCTGATTTGCCCAATTATTGAATCACATAAGTTCACAAACAGAGTCATGTCTTAGCTTGTTTCTATGCTTTCTTATCGTTAATTATGACAGGAAGAAGAGTCTTTCTACTGATGCGGAAGTCGCTTGGATGGCAAGTAAATCGCGGGCCATTCGTGCAAGGTTTGGTTATCTTGCTTGATGATGTTTCCACAACCTAAGCATGTCAGTATTTGCATCAGCTGTGTCTTCACTTCAGCAGCCATCAATCTCTTGTTTCCAAACCTCCTGTCGTTTTTTACTGCAAGGACGTGGTTTTCTTTTAAAACGCTTAGGTTTTCTATGAAATGAGTGCAAGTCAACGTCACTGTCGCTAGATTTGGCATCAGAATCCTGATTTGTAGTATGATCTTGCACTTTCAGAATGTAATATTCTGCTTTATATACTTCTTCGAAGTTACTAATCGATTCTTTCCCCATTTCCTTGCCCCAATCCGTTTCATGAAAGGTTTCAACCTTGTGTCTTGAGTCAAGACAGTATATCCAATTCTACTTATTATAGTATTTCATTAACTTGGCTCGAACCAAAAAAAGTGCTTCACGTAATTTATCGGTGAACACAGTTACGTCAAATTTCGCATCTATCTTCTTAATTCTTTTATCAATCTGGTCGAGTAACAAGTTAAAACCGACTGTAACTACCTTTTGCCCCTGATAAGCTGGGCGAAAGTAGCATATTTTTCCCGAAAACTAGTTTTGCGTGGCAGAAGTAAAATAAGAGGGGCGAAAGTAAAATTAGTGGGACGAGAGTAAAATTTAGAGGGCCAAAAGTAAAATTTAGCAAGGAAAAAGTAATTTTGTTTGAAAAATTTTCAAAATTTTCGAAAATTTGTTCAATTTCCGAAAAATGTGCTAAGAATGCGAAGTTGTTTCGACCCCGATTTTTAGGACCAGAAAGTGGCCTTTCAGTCGAGAGTGGAATAAAATACTATATGCAACACGAGGCAAAATTAGACTTTTCCCTTCGGTGATTATACTGCCCTTACGAGAATACTTTTTTTCCCCTCGGGCAGTAAACAATATTCTCGTTCGGTCAGTGAACTCACCTGCGAAAAAAATCTTCTACTTTTGCCCCTTATTGCATAATGTAGTATCAGGTACTTATGAGCAGCTTCTAAAAAAATCCAGTTTGATTCAGATAAGGCAAGATCCTGAAATTCGTTGTTAGTGGCAAACAGAAACTTTAAAGGTTCTTTCAGCTTCAGTCCATTGCCTATCATGAGGTCTCTTGAATTCCATCTGTTCATGTTAATTCCTGGCGCTAACTTTTTTATGTTTAGAGTGACGCAACAACAGTATAATTTACACCTTATTGCTCACTTTATTTTATTTTTGAAAACAATTTTCCTGACTTTTTAACAGCAGGTTCATTTTTCATGTTAGTCAAATCAATTTCCACTTCAGTCTGCGCATTTCCATCACCTTCATCCTCTTCAGTGCCATGAATAATTTGCTCGATGTCTTTCTTGTTTATCAGGTTCAGTTTTTGCAAAAACTCTTGGACGGACAAATTTTCTATGCGAGATATACGTCGAAAGTGCTGGTTTTCTTTGTTAAAAGTAACACTATCTTCGATCATAGTTGCTGAAAATTCCTATATAAAAGCTGTGTTGTTGGTAGCATTGCCGAACGTCATTCCTTGAACTTTTGTTGTATGTTTGTATTCTTACAAAAATGCGTTAAATAATTTAACAACGTGAAGTATGCGATACGTTAAAAAAATTATTCTAAAAAAAATAACAAACAGATTTTCGCAACAAAAAAATTATATTTTCTGAAAATTTGGTGTCGAATTTAGCTTTCAATAAGAAAAAATTTAGTATATCTCTCAATGCATAATAAAACATTAGTGGTGAATGGATTACTATAGAGTAAAGACAATAATTGTCGAGCAAATATACATGTTATAACGAACAATGCCCTTTTTTTTAGAACTGGCAGCACTGGGTAGTCTCGATTTACAGGATGCACTCCTATTAGTTCCCGTCTTAAGAACAAAAGGTTCTTCATCTTGTATTTACTTAGCTAGATGATCTACAGTGCCTAGGGGACACCTGCGACGATTGCGCGAATAATATTGCTGAAACCATAAATCGAATTGAAAGTCTTGGTTTTATTGTAAATTACAATAAAAGTAACCTCACCCCAAGTGTACGCTGCAAGTATCTGGGTTTTGTAATTGACTTGGAATCTTACTCGCTAAATCCAACTCTGGGGAAAAACAAAGTTTAGTTGTTTTAACGGACATTTTTATATACAAACATCATTGTAAATCCGTGAATTTGCACGACTAATCGGATCATAAGTTGCAGTTTCTGTGGGCTGAACGTAGTCCGGTATACCTTAAAATATTTGAATATGCCAAGAACGAAGCGTTGTTCATGAATGACAACGATTTTGACGAACGGATGAATTGAAAAGCTTCCCTTTCCATACAAAATACTGCGAAATCTTATTAAAACCAGTTAGTTCAACAGCCATTTCTCAAGTCAAAAAAATGGGCGGTACGCGCGTACAAGAGCCGAACAAAATTTCCCAAAATTGTAGGTGCTTTGAGAACCATCTTCGGAGTCAAATTGAAGAAAAAAACATGTTTAGTTTCACTTTATGATTGTAGTTTGTGAGGGGCTTGAATCACAGTTTTTTATTTGTGCGCTCAAACTAGGCGCATTTTTAGGACAGCTGAGAATAAAACTTAGTGCAGCGTAAAGAGAAAATATTGAAGTCATCATGAAAAATAACAATTGTACATTATTTTGCAATATCTAAATAAGCAGTACCAGATCGAGGTACAGAAATAAATATAATATACATTAGATATAATAGTGTTGAACATAATGTGGAAAAGTTCACATTTTGGACAAAATCGAGTGCGAAGCACGAGATACGTGATAAGAATATGTTCGTTAAAGCCGAAGGCATATCTGGACGTAAAATTTTCCGTTCTTTCAGAATCTGCAGTCAGAAATTTGTTTTTAGAGAAATGAACGAAATTGCCCTTGAAAAGTCCTTGACTTTGACTCGCTGAGTTTAAATGGACCCCGGATTCGGATCCAGCGACCCAAAAAACATGAATTATAGTAGTTATCTTCACATAAATGACTTTTCTGTCCATTTGACTTTCAAATGCCCTTGACCAAGATGTGCTGGGGTCAAACGGATCACGGATTCATGCTCAGCGGGTAAAAATACATGGGAATATATGTGTCGCATCTGTAGAACAGAAAAGTGTTTTTTTTTGTGTGATAAACACAAAATATACAAACAAGGGTGGAAGTACAGAACTAGATAAATAAGAAAATGGGATTTTTTGGGGGAGCGAAAAAGTATTCTGTAAAATCGAAATCACTATCTAAATATGAAACAAAATTCAATTTCTAAGCTGAAAAGTTGCTGGATTAAGGCCAAAAATGTTCGATTAAAAAATTATCCAGGTTCGAGAAAATAGACTCGGCTGTACATGGCGATACAAATTTCAATTTTGCAGTTAAAATATAAAACAAAAACATCCTCGGACATATTTAGTATCTGAATATGAATAAACATCTGTTAGTGTAAAAAATGAGTCAATCACAATAAAATCTAACAAGCATTTTAAGATTAAAATCATGGGTTTGCAAAATCGGCTTTTAAAGCAATTAAAAATCGAATTTTCCTTTTTTGTAGAAATATACACATTATTCCGAGATATTAGGATGCTAAATGAAAATAAGACAGGTTTGATTTAAAAAATGATCCTGTTCCGAGAAAATCAAAATTGAAGATCGCGACATCACAGTCTGGCAGACATTCTTTATTAAAAATTATTACTACGTGAAAATTTTAAATAAATTTTACCTACAATTTGATTAATTTTCTAATTTTTCTTTAAAATATTGTATCAAAAAGTGAGATTTCGAAAAAATCCATCTACCACAATGTTTATTGTATTTTTCAAGATTCTTGTATAGAATAAACCCATTATCGATAAAAATGTTGTTTATCTATTTATGTACTGCCATCTTTCAAATGAAAACATTAGAATGACTACTGCATAAGGACCATAAATGAATTTTTACAGCATGAACAAAAAAAGGTTTGTACGATAGGTTTTTAAATATAAAATTTGGATAAAATTATAGAAGAATGTGTTCCTCAAGAACTCTGCATTGAAGATGTGAAAACATTAGGAAAACTTTTTTCTTCGTGGGAGGGGGGAAAACAGAATGGTCCTTATCAAGTTTTCCATCTCATAAATTTTAAAACTGCTTATTTTTTTACAAAGTCAGGAAAATATAGTGAGGATGTACAATTTATGTATTTTTTGATGTGCCAAAATTTTGAAAAATGTTCATACTGGCATATAAGAATTCATGAAAATATGAGAATGACAACTGAATAAGGACCAAAAGTGAAAATTATTTCTGTACAATATGATGTAAAATTTAATCAAAATTATAGAAGTATGTGGCCATTATTTGCAATGTTGCAGGGAGGTGAAAATATGTGTTTTTTTTTTAAATTCTCTATGTTTTAGAGGGGGAAACTGAAATGGTCCTTATCCACTTGTCATTCCCATATTTTTAAAATTAAGTTTTCCGAATGAGAGGAGAAATAATTTTGATATATTCCATAAATAAATAGTATCCTCAGTCGTTTGAAATCGTTAAAAACAGAATTTCGATAAATTGGTCCTTATTCGCAGTTGTCATTCTCATGTCTTGAAATGACTTTCAGTATTTCAAAAATTCGGAGAAAAAAAACTAATGAGACCATCAGCTGACATCACTCGCATGAGTTGCTACACTGATCATCTCAGAAAACCAGGCTTTTAAAAATAAGGATGATCGAAGTCACCCGAGTGCGCATATACTCAGTATTGAATTGGTTATTTTTTTAAAGAGCAGTTTACCTCGTCCGGAAGGTATAGATACTATCCGTTCGAAAGTCAGTCAGATAAAGTAAACTAATTAACAATCGAGTCTCGTAATTCTATCGCGTGCGGTGCGGATACAGTATATACGTACATCGTACAATCTTTATCATTGAGATCTCGATTTGGATGCCAAGGGGCCTTATATCGACACGAAAGGGCTCGTCCGCTCCAAGCCGAGTGAAAGTTAAAAGAATGTGCTGAACGGAGCAAAAATCTACTACGGCCGTAGTGTCGTCGTTTAAAAAAATCGACACTAAATAACCAACCGAGCTACGAGAGACCGAAACCGGCATATAACGACTCGTATTACGTTGGTAGTTGGTACAACTGGCACTGGCACTGGACCACAAAGTCGCTTCCATCGAGACTTTTGCCTCTCGCCTTCGGAGAAAGCCCTCGATCGCTACTACTTTACAAAGTACGCAGGCCGAACCGCATCGGAATCGTGGAATACATAGGGTGTCCCATATAGAAATCCAATTCAAAATTTAATTTACAAAAATGATAGATTAAAAAAATGTAATTCCTGTTTTACCGACATAATTATTATTATTTTCATTTGAAAAAGAGTTTCCAGACGTCAATTTTCATGTTCTGTACCATTTCTCACAGTTTCAGCGAAAAATATATATTTTTGTGTGTGTGGAGGGGGGGGGGGGACTGATATGGCTCATATGGTAACTATCACACCCTTATTGGCATCTAAGATCTTGGGAGCGCTAGTGTCGGGAATTCGCGAAACTAGGTAGAATTTTTAAGACGCATTTTAATTTGTGCTTAAAAACAATTTTACTATTGTCTCTCATAATTTAAAAGAATGAGTAAAAACAATAAAGAATGATTTATCGGAAACTAAGTGTTACATAATATGTAATTTTCATCATATACATTGAAAAAACACGTTTCCCGTTTAAACTGTTTTTGTCAACAACAAATTATTTCACTATGTCTTGTAAGTTCCAACACACTATAAGCTTTAATGAACTTAAAATATGCAAAAAATATTAATTATAGAGGATCAGAATTGGAATACGAATTCTAACATAACTTTTAGGTTATACTTTTTTCGATAGTGAGTATTTCATGTGGAAAGTGTTGAAAATGTATTTTTATTTAATTTTTATAACAAGTTAATTGAAGCTTATAATGTGTTGAAACTTACCTAAAATAGTAAAATAATTGTTTATCAGAAAATCAAATTTTTTTTCTCGAAAAATACACGAGATACGGGAAAAACTGCAAAGTAAAAGTTGTTCTCCTTCAAGAGATCTAAATAATATTGCAAATTTGTTTTGATTTCAGGTTCATACATTGAGATAAAATTTTCAATATTTTAAAATTGGGAATTAAGGTCCAAATTCAGTATTTTGAAGAAAATAAACATCACTAAACATTCCTATCTGGATAAATTCACATAGAAACAACACTCTATACGGGTAATTGTCAAATTGTAGGAAAATTTTAGTACCTACAGTGGCAATCACATCATTATTAGAAATTAAATATTTCATAACGGAAATTGATCTTATCACATCTGAAAATTTTTAATCCAAAAGGGGAATTTTTGAAAATAAAAAATAATAATGAAATTCTTACATGAAATACGGAAAGTGGATTTGAGGTTAAGAGTTTGATGAAAGAGAGCGCGAGCTTTGCTAAATTAATTTTTTTCTGTACCTTGCATAGTTTGACCGCCAAATGGAATTTTTGATTGTTTATTATTTGTTTTTTCGATCAAAATTTCATTTTTCGATTTTCCAAGAAAATTCAAAAGGTTGTTTCAATAGTCTTAAAAAATTATCCGGTATACAGACGACGACGGCAACGACGACGACAACGACAGACAGACAGAAAACGACGCAAAATCTATTTTTTCTGACTCAGGGGACCTCAAAACGTCGACATTTCACGGAATCCACAAAAGTCATTCTTCACATAAAACCAATACCTTCTCATTATGATGAGAATGCAATAATTCATTATGATTTGTGCCAATAAAATTTGATTTTTCGATTTTTTTAAAAAACTCAAAAAATGAGTATGAGAATCTTGCTGTACTATTGAAAAGTAACACTTTTCTCCTCTTGACTGTTCTTCATATCATGCTTTAATTGGCTTAAAATGTTAATTTACGCTTTTTTGGGGAGATATTGAAAATTCTGTAGCTCTGTCAATTTTCTTTGTATTGAAAAAAGTCGCGAAAATAATTTGTTTTAATTTTCGAGTTCTACGGGCGGCCGTCCATGGAATTTATGAATTTTGAAAAAAATGGTCTAAAAAATTTTGAAAGTGCCCTCACTTTTTGAATTTCTGTCCAAAATAGCTGGCTAACGAACTCGATCTTTCTTTTTCGTCCCTGAAACTGTGTGCCAAAGCTCATTCCAATCCGATTAGTCTTTCGAAAGTTTTCCGATATACAGACGACGACGACGACAGACGGACAGGCACCGACGTAAGAACCATTTTTTCTGACTGCAGGGGCCTCAAAACGTCGACATTTCATGAAATCCACGAAAGTCATTTTTCACATCAAACCAATACCTTCTCGTTATGATGAGAATGTAATAATTCATTATGTTTTGTGCCAATAAAATTTGAATTTTCGATTTTTGAAGAAAACACAAAAAGTGGTTATAAGAATCTTGTAGGACTATCAAAAAGTAACACTTTTCTTCGTTTGACTTTTTTTCATATCATGCATTAATTGGCTTAAAATGTTCATTGACGCTTTTTTTGGGGTGATTTGGACAATACTGTAGCTCTGTCAATTTTCTTTGTATTGAAAAAAGTCGTTAGAATAATTTGTTTGAATTTTCGAGTTCTATGGGCGGCCGTCCATGGAATTCATGAATTTTGAAAAAATGGTCTGAAAATTTTTGAAAGTGACCTAACTTTTTGAATTTCCATCCAAAATAGCTGGTTAACGAACTTGATCTTTCTTTTTCCTCACTGAAACTGGGTGCCAAAGCACATTCCAATTCGACTAGTCTTTCGAAAGATATCCGATATACAGACGACCACGACAGCGCCGGCGACGACGACGAAGACGACGACGATGACGACGACGACGACAGACAGACAGACGGACAGACACTGACGTAAAAACTGTTTTTTCTGACTCAGGTGGCCTCTAAACGTCGACATTTCATGAAATCCACGAAAGTCATTTTTCACATAAAACCAATACCTTCTCATTATGATGAGAATGTAATAATTCATTATGGTTTGTGCAAATAAAATTTGAATTTTCGATTTTTTAAGAAAACTCAAAAAGTGATTATGAGAATCTTGTAGGAATATCAAAAAGTAACACTTTTCTCCTCTTGTCTTTTTCTCATATCATGCATTAGTTGGTTTAAAATGTTCATTGACGATTTTTTGGGTAGATTTTGAAAACTCTGTAGCTCTGTCAATTTTCTTTGTATTGAAAAAAGTCGTCAGAATAATTTGTTTTAATTTTCAAATTCTACGGGCGGCCGTCCATGGAATTCATCAATTTTGACAAAAATGGTCTGAAAATTTTTGAAAGTGACCTAACTTTTTGAATTTCTATCCAAAATAGCTGGTTAACGTTGATTTTTTTTTCGGCCCTGAAACTGTGTTCCAAAGCACAATCCAATCCAATTAGTCTTTCGAAAGTTATCCGATATTTTTTCTGACTCAGGTGGCCTCAATACGTCGACATTTCATGGAATCTATGAAAGTCATTTTTCACATAAAACCAATACCTTCTCATTATGATGAGAATGTATTAATTCATTATGTTTTGTACCAATAAAATTTGAATTTTCGTTTTTTAGGAAAACTTGAAAACGTGATCATAAGAATCTTGTAGGACTATTAAAAAGTAACACTTTTTTCCTCGAGAGTTTTTTCCATATGTTGCTTTTATTGGCTTAAAATATTAATTTTCGCTTTTTTGGGGAGATTTTGAAAATGCTGTAACTCTGTCAAATTTCTTTGTATTGTAAAAAGTCGTGTGAATAATTTGTTTTAATATTCGAATACTACGGGCGGCCGTCCATGGAATTCATGAATTTTGAAAAAAAAAATGGTCTGAAACATTTTGAAAGTGCCCTAACTTCTTGAATTTCTATCCATAATAGTTAGTTAACGAACTTGATCTTTCTTTTTCGTTCCTGAAAATTTGTGCTAAAGCACAATCCAATTTGATTAGTCTTTCGAAAGTTATCCGATATACAGACGACGATGACGACGACAGACGGACAGACACGGACGTAAAATCTATTTTTTGTGACTCAGGTGGCCTCAATACGTCGACATTTCATGGGATCTACGAAAGTCATTTTTCACATAACACCAATACCTTCTCATTATGATGAGAAAGTAATAATTCATTATGTTTTGTGCCAATAAAATTTGAATTTTGGTTTTTTTAAGAAAACTTAAAAAGTGATCATAAGAATTTTGTAGGACTATCAAAAAATAACACTTTTTTCCTTTAGAGTTTTTTCCATATCTTGCTTTTATGGGCTTAAAATGTTAATTTTCGCTTTTTTAGGTAGATTTTGAAAATGCTGTAGCTCTGTAAATTTTCTTTGTATTGAAAAAAGTCGTGGAAATAATTTGTTTTCATTTTCAAGTTCTACGGGCGGACGTCCATGGAATTTATGAATTTTGAAAAAAATGTTCTGAAACCTTTTGAAAGTGCCCTAACTTTTTGAATTTCTATCCAAAATAGTTGGTTAACGAACTTGATCTTTCTTTTTCGTTCCTGAAAATGTGTGCCAAAGCACAATCCAATTCGATTAGTCTTTCGAAAGTTATCCGATATACAGACGACGATGACGACGAGAGACGGACAGACACCGACGTAAAAACTATTTTTTCTGACTCAGGGGGCCTCAATACGTCGACATTTCATGGAATCCACGAAAGTCATATTTCACATAAAACCAATACCTTCTCATTATGATGAGAATGTAAAAATACTTCAAAGCTTTCCCTCAATATCTCCGTAAAAACACGCTGTCTATTTATGAATGTCTTCTTTGAAACAAAATAAAACAAATGAAAAAAACAAAATGAGGTACGACTTGAAGTTGCAGCAACTTCAAGTCGTTATCCTTATTCATGGTATAAAATGCCACCATCAGTACATAAGCTGCTTATTCATGGAAGTGATATAATTCAATCGTTTGAGTTACCAATTGGTTGGTACTGAGAAGAGCCTCAAGAGGGAAACAATAAGATCTTTAGAAAATTTAGAGCTAATAACAGCAGAATGTCTGACAGACAATTGACGAACCTAGATGTTCTTCATCATCTTCTGCTCCATTCGGATTAAAACCATTCTATCCTAATTATTTGCAGTGTTTCTGGCCGTATGGATGTTTAAAAGCACCTTAAAGGTCAGTTAAATATGATCATTCCGATTTTGTGACAGAGCCATAAATGAAAAATCGTGGTAAAAAAAGTAACAACAATTTAAAACGACTCAAGAATTACGAGTAACGATTCATGGGAGCAGGAGGCACACCTGAGACTAGTCACAGAAATAATATTGGTCAAATCCAATATTATTTCTTTCCAACGTCTCAAGTGACAGCTGATATGCGTGAAATCCTCCTTTTTTCGTCGACATAATAGTTTATGTCGGTAGGAAAAAATATCTAAAAACATTTTGTTTGATTAAAACCATTCAATGCTAATTATTTACAGTGTTTCTGGCCGTACGGATGTTTAAAAGCACTTTTAGGGTCAGTTAAATATGATCATTCGGATTTCGTGACAGACCCATAATTGAAAAATCGTGGTAACAAAAGTAACAATAATTTAAAACGTTTGTCTCGTCAAATCGCTTCATTTATTGTGCAATTGAAGATTCTAATAGTGTATTGCCGAAAAAAAAAATTTCCAGCCAAAATAGGGGTGAGGCCTCTATTCTGCGATCTGACTCAAAAATTAAACTTCCTTTGAAAGAAAGAATTCAAATGGAAAGAAATACGTACATGCTCGAAGTAAATGCAACAACATTCAAGGAACTGTTCAAAAATTGAAGGTGAATTCCGAGAATTTTAAACAATTGAAAACAATTATAAATATTGTGACATTGGTTAAAAAAAAAGGCCGAACATTTATTGTGAGTTCCAATGAATTCATTATGAATTCTGAAGACATAATTATGAATTCCAAAAGTTTGTTGTGATTTCTAAAAATTTTTAATGAATTCAAGGTAAATTCCAAACCTTCAAAGGAAATTTGATAAAATTAAAGGTTGGTTCGAAAAATTTAGTGAATTTAATTAATGTCACATTATCACACGACTGCTGCGCATAATACGAGTTACTGCGCATTATTTCGCGTTGTAACGCATTATAACGCAATGCTATACATTATTACGCATTGCCATGTAACTATTACACATTACTACGCGTTATCACACGAGAATTACGAATTAGTACTATTGTGCAGTGTTACGTGTTATAACGCGACTATTGCGTAGTATTGCGCCTTATTTTGCAACTTGTACGGATTGAAACGCGCTATTACGCCACATTTTAGCTTTATTATGCGTTATCAAGAGACTATTACGTGTCGTTACGTGTTGGCGCGCATGATTATGCCTTGTTATACGAATATTACGTCTTTCTACGCGTTATAACGTGACTACTACACATTATTCCGCATTATTGGGTGATTATTATGCAACTATCATACACTATTACGCTTTAATACACATTCCCACACGACTTTTATGCATTAAAGCGTGTTATTACACAACTGCACGTTGTAACGTAATTATTACGTATTATCACGCATTATTATGCGACTAGTACGCATTCTTATGTGAAATCCCGCATTATTATATGTTATCACGTGATCATTGCGCAGTATTACCCATTATAACATCATGAACATGATCGCTGGTCATTTCTGGTGATGGCGACAGCTTTTATCAAATTAAATTTCATTTAATTTCATTGGGCGATAAATTACGAGTGATTCCAGGTGATTCCAGACAATTTTAATTTGGTGATTGGACTTGATTGTACTCGATTAGATGATGGATGCCGAGTGATGATAGCAGGCGATTTGAAAAAAAAAAATCTGAAAAACAAACGGAGAATACAAAAAACTTCACACTCGTATGGAGCTGACTACTTTTCACTATTGCAGGACGATATAGTATTTTTAATTGGTATATTTTAGTGCCAATATTCTGTAGTTTCTGTAACTAGATAAATAATATTTTTTAACTAAATTTAATTCAACTTTTATAGACCGTGATTTAGTTGTAAGCATTTTACTAATTTCTACGGCTTCTTCTCTTCGGATGTGGCTGAATAGTACATTCATTTTACAATATTTTGCCCGGAAAATGATTTATCGAGTCTAGTGAAGAAATCGTAAACGGTGCGTAAGTGGCAAAATTACTTTCAATAAAAAAAATATATGTTTTCGTTTGGATCAGATAAATTCAAATTTTCATTTATTATATTCATTATATTCATATTATAGTTAAAGTTCCAATTCGGATCAAATGCCTGCGAAATCTAAAAAATTTCTTACTTTACTAATGTTCAAAAGTTTTCGCCCTACACAGTTCTCTCATTGTCATTCAATTGCATGCGAACTTCATTTTGTTACTTGACTTTTTTGGTGTCCAGAAGATGATAACAATAGGCCTCTCTCGAATGGAGGCCATGGTTCAGTTGGGAGTGGCAATAGAACCGAACCGGTGACCAGGCAATGGCCCCAGACAAACGCGAGAACATCGATTTAAGTGGTCGGACCAACTCAGTAGGGATATCCTTACCTGTTGGCAAAGAAGCTCCCCGGCGCAAAGAGGATTCATGCAGAGGTTACATGACCATTGGGTCAATATGCACCCGGAATATGCTCATAAAACGCCTCAGTATTTAAGACATCAGGTAACCTTTTTGCGCAAAAAAGGATATGAAGCTCTTCATCGTCAAGAAGAAGAGCAACATCCTCCATGGAACATGCCATCCGTTCCAGCAGGACCACCTTTGCAGATAGCCGATAATCCCAACATGAGAAGTAGGAGATCTGTTCACCAAAAAGTCTTTTTCAGGATGAAACAAATTATCTGTAGCTAATAATGCTCTCCCCGATTTGCTCCTCGAAGATGTAAATCTCTGGATTCTGAACATTGTAGTTCACGAGAAGGCTGTCTCCCTGCTTAGCGTCAATAGAAGTACTGATACTTCATTACGCCTGAGTAAGACTTGCTAGCGTATTCATCAGCATCAATTTGAAATTGAAATGGTGAGACGGCATGCATCAAATATTTGATGCGTGATCTGCTACATAAAATCAAATAAAAAATTCACTCCAAAAGTTGGGCACTTGCTCGAAACTTAAGGAAAGCAATTCATATGCTGAACACGTGTAAATTTTTGAGCATCATGCAGCACTGGACGCAAAAAATAAGATTTTTTTTTAAGCGAAACAGCGCCTTGAACAGCGAGTAAAGTGGATTCAGGAAAATTCCACCTTTTCTACTCATCCTTACGGTCTGTTCAATAAAACTTCACGTGCTGTTGTAAATCCGCCTAGCCGACAAGAGATTCAAGTCTTCATGAAGGAAGTATATGAAGATACGTATAAGCTGTGCAAGATCCACTAATTACTGCTGAACAAGTGCAGAATGTTATCTCTCGAACTAAGAACTTTTCAGCGCCAGGGCCAGATAAAATCAAAAGCTTTTGGTGGAAGAAGTTCACTTCTATACACCAACATCTAGCTCGTAGATTTACTACTTTCTTAAACGGAGAACAACCCATCCCGCAGTGGTTAGTGGAAGGACGCACGTTATTGATCCCTAAGACTGGAGATTTGTCAAGTACACAGAACAACAGGCCCATAGCTTGTTTAAACACAAGATAGAAGTTATTCACTGGCATCCTCAAAGAGAGGATATTAACATCTATCGAGCCGGTATGGAGTGCAATAGTTGAACAACGAAAAATATCCAGATATTTCTAACCAGTAGAGAAATACAGGATTAAAGAAAAATCTGTCAGTTATCGACAGATTTCGCCAGAATTTTTCCAGGTCAAGGATTTACCCGGATTAAGGATTTTTCCTGATCAAGGATTTCCCCAGTTCAAAGGTTTTCCGCAGATCAAAGAATTCTCCGGATAAAGGATTTCCTCGGATCAAGGATTTCCCCATCATTTACATAAATAGATATCCAAATATATCTAATCAGTAAAGAAATACAGGATTAAAGAAAAATCTATCAGTTTCCGGCAGATTTTGACTATTGCAAGGTTAACTTGAATAGCTCCTAATTCCTAAGATAATTTTTTACCGTTCTTTATTTTCATTGTAGAATGATATATTTAGAGGAAAATTTCTTCTGACACCCAAATCTGAACCAGCCTGCATGATTCAAAATAAAATCGGTCAACTTGGAAAATCCATCTAAAATGTTATATTCTTTGAGCAACCCCTATACATCAATTGATTTCAAAGTAAAAAATACCTTCAGACCATTTTTGGACCATCCTACCAAAACTCGTAATTAAGGATCCATTAGAAACCAACTGGAAGCCTATAAACCCATAAAGTGAAGATAAAATCTAAACTGGAAAGATCTCGTAGCTATTGAAGCCGGAAATGAGGAGACTGGGGAGCAGTAGTAATTGGCAAGGTAGGAAGGAAGGAAGGATTCACACACGAGTCTGGTCCGATATCATCTCTCAAATCGGGGACTCGTGGAACCGTTTGAAAGATGATCGATCTGTTTATAGCCAGGGAAGGTAGGACCAGGAATTCTCAGTTCTGTTCGCACAGAGCCCATGGAGCTGAGTTTCCTATACCTATCCTAGAACTTTAATCCCCGGTATTATCCGGCAGATGCCGAGGACAGAGTCGTCTCTTAGACGCGACAGCGACCACCTGGTCGTTCGTTTTCGCTCGTCTGAGGTGTCATCGCGTTGACAGATCTGTCAATTGGCCCAGTGGACACCTACCTCTCAATCCCAAACTCTCGCGCTTCTTCAGAGTCCCAAAACCCATCGCTGCAGACCCAAGTGTCCAAACGTTTCTGATCTTCACCTTTTGCTCTTGGAACTCTGAGGGGAGATCAAGAAGACATTCTTCTCTAAATCGATTTCGAGGTCCAGTGAATTTCAATACGGAAACTTGCTTAGAGACTTTCAAAGCTGTTGGGGAAATAGTGGTCAGTTTCGGGTCTTGGAATCAAACTGAAGGTGATGGAATGTTGGTATTGTTTTCAATTTGTTCAAGTAGATGGACCAATTTGTTTCCAATCATGCAGAGGGGTCCATAGTTGTCCGGAACAACATTGGTAGTTGGGAGTTTGTTGGACTTTCAGAAAGGTAATTTGGGTTGTAATTGAAATTTTTTCAGGACTTACCTCCCAGGCGTAACGAGGATTGAAGGGTTGACTGGCCCATTTGCCCCGAAATGGGCCGAATCTGGCCCCTCTGGGAATGTCCTTCCGTGCTCGAACGAAAGGACCTCCAGGTCCAGAACCTCCGACTTCCACTTCTGGTACAGGAGATATCCAATCACGACTTGTTGGTTCGTTCTGTTCCAGTGTTTCTTGTTTTATCACAGCTGCTGTTAACACAAAAATTAATTCATTAAAGACGCGATACCCAATTTTTTTTAGAGAGAATTCAAAGAATTTGACAAAATTTGAAAGATTTCAGGGATTTGTAAGGGTTTTAAGAGATTTGAAGAATTTCCACAACTTTCGAGGGAATTCATAAGATTTGTAAAGATTTTAATTATTTTAAGGAATTTTCAAGAACTAATTACGGGATTTATTAATGATTCAAAGATTTTAAGGGATTTTAAGAGATTTATAATTTTTTATGGGATTTATGGGTTTGCAACAAATTTCTTAAACTTATTCATAAAAATTTTGAAGCATTTCATAGGATTTAAAAGGTTTCAAAATATTTTTAAGGATTTTGATTGAATTTCAAATCATTTATAATGAATCTCAATATATATAAAAAAAACTTCTAATCTTTCGATAATATTTTTATAAATTTCCAAGAATTTTACAGAAATTGATTAAGGAATTCAATAATATTCTTCGATCATTTTATCAACTGATCCTCAGGATCAATAATATAAAAACTTTTTAAAAAATTCATCGAATAAAGTAGAATTGAGTAAATTTAGACAAAAATCAAGTAAATAACAAAAATTCAAGTGATTTCATCAAATTCAAGAGAATTCCAAAAAAAGTAGGATAAATTAATAAGAATTCAGGGTGGATTTCAAATCTCTTCAAATCTTTGAATAAATTCTTTAAAATCGACTAAAATATTATAAAATCCTGGGGAATTCTATGATGATATTTTCTAAAATCCTGGAAAATGTATTAAAATACATTGAGAGTTTTTAAATCCCTTAAAATCATTGAAATCCTCGGAAATTTTATAAAATAACGTGAAATCTTCTTTACTATTTTGAAAATACTATGACATATTTGAAATCCTTTAAAATACCTTCAAATTATTGAAATTGATTGAAAAATATTGGAATTTTAAAACACCATCAAATATTTCAAATTCTTTGAAATCTCTTCCTTGAATTCCTTGAAATCTTTCAAAATACTACGAAATCTTTGAAATCCTTTGAAATCCTTTAAAACCCCTTTAATTTGAAATCGATTGAAAAATTTAAATATTTCAAATACATTAAAATCTTTTGACATCTCTTGAAATCTTTGAAATCTCTTTAAGATTCCTTGAAATCTTCGAAAATAGAATAAAATCTTTGAAATCCTTTAAAATCCCTTTAATTTACTGAAATCGATTGGAAAATCTGGGAGTTTTGAAATACCCTCAAATATTTCAAATTCTTTGAAATCTCTTTGTGAAATATATTGAAATTTTTTGAAATATTTCTAAATACTTGAATTCTTTTTTAATCCGTGAAATCTTTGAGATCATTATAAAATCGTTGTGAAATTTTTGAATTCTTTGTGAAATATATTTAAATTTTTTGAAATATTTCTAAATACTTGAATTCTTTTTGAATCCGTGAAATCTTTGAGATCATTATAAAATCATTGTGAAATTTTTGAAATCCTTGTGAAATCTATTGAAATTTTTTGAAATATTTGTAAATACATGAATTCTTTTATAATCTTTGGAATTTTTGAAATTATTATAAAATCTTTGTGAAATGTTTGAAATCTTTGTAAAATCTATTGAAATTTTAAAAAATATTTTGAAATATTTTGAAATACTTGAATTCTTTTATAATCTTTGAAATCCTTGAATTCTTTTATAATCTTTGAAATCTTTGAAATTATTGTGAAATCTTTATGAAATGTTCGAAATCTTTGTGAAATCTATTGGAATTTTTGAAAATATTTTGAAATATTTGTAAATACATGAATTTTTTATAATTTTTGAAATTTTTGAAATATTTGTGAAATACATTGCAATTATTTGAACTATTTTGAAATACTTGAATTTCTTTATAATCTTTGAAATCCTTGTATTCATTATGAAATCTTTGTGAAATCTATTGAAATTTTTTGAAATATTTTGAAATATTTTGAAATACTTGAATTCTTTTATAATCTTTGAAATCCTTGAATTCTTTTATAATCTTTGAATGACAAGTCTGCATCACTAAACATCACCACTCATATAATTTAAAGACGATCAGAAAGAAAAACGTTTACTTTATGTCTATAAATGGCCAACCCTGGCGAAAGTTTCGGATAGGAATTCATTCGGAACCAATCTGAAGTCATCCGAATCATTCCGGAATCTGTATCCGAACCAATCCGACTTCACCCAAACCAATCTGAAGCTAGTTTTTAATCCTTCTCAATCCCTTTCAATCCATGCGCCAACTCCAAATTCAATCTGAATGAATACGAGGTTCACTTTTCAATCCTTCTCGATCCGTATCCCCAATCCGAACGAATCCGAGTCTCATCGTGACACACTTTTCAATCCAAGTGCCTAATCCGAATGAATCCGAGGCTCACTCGGAAAGATTTTTCAATCCTTCTCAATCCTTTTGAATCCGTAGGTCCACTTGAACTTCAATCCGAATGCATCCGACTGAATTCGAAGTCAATCCGAATGAACCCGACCCTAATCCGAAAAAAATTTGCATTGCTTCTCAATCAGAAGTCCAATCCGATTGAATCCGAGGCTTCTCCGAAACCACATTTAAATTCTTTTCAATCCGTTTTTCCGATCCGATTGAATTCGAACCCAAATTTTCACTCCTTTTCAATCCGTGACCTCAATCCGAATGAATCAGGAACCTCCTTTCATTCCATTTCAATCCGTGTGTCCAATCCTAATGAATCAGAAGCTCATCCGAAAAATCTTTTCAATCCGTGCGTCAAGACTAACTTAAATCCGAATGAATCCGAAACCAACTTTCAATTCTTTTTTAATCCGTCTGCCCAATCCGAATGAATCCGAGTCTCATCCTGACACAATTTTGAATCCACGTGCCTAATCCGAATGAATCCAAGGCTTGCCATCGTTTTCAGTCAGAATGAATTCGAGGATCATTTGAACTTACTTTTATTTCTTCTAAATCAGAATATGATTTAAAAAAAACAAAACATTTTTAACCTTTATATTATATATTTACAACGTGAATGAACATACCAGTCTTACAAACTTATTTTAAACTTACATTTAATATTTTTTATCTATGATACTTTCTCACATTTTTACACCTGTTTCAGTAAAAAAAATTAACGTTTTGCAAATGTTTACCCTAAAAGGGTTGTCTGAATTGGTGATATAAATAGCTAATTCACAAACGCATGACAAACGCTACTTGCAATTGAAAGATTGCATCCCAAGTTCGTCGCAAAGCGCTTAAGTTGAATGGCCAGACAAAAGAACCGATACGCAGCGTTGCAATTGGGCACTGATCAACCAGCTTGTTTCAAGCACTCTAAAGTACCTTTTACAGAATTCTCCTTTCATGCCAACTCTTCCCTCCTACCTTCAACGTTAAGCGTTTAAGAAAAGCACTCAGACAACATAAGAAACTCCCAGCGTTGCTGTTTGGCTTTGATTTGTCAGTTTAAGTCAAGCAATCTAAAACACTTTATAAGGAATACTTATCTTGTTCCAATGCTCCGACTTTCACTTTAACTCTAAGCGTAAAAGGTAAGTATGTACGTAGATCAACAAATCAACCCCCAGCGTTGCTGTTTTCGCAATCAAATGATTATTGCGGACTTGAGCTGGCTGATCAGCGCCAAATAGGAACGCTGGGAGTTGATTTTGTCTTGTCTGGGTGATTTCTTAAACGCTTAGCGTTGAAGTTAAAATGAGAGCAAAAGAACGAGATAAGTATTCCTTATAAGGTGCTTTAGACTTTTTGACTTAAACTGGCGAATGAAAGCCAAACAGCAACGCTGGGAGTTTATTTTGTTGTCAGAGTGCTTCTACTAAACGCTAAGCGTTGAAGGTAGGATGGAAGCGTTGGCGCGAAAGGAGAATTCTGTAAAAGGTACTTTAGAATGCTTGAAACAAACTGGTTGATCAGTGCCCAATTGCAACGCTGGGTATCGATTCTTTTGTCTGGTCATTCAACTTAAGCGCTTTGTGACGAACTTAGGATGCAATCTTTCAAACGAAAGTAGCATTTGTCATGTGTTTGTGAATTAGCCATTTTCATCACCGATTCAGACAACCAGACGCCTTTTGATAATATAAATCGAATTTCGCGTTTTAAGATCGATAAGATGTAATTATATGAACGCTTTGCTCGTTGTCTTAACGCTTAGCTCATCGCCCGAACACTTGAAGCTTATCACTTTCAACGCGATTACATCCCATTGTTCATCAGTGCAATTCTCATTTCTACATAAACTTGCACGAGAGCAATGCAAAGGGTGAAAAAAAGTCTTTGATATATTCCACTTCACAGGTAAAAATATGTACCCAAATCTCACTTTTAAATCCTCGTAGCGCAAAAACTGTTCATAATTTGAGTTTTTGCCATGAGGATTTTTTGATCAGGAGTGCATAAACTATAAAATATCAAGAACTTTGAAAATTTCACCCGGACCTTTTTTACCATGTATTTGGTGCGGGGTCCTTTAGTAATTAAATGTATTCAAATATTTTTCTGTTTTGAATCATTCAACCTACATGAAAGAAGAATACAAAAATATTACATTGATTTAACAATTACAAAAAGGGTAGTTCTCGCCAAAATAGATGAATTATCAGCACAAAACAAAATTAATTTTCAAATAATAAGAATAATTAAAAAATCTATTTTCAGTTGAAAATTGAATACTGCAATTTTTATTTAATTACTTTTCAACAGCAAAAAAACGAATTTCCACCAAAATAGTTAAATGATCAACAAAATTAATTTTCAAAAAGGAAGAATCATTTTCTACCAAAAAGATTAATTATCAACTAAAAAAAAATACATGTTTTAACTAAAAATTTTAGTTTTTACTCAAGTTTTCAGTTTGAAAAATTAATTTTTAGCCAAAATGAAACAATACATTTTTAACCAAAGAACTCATTTTTCAATGAAATAGATGAATTTTCAACACAAAAAGTGAATTTTTGACCAAAAAAATTCATTTTTACTGAAAAGAGATGAATTTTTATTAAAATACATGAATTTTCAAGCAAATACTTGATTTTTCAAGAAAACGAGATCCCCCTAACCTCCACTCATTGTTTGGCCCAAAGCGTGCAGACATCTTGCTAGCTAAAGTCGCAATTTAGTTGACGGTCACTCTCGATGCGCATGTGAGTAAGCTGAGTTTAGAGCACGACGGTGACACCCGCAATTGTTTTTCCCATAATAATGGTTTCTCGTTTGGGATTCCGGTGCGCGCGTTTTAAACTTCTAACAGTGAAAGTTTGTATTTGGGTCTGTATCTCATCAAGTGGATCTTCGAATAGTGTAAAAAAGTGGCCTGGGGCGCCCAACTGTTGGATCTCGCGCATCGCGCTCGGACACTTTTGCTTGACGCTTTAAGCTCGGTTCCTCTAGGTTTTTGCACTTCGTGTACTCGCTATTGCGCGCTTAGCCGGCAAATACTCTCTTAGTAAGCTTCATCGTTATGACCTGATTTTGTTTTAATCATGCCAATTTTACATTAAAAGGAGAACTATTTTACTTAAGGTTCTATCGACCTTAAGGAACACATTTTCATCAAGACACTCGCGCTTGATATTTGATTTAAAAATCATGTAAACCTCGCGCTCCACGCTCGTTTCTGTTCATCGTATAATAGAAATCCAAAAGTATATCATTCAACCATGTTATATATTATTTAGGACGAAATAAGGTCGAAATTGCATTCGTTGAGAAAAGATGTCATCATCTTGTAGAAATATTTTTGATGAACTTGAAATACATTAATTTATGCTGCCAATTTTTCATTGTTAAGTAAAGTGGCCCAATTTTTTAAAAATTTTCTCACATATCGCCCGAAAATCTGTTTGAATTCACAAAGAGATAAATTTTCCAAGAAGTTTAACACGTGCTTCCCATAAAAAAATACGTTTTTGTAAATTTTATTCAGAATGGTCAATATTAGGTGAATAGAGTTGAAACTCAACTTTTCTCTTCACAATGAGCCATGGAATACGAATCAAAATTTATTTTTAAAATATCACTCGCATAAGTTCGTTTTCCAGGCTCCCAAAAAAACCCCATAAGTGAAAAATTAGACATTGTGAGTTTTTGGCGCTAAGTATGATTTTTGCAGTTTTTCAAATAAAAATTGTTCATGATACATAAAATACTATTTCCCACTGACAGTTAGATGTTTATATAATTTTCTTAAGCAATTTATTATTTTTTTAGCTACTTTATTTTAGAATAGAATTTTTTCCAAAAATTTTTAACTTTTTGTCCACTTTTCACTTAGTGAGATCATAATTAATGCACGTTAAATAACATTATCATTTGAACAATTGATTATTGTCTATAACTATCTCCTCTCAGAGTAATGATAGACAGTTGCGCTTCTTTCTGCAATCTTCAGTTTTGCTTTTACTTTTTAGTTATGTACAAATAATAAATGAACATCAACAAGAATAATTTTTGAAATAGCATTGTATTTTTCATAGTGAATTATTTTGACTCCCTTGTCAATGTTTAAAAAATAATAATTTAAACAAAAAATCTGTCTTACAGTAGAGATAAGAAATGAAAAATAATCAATTGTTTCAACAATTTATGCAAATATCTAATTATTAATGAAAGGTAGCATTTTATGTATTGATTATAAATAATATGATGATAAAATTAACGAATAATCATCTGTTTGGTTGATTGAACACAAATTTGTTTAGATCAATAAAATAAATGCACTGCTATATGTTCGAGCAAATGTTAGGTTAATTCAACCAAGTTTGTTGGTTCACAGAATTTAGTTGATTAATCTAAATATTTTGTTTGACTCTATCAAATGTTTTGATTGCTTTAAATAGAAATTTGGCTTGTTGAATAAAAACATAGTTGACTTTCTTGACGCCATGGCTCTAGTAATTTAATTTTTCTTAACTATTTGATGGAAGTGAGCATTTTCAAGGTTCACTACCTTCAAATGGTTTCACAAATTTAAGAGGATCGAGCCGGTTAAGCTGAAATGTCATCAGTACAAATTTTTAGTTTCAATTGCCTGCACCGTTGTAAACCTGTGAGCCAAAAGGTTTTTTTGAGGCTTGTTGATCAGATCACTAATTTTTTTAAATAAAAAACTATACAGATTAGAAACTTGCGACGCGTGATCACAAACTTTGGCCGATGATGCACAGTTGTCTGGAATGAGGATTTACTGTTCATAATCGCCCACAGGTCGTACTTCTTAACCGATTTTTAAATTCTTTTTTTTTTTATAAATGCTCAGCATTAGATTTGTGAGAGAATTTCGCTTGCGATTTTTTTTTCACTGCGCAACACTACATAAGAAATAAAGTGACAAAATTGACCATTTAAGCATGGTGAATTTTTATCCCAACAACAACAAAATACAGATAGAAACTATCAGCTGGAATTATTGCATCTGCACTCATAGAACAGAAATCATTCTAATAATATTCAACTTAATTATTAGAGATGATTTTTGGAAACAAATACTTGTGTTTTTTTCTCATAGAAAACGCTAGTTGCTGAGATTTGTGATATAAGTCATAATTTATAACGAAAAAATAGCATTTGTTAACATGTACTATCTTCACAAGCATTTTTCCAAACAAATTCTCAATAAATGAGTTTTTCTCCTAACTAAATTGATTTATCCGACCGGACGTGCTTTACAATCGTCTTCTAAGGCATTTTCATACTTCAGAATCATGAAACATAAATAGTATGTATTGTTAATAACTATTTTACCAAATGTTTCAAATAGCCGTTTCTTGGTGAAAAATCATTTTTTTTTCTTCAATGATTATTGAAATGATATTTCTCATGGATGTTTACCAAATAAGTTGATTGAAAATAGTTTGTTTGATTGTTATAAACATTTTTTTAAACGAGCCCTAAATTGATCATTTCTATATACAAAAGAGACGTTTCTTTTACTGAAATTATCATACAATAAACTAAGAGTGAATGAAAACAGGGTATGAGACACTGAATGACGATTCGCGTGATTGTTAATAAAAATTTCTATGTAAAAATGTCACAATCTGCCGTTTGATCCTAACGCAAAAGGCTATTTCTTGATACAAGACTGGCCTACAATTTATTGATATTGGTGACAATCAATAAATAAATAATCAAGTTAGTAAATAACAATTTTTATAACGTTCAATTAAAACTTCTCTATATGCTTTATGGAAAAAACTGTTTCTAGTCAAATTAGTTCTTACAATATCACAATGAACCTTATCGCAAATGTAATTAAAGCAAAAATAACGGGGTTCTACGATCAAACGGCAGATGGTGATATTTTTTATACAAATTGTTAATAAACCTTACGCAAAATGTCATTTAGTGTCTTGTACCCAGTTTTTAATTAATTCTCATTTTTCTGTTGGATAATTTCACTGAAGAAAACGTCTCTTTTGTATTCAAACATGATGAATCTTAGTTTTTCTTTGAAAAAGTGCTTATAACAATCACATCAATTATTTTGTAAACAAATTTGTTGGGTTATCATCGCAAGAAGTAGCATTTCAATAATAATTTAAGAAAAAATACATTTTTTCTACGAGGAAACTGCCAGTTGAGACATTTGTTTAAATGAATTTATACTAACAATCTGTATTATTTATGTTTTATAAAGCCTAAAGTACATAAATGACTTTGAGGACAACTGTGAACCACTCTTGGTTAGAAAAATCAATTTAGTTATGAGAAAAACTCATTTATCGAAAATTTGTTTATAAAAATTTGTATAAAAATAATAAATATGAATTTAATAGCCAATTTCGTCACTTCATTTGTTGATATATTCCTGCTCTGTGTTGAAAATTAGAGTATTGGAAAGCATAATTCTTTTAAAAACTGAATGCTGAGAATTTCTAAAAGAATAACTTTAAAAACGGTTGAGAAATACGACCTGTGGATGATTATGAACAATAAAGTCCTGTTCCAGAACACTGCACTGTGTGGCGGCTGACGTAGTCTGCGCCGATACATTTAGTGCATTTTGTTCAAGGATGTTGTTAAATCAACCAAATTATGTTGTTCCGTTGACCAAATAATTTTGTAATAAATGATATCTTCTGCTCAACATATTTGTTCAGTTGAATCAATTAAACATCGTCAAATAAATAATTACTTTGTATTGAACAAATGCATTCGTTGAATTTTTTATTTAGAAAGAAGCAAGTGTTTAGTGTCTTTGACCAAATTTCATTAAAGTCATATTATTATTATTATTATATCATTAAGCCGTTTCCCTTTCGGGGTAGGCGTGAATTGCTCGGTTGGATAGTAGTTTTTGATCAAATAGAGAATCTTACTTTTTCTCGCATGCTAACCTTTATTACATTTAGAAAATATCATTCATTTATGAGCATCAAATAATACATTTTATTAACAATTAAAAAGTCAACGTCCAAAAAAGGCGACGGTTGCAATATGTAAAATAATTAATTAAATTTAATTAATAGTTAAAAGATACTATACGTGTTCATAAATTGAAATAAAATAAATAATTTTTCCTATATTTATGCTCTTAATTTATGATTATCCACTGTAAGGATGTTTATTTAGTAAACCTCTGAATAAATAACTGTGAGAAATCATGTTAAACTTAAAAAAATTACAATAAAAAAGTTCCACTTTTGAATTTCAGGCATGGTAGTGAACCTGCAGTGAGTTTAACATATTCGGACAAAAGCTCGACTAATGCTACCATTTCTCTCGGAGTCGCGGACGAAGTAACGCGCGACAGTTATCATCCAGGTAATTCAACTTTTAATTGAAAAGAGCATTAGGAAATTCAATTCTTTACACAAATCCCTAATTTTTAAATTTAATTTTTCAGTGCCGTCTGTTAGTCAAACTAGCAGAGTAGAAATGTCTGATGCAGGTCCAAGTTGTTCGTGTAATAGTCAATCTAATTTTAGCGATATCAGAGAAAGTGAGTCTACTTTTGTCATAAAATAGAAATCGTTTTCTTAAAATTGACATTTTTATTACAAATTGAGTACGTCTTTTTGCAGGAACAGAGGAAGATGTTTATAATGATAGCGACGATGAAGATATGGAATCGGAAAGAAGGTGCGTAATAAAATTAAAATTTAAGAAATTAAATTCAGGATAAGTCAACATTCAAATTCTTCTTTTTTGTCCAACATTCAAATTTAAGTACGAAAGTTTTGGGGGAAAAACAAAGAATCTAAAGATTAAATTTGGAACACACACTCTCAAATGTCTAACTTCAAATTTTAAAAAAGAGGAAAGAAAAAGAAAGCAATCTACAAATCCTCTTCTTTTTTTTCTGTTATCCTCTTTTTTAAATTTTTTGTTAATAAAAATTAAAAACATTTTTTAAAGGAAAACTGAAAAATCCCGAGAAAAAAATTGGAAATAGAAAATTCACGAAATTATAAAATTGCCGAAATATAGAAATCTCGAATTGGAAAATTCCCAACAGAAAATTGACGAATTATAAAATATCCGGGACGAATGAAAAATCCCGAAAAATAAGTATCCCGACACTGTAAAATTCCCGAATAATTTATAATATTAGCGATTTTTAAAAATTGCCGAATAATAAAACTCCAGCCAGTTTATAATATTACTGAATTTAAAAATTCCCGAATAATAAAATGGGACAGCTGAAAAATCCCGAAAAATAAAATTCCCGTAATGATAAAATTGCCGAAATATAAAAATTACTGAACAGTTTATAATATTACCAAATTTCGAATTCCCGAATAATAAAATTTCCAAGAGAAAGTTCACGAAATTAAAAAATTACCGAATTTTAACAATTGAAAATTTGTTTATAATAAATATTATTTACTTATTAATAATACAATAATAAAATATTCAAATAATAATTTCAAAAAATTTAAAAAAAATTCTTCGATCAAAATATTTCATTATTGTATTTTTAATAAATAAATAAGATTTATTAAAAAAAAAATTATTGTTCAAATTCCAGAATTTTATTATTCGAGAATTTTCAATTTTGGTATTATTATAAACTGTTCCGGAATTTTTCAATTCGGGATTTTTATACTTCAGTAATTTTATAATTTCGGGAATTTTTTATTTCGAATATTTTCTTCTTTGGGAATTTTAGAGTGTCGGGAACGTTATTTTTCCTCATTTTTCAGTAGTCTGAATGCAATTTTTAATCACAATGGTTCATTAAAAATACAATAATAAAATCTTTTAATAAAAAAAAGTTTGTTTTTAATGTTAAATGTATTGTTTTTCAATTATTGTTTGAATTTGAGATAACAATAATCGAAAGAAAAATATCTCTCAATGGAAAAGAACAATACAAAAACAAGATTTTTATTACAAGAGCAATAATCATTTTGTAAAAACTGCTATGCACATTTTCAAAAAAACTTCCATTGAGAAAGTTTTTTTGAATTGTTATTTTAAATTTAAACAATAATTGTAAAAAATATATTGAGCATTCAAAAAAATTTGTTGATCAAAATATTTCATTATTGTATGTTTAAAAAAGAATACTGATTAAAAAATAATTTTAGTATTCGGAATTTTCGAACTCGGTATTATTATAATTGTTGGGGAATTTTTTTAATCGGGAATTTTCGAATTTCTGATTTTTATATTTCGTCAATTTAAAAATTCCCGACACTAGAAAATTCTCGAATTTAAACGATGTGATTTTAAATTTATTTTTCATACAATTTTTATACAATTTTTGTTATTTTAAATTCAACAATAATTTTAAAAAACTTTAAAAATGAAAAAAAATTTCTTCGATAACAATATTTGATTATTTTAGTTTTAATAAATAAATAATATTGATTAAAAAACAAGTTTTTAATTGTGTAGATTCGGTATTTTTATAATTTGATAATTTTATGCCGGGAATTTCATTATTGAGGAATTTTATTATTCGGGAGTTTTCCAATTTCGAATTTTTTTATTTGACCAATTTGATAATTTCTGAAATTTTCTATTTCAAATGGGACGACTGAAATATCCCGATAAATAAAAAGCCCGAATGGTAAAATTTCCGAACAACAATTGTACAAAAATTGTATAAGAAAACAAATTTAAAAATACGTGCGTCTCGAACGAAAAAAGAAAATTTTCTCTAAATTTTCTCTGAGTTTAATCAAAAAAAACATTTTCCCAAAAAACTTTGCAGGATTTAATTTAGCACTGATTTATCTCGAAGTATCTTTTCATTTTCATTTAAATTAATAATTTGATTTTTTGAGAACATTTTTTGGAATTTAAAAAAAATACTATGCAGATTTTCAAACATAATTTTTCATTTAAATATATATTTTTTTCTACTATTGTTATTTTAAATTCAAATAATAAATTTAAAAAACTTGAAACATTAAAAAAATGTTTTCTTTGATAAAAATATTTGATTATTTTATTTGTAATAAATAAGTAATGTTTAATAAAAAACAATTTCTCTAATTGTTCAAATTCGGCAATTTTATAATTTGAGAATTTTCTTCAGATATTTTATAATTCGGCAATTTTCTGTCGGGAATTTTATTCTTCGGAAATTTAATTTTAATATTAAAGATTTGAAACAATTTCAAAATTGTTCAAAAGATTTCAAAAGATTTCACAAAGATTTCAAATATTTTAATTATTTCAAAGTAATACAAAATATTTCGGAAAGATTTCACAAATATTTTAAAGATTTTCTAAAAAATGTATAAAGATTTCAAAAGAAAGCAAGATCTTCAATGGTTCAAAAAAGGATACAGTACACCAGATTTCAAAGTTTTCAAAAAAGACTTCACAAATATTTAAAAGAATTCGTAAGGATTTGAAAATATTTCAAGAATTTGAAAGATTTTAAAATGTTTCAAAATTTTTTAGAATATTTTAAAATAATTTCACAAACGTTTAAAATACTTCAATCATTTCAAACCAAGAAAAAATGGGCTCAGAAAGATTTCAAACCTTCTAGGTAGACAATTAATTTGTTGTTGTTGTAGATTAGTGCTTTTATTTGAAAAAAATAGTTTTTTTTGTTGACAACTAATGTTTTAAATGAAAAATGTACTTATTCCATTTTCGGTTAAAAATGTACCTTCTGAGTAAAAAATTTATTTTTTTTAATAAAGATTCATCATTTTCGTTCAAAATTTATTTGTTTGTTTGCAAATTTATTTTTCTGCCTGTAGAGTTGAGCCTTCCATTTTTGATTGAAAATTGATTTATTTTAGTTGAAAATTTAAGTTTTTGATTAAAAATTCAGGTATTTTGTTTAAAATTCGTCTTTTTGGGTAGAAAATTAACGTTCTAGGTGAAAATAAATTTTCTCGGTTGAACATGAAACATTTTGGTTGAAAATTAACTGTTCCATTTTTGGTTGAAAATTTTCCTTCTTGGTTAAAAATCAACTTTTTGGTTGAAAATTCAACTCTCTGGTGAAACTATTTTCTTATAAATCGTTTTTTTTTTTATTGAAGATTCATCATTTCATATGAAAATTCATTTCTTTGGTTGATGATTTAGCTATTTTGCTAAAAATCCGTTTTTTTGGTTTGTTGAAAATTCATCTTTTTTGGTCGAAAATTAATGTTCTAGGCAAAAAATTATTTTGTTGTTGTTGTGGATTAATGCTTTTATTTGAAAATTGTTTGTATGTTGTTGAAAAATAATCTTTCAGGTGAAAAATATTCCATTTTGTGTTAAAAATGTACATTTTGAGTAAAAAATTTATTTTTTGGAATAAAGAGTCATCATTTTCCTGCAAAACTTGTCGTATTGGTTGCAAATTAATTTTTCTACCTGAAGATTTAAGAATTCTATTTTCGATTGAAAATTGATCTATTTTAGTTGAAAATTGATTTATTTTAGTTGAAAATTTGATTGAAAATTCATGAAATTTGTTGAAAATTCGTCTTTTTTGGTAGAAAATTAATGTACTAGGCTGAAAATTCATCTTTTTAGTTGAAGATGCAACTTTGTGATGAAAATTAACTATTTCATTTGTGGTTGAAAATGTATCTGTTTGAGTGTAAAATTCAAGGAATTGTTTGAAAATTTATGTATTTTGTTGATAATCCATCTTTTTAAATCTTTTTCGTTAAAAAATCAACTTTTTGGTTGAAAATTCAACTCTCTGGTTAAACTCTTTTCTTAGGATTAGGAATTCTTTGTTTTTCACAGAAGATTCATCATTTTAGATGAATTGAGCTTTTTTTCTAAATATTCGTTTTTCTGGTTAAAATTAATGTAATTCGTTGAAAATCCGTCTTTTTTAGTAGAAAATTAATCTTCTTGGTTGAAAATTCATCCTGTTTGTTAAAAAATGCTACTGCTTGATTGAACATTTATTTATTGTTTTCTTGAAGATTTAACTCATTTAAAATTAGTATATTTTTTTGTTTAAACATTAAATATTACTTGTTTAATTGAAAATCATAATTGTTTTTGGTTTATTATTTAACTATTTTGTTGAAAAATTTGTTTTTTCTGTAGAAAATTAATTTCATTCACTGAAAATGTAACTATGACATTTTTAGCTGAAAATTGATCTTTTGGATTAAAAATTTAGCTGTTTTGTCTAAAATTCGTCTTCTTGGCTTGATAAAACAATAATTTAGTAGAAAACTAAACTATGATTGAAAATTAACTTTTCTGTTGGAAATTCGTATTATGGATTGAAAATTAAACTACTTTGGTTGTAAAAAAAACTATTTAGTTAAAAATTAAACTATTTAATTGAAAATTTACCTATTCTGATGGAAATTCGCATTTTGGTTAAAAATTAGTTTTTTGATCTGAAAATGTAGCTATTACATTCTTGGTTGACTATTTTTTCTTTATAAGTTAAAAATTCAACTATCTGATAGAAAATTAATGCATTTTCTTAAAAATTCGTCTACATGGAGAGAAATTTAATCTTTTTTGTTGGAAATTCATAATTTTGGTTAAGGATTCAACTACTCTGTCAAAACTGCGCCATTTCTATTTGAATTCAGCTGCTAGAAAATTAGCTTTTTTTTTTGTTAAAAATTATTTTTTTAAACCGAAAAGTTAACGATTTCATTTTTGATTGAAAATTTATCATTCACGACCAAAAATTATCTTTCTTGTTGAAAATTTTTCTTTTTTGGTTTAATATTTAACTGTTTTCTAAAACAATCGACTTTTTAACTCAAACACTGAACTATTTTGTTGAAAATTTGTCTATTCGAGTAGAAAATTGATATTGTTTATCAGACATTATTGAAGTGGTTGAGGATTTCATTATTTTCTTGAAAATTCGTATTTTTCGTTGAATTCAACTGATTAATCATTCTTTTTTTTTTGAAAGTTATTTTTTTTAACTGCAAATTTAACTCTTCTATTTTTGGCTAAGAGTTTACCTTTCTTAGTTGAAAATTCAACTATTTGGTTGAAAGTTCATGTATTTTGTTGCAAATGTGTTTTTTGGTAAAAAAATAATCTTGTTGGTTGAAAATTCATCTTTTCAGGTTGAAAATCAACTTTTTTGTGGAAAAATCAACTTTTCGGATTCAAAATTAAACTGTTTTTTCAAAAAATGCAACTACTTGGTTAAAAGTGCAACTACTAAATTTTTTTTTTCGATAATATTGGTCTTTAAAGTATCCACACGGTTTAAAATTTTATTTTTTGATCAGACCGTCACACATTATTAGATTTATTCAGATGGAATAGTATTTTTTTAAACAAGTATAAATAATCTAGAGTTAAATAATATCCGCGAATATGATATAAGTTATTAAATTTTTTTTAAATTTTTTCAGGGTTCAGAGCGTCAAAGCAAGACAAAAACAAGTGGTGTCCGTTTGAGGGAAGCCACAAAAATTAATTTATCGTTATCAACATTAGGTAATGTTATTTCTGCCCTCGTTGATGGTCAAAGTTCTCATGTGCCTTACAGAAATTCAAAATTAACGAGGTTGTTGCAAGATTCCCTAGGTGGCAATTCCAAAACTCTGATGGTAGGTAGAATAGATTTAGAAAAATTAATTAAATATAATTATTTAATTTATAATATTTTTTCACGATTCTAGAAAAATCATTATAAGATGATAAGTATAGAAATAAATAATTTTCAAATAGTTTTCAAGAGATTAACAATTTTTCAGATTTCAAGGAATTTCGTAAGATATCAAAACATTTTAAGGGATTTTATAGGATTTCAAATATTTCCAAGCATTTCGGGGACTTTTAGGAGATTCCGAAGGTTTTTAGATATTTAAAAATTTTGAAAGGTCTTCTATGGATTTTTTAGTGTTTCCAAAGATTTAAAGGGATTTCTCGAGAACTTTTGAAAAAAATTATATCAAATTAAATTCAATCAATTGAATAAAATAAAATCAAATTAAATAATTTAATCATTTAATTAATAAATTAATGAATTAATAATAATATTCAATTATGACGTTAATAATAAATCAATAAATAATTAATAAATTAATGAAATTAAATAAGTTCACAAGATATAAAATATTTCATGAAATCTCCAAAGATTTCAAAGGGTTTTAAATACTTCTAGGAATTCACACGGTGTTTTTTACAGAACTCAATGGATTTTTACGATTTTTAAAGGATAGATACCGATTTCATATGACCAATTTTTAACAAAATACTTCAGTTTTTAATAAAATAAATAAACTTTTAACAAACAGTTAACTTTTGAATCAAATAGTTGAATTTTCTACAGAGAAGATTAATTTTATAGCAAAAGACGAATTATCAACAACATACATTAATTTTATTGTTTGATACATGAATTTTCCTTATTAAAAATTCATTATTAAATTATGAATTTTCACACACAAAAAATGCACTTTAAACGAGTTCTATTCAAAAAAAAAAAAAAAAAAAAAACGATTTCGTAACAAAATAGTTAAATCCTCAACAAAGTAGATGAATTTTGAACAAAAAAAGTTATTTTTAGCTACATAATTCAATTTCCTACTAAATTGTTGAATATTAAGGCCAAATAGACGAATTTTCCACAAAACAGCTGAATTTTTAACCCGAAAATATGAATTTCCAACTAAATAGTTGCATTTTCTATCAAAACAAATTAATTTTCAACCAAGAATATTAATTTACAAGATCATTTGTCACTTAAAAATATCATTTTTTGATCAAAAATAAAAAGTTACATTTTCAGTTCGAAAAATAAATTATTAAAAAAAAGCGAATTTTTTTACAAAAATTTTCATTTTTCAACCCAAAAAGAGATGAATTTGTAACCCGAAACATCAATTTTTTTTTATCAAAAAGACGAATTTTCAAGCAAAAATGAATTTTCAATCAAATAGTTCAACTTTGAATTTTTTACTAAACACAGTGACTTTAAAAAAAATGTTTACATTTTCACAAGAATAATTAAATTTTCTTTTTAGAATTTGAGCCAAAAATAAAAAAAAGGGGGAAAAATTCTTCAAAAAAGGGGAAAAGAGAGGAATAGGGGACAAAGTGTGAATACTGAACTATAAAGTTAATTTTGAAACTCACTAAATTATTATTGAATTGTGTCATTATCAGGAAATGTACGAAACAGTACTTTCCAAACGTAGTTTTTGGTGTATTCCCCTTCACTCCCCTTAAACTGGTAAAATAGTTAATGGGCAGCCCCTGATAAAATTATGCGTTAAATGATCCCTAGTTGAAGGAATTTGGCCTTGTAAGACTGTTGAAGTTGTGCAAGGTATTTGTGCAATTTCTGGTGTTTCACCAGAAATTGCTGAATATGCTGCAATGAATGATAATTCAATACAAACAATGCCAAATTACTTTCACTATGGTTTATTTAATGAAAAATTTAGTAAGCTTTCCAAACATTTCAAAAAATATTTTTTTATCTATTGCACTCACTCGAGTCCATGCAAGCCTTGTAAAAGTTTTTTGATAGTGTGAAGAATTTCGGTTCATTGGGATTAACTGGCTCTTCAATATTTCTTCTCAGCTTCTCCCTAATTTTCTCATCGAGTGTATTATAGCGGTCGACAAACAACTCCTGTTTTGGAATTTCAGCGGTTTTTAAAAAATTACCACAGGCAAATTTGTAAAAGTCATTGCATGGCGCTGCTTTGGAGTCGATACTTTGTAGGATTGTGGAAGCTGCAAAATAAAATTTTTATTGTCAAAATCTTTTACAACAAAAAATTAATATTTATCAAACGATTTAAAATTTTAAACCAGGTATTGAATCTTCAACTAAAAAATATAAACTTTCAACCAAAATGTAACAGGTAAATTTGCAGTTAAAAAAAGTAATTTTCAAAAAATCGAATCAAAAAAATTATATCTTTCAACCCAAAATAAAAAAGATAATTTGGCGACCAAAAAATTAAAACAAATTGTTGAATTTTATAGCCAAAATGTCGAATTTTTCACAAATCAGTTGAAGTTTTAAGCGAATAGAATGATTTTCTAAGAAAATTGTTAAATTTTGAACAAAATAATTAAATTATCATTCGAATAATAACATTTTTTATCAAAAATAGTTGCATCTTCAAGAACAAAAAATGAATTTTTAACAAAGTAGTTAAACTTCTAACCAAGAAGTTTAATATCCAACTAAAAAAGATGAATTCTCAATAAAAAATTTAAATTTGTAATCAAAAACTGTTTAATTTATGAAGGACAAATTTTCAAAAAAATAGTTCAATCTTTAACCAGAAAACAATAATTTTCAACAAGAGAGTTGTATTTGTAACTAAAAATAATTAAATTTCTACTAAAAGAGGAGAATTTTCAACTCAAAAGAAACAAATTAATAAATTTTCAACGCGATGATTTTTCACCAAAAAAATCATTTAAACCAAATACATGAATTTTCAAGGATAAAATTTCGACAAAACACAATGAATTTTCAACCAAATAGTTAAATTTTCGACTAGAAAAATATTAATTTTCCAACCTAAATTAAAATAGTTACATTTTGAGTAAAAAAAATTAATTTTCAACAAAAAAAAACAACGAATTGTTAAAAAAATAATTAAGTTTTCAGCCAAGGAAATTAATTTTAAATTAGAGTGATGAATTTTAAACCGTAAAAATTATTTTTGAACCGAATAGTTGAATTTTTCAACTAAAAATTATTAATTTTCGGACCTAAAAAGGAATAGGTAAATTTTTAGTTAAAACATTAATTTAGAAAAAAAGTATTATTAGCAAAAGAGTAATGTTTTTAGCCAAGGAAATTAATTTCTAACTGAAGTGATGAATTTTAGGCCGTAAAAAAGAATTATCAACAATATTGTTAAATTTTCAACCGAGAAAATTAATTTTAAACTAAAGTGTGGAATTTGAATCCGAAAGAATGAATTATGAATCGAATAATTGGAATCCATAAAAAAAAGACTAATTTTCAAACATCAAATGAAGTCACATTTTAAGTTAAACAAATTAATTTTCAAAACAAAAAAGAATTTTCAGCAAAACAGTTTAGTTTTCAGCCTGAAAATTATTTTATTTGGTTAAAAATTAAACTATTAGGTTATAATCAGTTTAAAAATTCAAAATTTGGTTGAAAATGCATGTCTTTGTTGAAAATAATTTTTTTGTTGAAAATTCATTTCTTTGATTAAAAATGTTTGTTTTTTTATTAAAAATTAATTTTTTAAACTAAACATTGAAATATACTATTTTTTGATCAAGCTAGCACCTCCACAATAAAAATTCCCAAATTCCATTGTATCAGAATTTTGGGCTTTTTTTGGGCTGTATTGCCAATTTTTGGGTTCCACTACTTTTTTTTTTAAATTTCAAATTTGGAGTGGAGGTGCTGGCTTGACTGAAGCCAGTTTCACTATATAAAAATAAAAAAAAAATAAAAATTCAAACACGACAGAATTTTGGGCTTTTTTGGGCTCTTGAACGCGCCAACAACCAATTTCCAATAGCCACGCCTACTGCAAATGAAACTACCCCCTATTTACGAACTCAAATTCGAAAAAATCGAAGTACACCAGAATTTTGGGCTTATTTTGGGCACTTGAATGCACGAAATAAATTAAAAAAACCTCCCCCTATATACAAGAAACCACCCCCTTGTAAAAAATAAAATCTGTAAAAAAAATTGCATAAGAATTTCGGGCTTATTTTGGGCTCTCGAATGCATCAAACAAATTTTTCAGAAACCAACTCTATGAACAAAAAAACCAACCTTCTAGTAAAAACTTAATCCTGGAAAATACAAAAACGAAAGTAGTATTGGGCTTTTCTTGGGCTCTTGAACGTACCAACAACCAATTTCCAAAATTTAGTTGAAAATTTTTTTTATTCATTTAAAATTATTTTATTCGAATAATAATGAAGCTATTTCATTTTTCGCTAAAAATTTTTCTTTTTTACTTGAAAATTCAACTATTTGGCAGAAAATTAATCTTCATGGTTGAAAATTATTATTTTTTGCTGAAAAATCAGCAATTTCGTTAAAACTTGAATGACTTAGTTAAAAATTATTTTTTTTGGTTGAAGATTCAACTATTTTATTTTAAAAAGTTTAAAAAAATTATTTTCTTAATAAAAGTGAAGCTATTCCATGTGTAGTTGAAAATTTATCTTTTTCACTTAACAATTCGTTTATTTGGCAATTAATTAATCTTCTTGGTTGAAAGTTCATCTTTATAAGTTAAAAATGCAGTTATTGTAAAAAAATTTAACTGTTTTGTTGAAAGTTTAATTATTTTGTTAAAAATTCAACTGTCTCGTTAATAATTCGTCCTTTTGGATTAAAAATTCATATTTTTGTAATAGAAAAGTCATCTTTCTTGGTTGAAAATTCATTTCTCGTGGCTGAAAATGAACTTTTTTGTCCAAAATTCAACTTTTCTACTTGAAAATTCAACTCTCTTCTAAAAAATTCTTCTAAAAATTTCGTCAATTGTAAATCAACAAAAATCTCGTAGATCTAAATCAAATTTTCATATTGGGTAAAAAATTAATCTAGAAATTCAAATTTTCCAATTTTGTTTGAAAACTTATCTGTTTTATTTGAAAATTCAACTTTTGGTTAACAAAATTCAATTTTTAGTCCAATAAATTTTCTTTCTGAATTAATCTCTGTTGGTTGAAAACTCGACTATTCAGTTGAAAATTGAACTATTTTGTTGAAAATTCGTTTTTATTTTTCGTTGAAAATTAATTTTTTAACTGAAAATTCAACTATTCCATTTTTGCTTGAAAATTATTCTTTTTTAGTTTAAAATTTACCTTTTTTTTGTAGGAAATTAATCTTCTTGTTTAAAAAATCAACCTTTTCATTGAAAATTTAACACTTTGGTTGAATGTTGAAATCTTTTCTTAAAAATTTATTTTTATGATAAAGATTCAGCATTTTAGATGAAAATTCATCTCTGGTTGAAAATTTAACTATCTTTCCAAGAATTTTTTTTTTTAGAATTAATCTTCTTTACTGAAAATGTGAAAATACCATGTTTTGTTTAGAATTGATATATTAAATTAAAAATGGATTTTTTCTGGTTGAAAATTCATGTACTTTGTTGCAAACTCATATTTTTTGGTCAAATTAAACTATTCTTTATTTAAAATTACAATATCTTTTTTAGAAAAGAACTAATTGGTTTAAAGTTAAACTAATATTTAAAAAATTAAGTCTATTGTTGAAATTTAACAAATTAGGTAGAAAATTTAACTATGGTAAGAATTTCAACAATTTTGTTGAAAGTTGAACTAATTTGTCAAAAATTGATCATTTTAGTTTAAAATTCAACTCGTTGTTTTTTGTTTTCTTTTTTGGCTGAGAATGAATCTTCTTTACTGAAAATGTAATTATTAAATTTTTTATTGAAAATTGATATCATTAATTGAAAATGTATCTTTTCTGGTTAAAGATGCAATAATTTTATTGAAAATGTGTTTTTTTTAGAGAATATTAATCTTTTTGGCAGAAAATTCATCCTTTTTGGTTCAAAATTAATTGAAAATACGTCTTTTTTATTGAATTCAACTGGTTTTGATTTAAAGTAAATATATTTTCTTGTGGAAATAATAAGTATTCCATGTTTTGTATAAAATGACCCTTTTTACCTTAAAAATTAAATTTGGTAGAAAATTAAACTATTTGGTTGAAAATTATCATTTTTGATTGAAAAAGTGTCTTTTGCAGTTAAAAAATAAACTATTTCGTTGAGATTTTTTTTCTTGTTTCAAAATTCTTTTGAAAAAGTCAGCCGTTTTCTAAACCGTTCGAATTTTTAGCTTGAAAACTATATTATTTTGTTAAAAAATTAATGTAGAAATTCAAATTTTCCAATTTTCTTAGATAACTTATTTCTTTTTCAGCTTTTTTGAAAAAAAATTAACTATGTTTTTGAAAGTTGAAAATTTATCTCGCTCGTGAGAAAACTCATCTTTTCTGCTGAGAATTCAACTTTTTGTTTAAAAGTTGCACCACTTAGTTGAAAATTAATTTTGTTGGTTGAAGATTTAACAATGTGGTTTGAAATTCTTTTTTTTTTTTTTTTTTAAATTAATTGTCTTGATAAAAATGAAGCTATTCCATTTTTGATTGAAAATTTATCTTTTTTACTTGAAAATTTTTACTATTTGGTTGAAAATTCATGTATCTTGTTGAAAATTCTTCTTTTGGCAAAAAATTAATCTTCTTGGTTGAAAATTCATCTTTTCTGCTGAAAATTCAACTATTTGGTTAAAATTTGAACCACTTGGTTGAAAATTAGTTTTTGTGGTTGAAGATTTAACTATTTTGTTTAAAAATTTTTTTTTATCAATTTTTTTAATAAAAATGAAGCTATTCCATTTTTGGTTGAAATGTTATCTTTCTTACTTGAAAATTAAACTATTTGGTTGAAAATCCATGTATTTTGTTGAAAATTCTTCTTTTGTCAGAAAATTAATCTTCTTGGTTGAAAATTCAACTATTTGGGTAAAAGTTGAACCACTAGGTTGAAAATTAATTTTTATGTTTGAAGATTTAACTATTTTGTTTAAAATTGTTTTTGTTTCTTTTTTTAAATTAATTTTCTCGATAAAAATGGAGCTATTCCATTTTTGGTTTAAAATTTATCTTTTTTAGTTAAAAATTAAACTATTTGATTGAGAATCTATGTATTTCGTCGAAAATTCTTCTTTTGGCAGAAAATTAATCTTTTCTGCCGAAAATTCAACTTTTTGGTCAAAAGTTGAACCACTTGGTTAAAAATTAGTTTTTGTTGTTGAAGATTTAACTATGTTGCTTAAAATTCTTATGTTTTTTTGTTTGAAATTAATTTTTCCAATAAAAATAAACTTATTCCATTTTTAGTTGAAAATTTACCTTTTTAACTTGAAAATTCAACTGTTTGGTTGAAAATTCATTAATTTTGTTGAAAATTCGTATATTTTGTCAAAAAATTAATCTAGAAACTCAAATTTTCCAATTCTTTTTTAAACTTATTTTTAGTTAAAAATTCAACTACTACGTTGAAAATTCATGTATTTTATCCAAAATTCGTCTGTTTGGTAGAAAATTAATCTTTTTGTTGAAAATTCATCTAATTGGTTAAAAGTTGAACTACTTAGTTAAAAAAATATATTTTTAGTTGAAGATTTAACTATTTTATTGAAAATGTTTTTTTTTTTTGTTTAAAACTAAGTTTATCAATAAAAATGCAGCCGTTCCATTTTCGGTTAAAAATTTATCTTTTTTACTTGAAAATTTTTACTATTTGGTTGAAAATTCATGTATTTGGTTAAAAACTCTTTTTTTGGCCGAAAATTAATCTTTTTGAATGAAAATTCATCTTTTCTGCTGAAAATTCAACTATTTGGTTATAAATTGAACCACTTGGTTAAAAATTAGTTTTTGTGGTTGAAGATTTAACTATTTCGTTTAAAATTATTTTCAGTTCTTTTTTTTAAATTAATTTTCTTAATAAAAATGAAAAATTACAGTTGTTAACGCTTTGACCTTTAATTTTAAAGAGTCTGTCCACAAATGTGTGGAAAATCCAAAGACCGAGAGTGTAGCGCGCAAGGAGAATGTGCCCGCGCATCGGGCACATTTTTTTTAAATTCAAAAATAGATTTTTAGTCGCTATCCAAAAACGATATTCGAAACGCATGAAATTTTAACATCCAAATTCTAGAATGATTTACTCGGAATTGGTTCAGTTTTTCTAGTCAAACTCATTTCCTCTCAATTTAGCAACTGAACATCTCGGAAGAAAGTTTTTTTTTTACTTAAAATGAAAATTGCACTTTTTATCATTATTCGCAACCGAGCCTGTTCTAGTTTTATGTTCCTCTCACCTTGAGACTGTAAACTTTCACATTCTGTTTCTCGAAACTGAATATTTTTTTTAATCATACATTTTTGGTCTTAATTAGAAACATTTCAGCTCAGTAGTAAAGTTTTATTTTATCTTTCAATGGTGATTTCGACTTTACAGAATTTTATTTCGTTCTCCTGAAAAATGTCGATTTTGTTGGTTATTTAGTTCTGTCTTGCAGCCCTTCATTTATGACTGACATTGCAAATGAAAAGAATGCAATACAAATACAAAACAATTTTGCCATTTGATTGAAAATAATTTAATTTTGCAGGCATAGTTCTATCATAGTTTATTATTTGGGGCCAAATGCCAATAGGGCCGAAATTGTTCAATTTTTCAGGCTTCCAATTTGACGCAATAAATAAGGATGTACACTAGTTATTTCAAGTTCAAAAATGAGCATTGTTAACAATGATTTTTAAATTCGAGGAAAATACTCCTATTATTAGGCGAGCTTTAGAAAAAAAATCAGGTTATTCTTTTATCACTTCATTTTATACTTTGAAGGATTCTCTACGGATATTTTTGGAATGTTTTTATTTGCAACATTTTATTCAGGAATCACACAATTGTTAATTTTATGAACAATATTTTTCTTAAATAAATTTTTTAAAATGAAAATAGAATCATCCGTACAACCTTAGGATTAAAAAAGCATTGCGCAACTTTTACTTGAAGAGAAAGCAGAAACATGTAAACCTCTAAATAACAAAATAATTTTAAACTGAAATATTTTTTTAAAGTTCGCCTTCCGCAATCTTCCAAAGTTAGTTGCAATTAACAATGGAAATATTTTCCTCGAGTTTAAAAATCATTTTTCAAAATGCTCATTTTTGAACTTGAGATAATTACTAACTAGTGTACATCCTGAAATAGTAAAATAGACTTTGAACAATATAAACATGTATCAGTAAATGTTTACTTTTTAATAGTTTTTTGTCTAAGAGACCACACTGCTCAGTTTCGTTGATGTTAATGTGAACTTTTAATTTTTTTAATACAGAATTAAATATTTTTCACTTTAAACGTTTCAATTTTCAAAGTGTACAATTTTTAATAACGTGGCCCCAAATTTACACTTTTTGAGTTAAAAAAATGTTAAATCTCTATTTGAAAACCCTTTACAAAAAATTCTTTATTCTCTTTATCAATACGAAATTCATTGTTATGTTTAGTTTTGCAATGCTTATTATTCTTTTAATTTTCTGTACGTATACATACAGAAAATTAAAAGAGTATCGTTAGTGTATGTCGTTCAGAGAGTGTACAATTTCAATCCTTTACGTCATTGTTACACTGATTTCAAAAAAGGCACCAAAAATACTTTTCTGAGACTATTGATTTATACGTTTCGTGAAATTCTGAGTCGAATGATATATACTTTGAAGACACCATTTTTTGACACCTCATATATATATTAGGGTGGTCCAAAAACGCTTTTCAGCCTAAAGGGCAAGCCCCCCCCCCAAAAAAAAAACAATTTCCATTTCTGGAGAAAGAGAATCCATATTTTTTTTCGAAATTCACTTCAAAATCCCATTTAATTAACATGGGGAAATTTGGATTTTCGAAAAACTGAACTCATACTTCAGGGTTTGATCGAAACGTGCCAAGTTTTTTAGAGATTAAAGAGGAGTACCTATGAAAGAAAACCATGCTTATAACTTTAATTTTTACCCCACGCTTACCCCCCAGAGCGCCCCAAATATGATCCAAAAATCAAAAAACTACATTTTTACGTATTATTGTTACTTTCTAGCAATTTCCGTCGTCTTTTCCATACAAATGATTACTAATGGACAATTTGAATATTTCTCATGATTCTTTAAACAATTTTTAATCGTTTGAACAAATGTAACTTATTTTTGTCATTGTTTTGTCATTGTTTGCAGAAGTACATTTTTTAAAAAACATTATGTAATTATTCAAACAATTACTAATTGTTTATTCTCAACATTTCTAAAAATTGATCCAGAGATGTCCAGTTTTTTCTCAAATTGGTATCCTATGCTACTTTTTGTTGAATAATTATATAATTTTGATACGTATCTTTCAATTTTTAATAAATTTCTATTTGTTTAAATAATTTTGATATGCTTAAGATGTTTTTTTTCGATAACTTTAAAAGAATTAAATAAAAGAAAGTACATATAATTATTTTTCTGACTGTATAGTGTATTAAAAGAATATATTCACCATTTTTTAATTGTTAAAATAAATATAATTTGTTTAAACAATTATTTTTCCAAAAATATTTTTTAAATTGTATTTTCTGAATTAAACATTATTTTGAATGATTTCGAGGAGTATTAAATTTTGTTTCAAACGTGGTGTCATTGTTTAAACCATTTTTATTCGTCCAAGCAGTTTTCTATTAAAAAATGTGGATGATGGCATAAACAATAACGTAAAGTTTTTAGCAGAATATATCACTCCTCGAAGTCATTCAATATTATATTTAATTCAGAAAATATGATTTTAAAAGTATTTTTGAAAAAGTAATTGTTTAAACAAATTATATTTGTTCAAACAATTAAAAAGTGGTTAATATATTCTTTCTGTACACTAAACAGCCAGAAAAAATAATTATACGTATTTTTTTTTATTTAATTTTTTTGAAGTTATAAAAAAAACTGCTTAATCAAATCAAAATTGTTTGAAAAAATACAAATTTATTAAACAATAAAATACATGTATCAAAATTATATAATTATTCAACAGAAAGTAGCATAGGATACCAATTTGAGAAAAAACTGGACATCTCTGAATCAATTTTTAGAAATTTTGAGAATAAACAATAAGTAATTGTTTAAATAATTACATAATGTTTAAAAAAAATTAACCACTCCAAAAATGACAAACTATTACATTTCCATCAGAAAATACGATTATTTTTTCATTTTTTGGGAATAAATAATTGTTCAAATAAGTTACATTTGTTTCAACGATTAAAAAATGTTTAAAAAGTCATGGGAAATATTCAAATTGTCCATTAGGAATTATTTGTATGAAAAAGACGACGGGAATTGCTAAAAAGTAACAATAATACGTAAAAATGTAGTTTTTTTGATTTTTTGGTCATATTTGGGGCGCTGTGTGGGGGATAAGGGTGGTTTAAAACTAAAAGTTATTAGTACGTTTTTATTTCATAGATATTCCTCTTCAATCCCTAAAAAATTTGTCACGTTTCGATCAAACCCTGAAGTATGAGTTCAATTTTTCGAAAATCAAAAATTTCCCCATGTTAATTAAATGGGATAGGATGGAACAATGGTAAGAAGGATTATAATTGGAAAAGTCAAAATAGCGGTGGTTTGTGTATATAGAAGAAGAGGGACAGAGGAAGGTTGGAGGAAGTGGATGGAGGAAAAGAAGCAAGAGTTGGTTTTGATAGGAGGTGACTTGAATGCCTGGACTGACGAGCAAGGGGTAGGGGTTTGGAATGAAGAAAGGGAGGCCTATATAAGAAGCTCCAAACAGGGAGACAGACCGCGGGGTGAGGAGGTTACCAGACGTAATAGGAGAACCAGGATGGTTTATATGTAATGGTAAAATAAAAGGAGATAAGAAAGGAGAGATCACATTTATAGGTAAGGGAGAAACAGTAATAGACTACATCCTCGCGGAAGAAAGAATGAGGAATACGATAGGCATTATGAATTTGGGGAATGAGGTAGGGTCCGAGCACTTCCCGGTAATAACCACACTTAAAGGTGGCATCCGTAAGCGCGGCAGAGGGAGAAACGAGAGAGGGGGAGAAAGGAAGACGAAGATGGGAGTCTGGGAGGTAGATAAATTAAAAGAGTGTGAACAAAAAATGGAAAAGGAGAATTTTAGGTATTGAAAAAAGGAGGGAGGCTGGTGGGACGACGAATGCATGAAGAGTAAAGAGGGAATGATGGCAGGAAGGGGTCTAAGGCAAGGGTGTCCGTTGAGTCCGATACTCCTTAATATGTGGTTGGCAGACTTAGAGGAGAAGCTAGAGGTGAAAGGGAAAGGGGGAACGATTTTGGGTAAGGGCAAACTATATTTTCTAGCATACGCGGACGACGTAGTTCTGTTAGCAGACGATGAGAAGGGGATGAACTTAATGATGAGAATTTTCGAAGAGTATATGGGAACAAAAGAACTGACGGTGAACATAGGGAAGACGAAGGTGATGTGCTTCAGAAGTAGAAAGACCAAAATAGGTTTCGGTTGTAAGATGAACGGACAACTGTGGAAAGTGTGGAGGAGTTATGTTACTTAGGTTTTTGATTTGAGGCAGGAGGGGGGAACGAGGTTCAGGTGAGGAAAAGGATCGAATGTGCGAGTAAAGTAATGGGCCAAATATGGGGTATAGGAAAGAGAAGGTTCAATGGCGATTGGAGAATGAGGGTTTGTTTGTTTGATGCGTTTGTTTGGGCGGTGTTGTGTTATGAAGTGGAGGTTTGGGGATGGAAGGAACATAGGAAAGTGGAAAGCATCCATGAGAGATTTCTGAGATGGGTAATGGGGGTTAGTTGCAGTTGCTCAGGATACAGGTTAAGGGAAGAATTAGATAGGAGAAAAATGATAAATAGACAAATTAAGAGAGTCTGAAGGTTTGAAGAAAAGATGAAAAGGAGAGAGGGGAGCAGAATAACACAAGTTTTCTTGGCCGAAGTTCGGAACAAGGAGACGAGTGACAATTTTGGAGATTCCAAATGGGAGGAAAAGAGGAAAAAATGAGGATGTTTTGTGATATACAAGAAGGGGTTCTGGATTGACAGAACATAGAATTTAAGCTTTTAGTAAGACAAGGAGAAGAGATATAGAGAAAGAGTGCGGATTCGAGGTAAAATAGATGGTATACGATGGTCAAAGGCTTGACGGAACCAGAATATTTGCAAAAAATAAAAAAGGCAGACAAATGGAATAGGGTGGTACGTTTGAGAATGGGAGATGGTGTGAGAGCTTGTAGATATTGGATGGATAGAGAGGACAATCTGTGCCGAGAATGTGGATACGAAATGTAGTCATGGGCACATGTGTTAGAGAGGTGTGCAGGAGAGGAAGATGGACAGTTGAGTGTGGAAGAGTGTGTAAGATGGATTTTGGATGGTGACAGACAGGGAGTGACGTGGATAAAGAAATTGGAACAATTAAGACAAAGCAAGGGAACAGGGCAGAGCCAAACGGGCAATCCTATTAAAGGAAAGTGAATAGCAAAAAGTTTATTTCAAAATCGTGGAAAATATATTTTTTATGGTAAGAGGAAGCGGAAGCCCTGGAAGATCGATCATTTGTAAAATCATTAGCATTAAGATTATCGTTATTATTATAAGTAAGGCGAAACATTAGAATATAACCAGCGTTTAACCCTCTGCCTTGACTAGCGTATCCCCACTTTGTAATCTACACCACGTGACCACCTCACCGATACAAAGTACATGAGTGTTAGTGCAAGAGTTTCGGGATCGTATCCATTAAAAAAGTGCATGGGCCCCCTGAATAACATATTTTCTTAATAATAAATAAATTATTATTAAAAAGTATTCAAAATAAAGTATCAGTATTAAAGTTTAAGAATATTCATCAAAATTGCTTCAAATTGGATAAAAAATGACAGATTTATAATACGAAATCATCATGTGGAACATAACCTTAAGAAGGAAACGTCAAAGTGAACAAAATACCTTTGAGTGGAAGAATTGTTCAAAATTCTTTTATATTAAGGTAACGTTGTCTATTAAAACGATTTTTTTGCAAGATTTCATGCCATTTTTGCGCCTAAAAGGTCATTCGACATTCTGCAATAGTAGCAAGGAGACGTTATGCTTTCGTGACAGGTAAGGAAGAAAGTCATACAACAAAATTTAGAATTTTCTAATTTTGAATCTACTATCCTTCTTAAATTATTCAGGTTATAATTTTGTATCAAAGTAATTAAATTTTTGATTGATTATAAGCAATGAATTATTTTTTGCGTAAAGGTACGTCGCATTCTTCACACAAGAAAATTGTTCTTTTGATTTCTCCTTTCATTTTTTAGACTCGACATCTTTTATGATTTCTAGTTTTTTTTTTCAATCAAATGATCAAGGGAACTTTTAACCAAATTGCTTCAAAGCGGATAAAAAGTGGCAGGTTTATGACACGAAAATCATGTGGAATATAACCTCAAGAATGAAATGTCAAATAGAAAAAAATACCTTTGAGTGGATGAGTTGTTCAAAATCCATTTAATTCACATTTAGTTTAAGGTGACGTTGTGTATTAAAACGATTCGTTGTCTGCAAAATGAAAGGAGTAATCAAAAGAACAATTTTCATGTTTGAAGAATGCGACGTACCTTTATGCAAAGAAGAATGCATTGCTTTTATGATAATCAATCAAAAATTTAAGTACTTTAATACGAAATTATAACCTAAATAATTTAAGAAGGATAGTAAATTCAAAATTAGAAAATTCAAAGTTTCTTGTATGATTTTCTTCCTTACCTGTCACGAAAACATAACTTCTCCTTCCTACTATTGCAGAATATGTAATGACCTTTTAGGAGCGAAAAATGCATGAAATCTTGCGAACAATCGTTTTAACACACAATGTCACCTTAAATTAAATGTAAGTTAAATGAATTTTGAACAATTCTTTCACTCAAAAGTATTTCGTTCAATTCGACGTTTCCTTCTTGAGGTTATGTTCCACATGATGGTTTTCGTATCATAAACCTGTCACATTTTGTCCAATTTTGAGCAATTTTCTTGAAAATTCTTCAACTTCAGTACTGATACTTCATTTTGAGTATTTCTTAATAATAATTTACTACTAGTAGTAGTAGTAGTAGTAGTAGCAGTAGCAGTAGCAGTAGCAGCAGCAGCAGCAGCAGCAGCAGCAGCAGCAGCAGCAGCAGCAGCAGCAGCAGCAGCAGCAGCAGCAGCAGCAGCATTTCTTATTCACGTAATTTAAAGTTTAAACTAGAATAGAATTTCAGTATTCTATAACTTAATAAAGAATATACTTCTTATAATTGCATATGAAATAAACTTTTAAATTGAAATAATCGTAATTACGTATACTTTTATTCTTCAGAAAATTGAAAAAACTTTCTTTCGTTCATTTCACCTATTTGAAATTGCCGCTCACTTTCTTTAATATGGCGGCGTAGCTGGTATCGTTGCTGATTGGCTGCATTTTTTTTACTTGCGCGTGGCTAGACCTGGTATGGGTTGGATCATGGTGAAAAGTGCCAAACTGTTGTGTAAATCTTGAATGTGTCATATGCAGTCGTATAACATATACATCGCAAAATATACATGCATGCTTGCGCAGACGTGTCCAGAGCTAAACGTCCATCGCTCGCGTGACCGGATTGATAACGAAAACGGCTCGTTTCTCGACATTAAAGAAAGCAGAAGGTTTCGGGAAAATAACAAATTGCGTAAATAGAGCCTAGAACATGATATCCTCTGCAAGCTCTCGATTAAGCTTGCCGAGTGCGAGGATGGTGTGCACTAGGACTAAGTACTCGAAAAGTGAAGAGGGTTTGTGATGATTTGTGTTGTGTTTTTATTCTTTCGAAATAATCAAGTCAGTGTCCTTCGTGATCATCTCATTTCTTATTTTCGTTGTCCCCCTTGATTACCCAAAGGCGCAAAAGAGCCAAAAGTACTCAGCGGTCACACGTGGAATGGCAGCAGCCTTAAAAAAAAATCACTCGCGAAGAAGATTAGCCGCCCTGACATTCCTGTCCAACATATCCTTGGATGGGAGTCACCGAGACACCAAGTTAGCTCTGCTGCCTCGCAACGGAGTTATTTATCCAGGAACACTCCAGGGTCTCCAGGAAACTCAAAATTCGGGCTTTTTGGAGAAAAAAGAGGCGGGCGGAGACACAGAGAAGATTTGTAATGATTCCCAGGATGATGGAACGAAGCCGGAATCGCCGCAGAAGGGTGATAGGAGTTTTGGGTCGGATTCGGCGGCTATTACACCTGCAAAAGCTGCGGTTACAAATTTATTAGATCAGGAGAGGAATTGTCCTCAATTATCACCTGGAGCATACAGTTCCTTCAGGGAAAGGTGAATCAGGATTGTTTTTTACTGCTTTTTTTCCTCTCACTTGAATTTGCACAATTTTACGAAAATTAATTCATTTATATTTTAAGAAAGTTATTTCGGATTTTAAGAATTTCAAGGACGATTTTATTTTGATCTTCCCCGGGTTCCTTTATAATGGTTGATATTTCTAGATCATTTATATTCAGAAAGAGATAAACGTTTTCAGTTGTGTTCAAGTAAAGATTTTTTATTTTGGAACAGGAAATTTCGCAAAGAATTTTAATCGTTGACATGGAATGGGAAACTTTGGAAAATAACTTTAATTCTGATTTACAAAAAAAATCCCTGTTTCATGAATTTTTTTTCGTCATATTTTGAAAATTCCTTTTTTCAAATCGAGATTTTTTTAAATTAATTCTTTTTAGCAAATAAATATTCGACAGAATTTTTAACTTCTCTTTTGCAAATTTTATAAAAAGAGAATTACTATACTTTTGAAATATAATAGAAAATGTTGTAAATCAATATAATTATGACTTGAAACAGTAAATTTGGAAAGAAATGTAATTATAACTTGGAACAGGGAATTTTCGACATGGAGCGGGAATTTCGAAAAATGATTTTAATTTTGTTTTATAAGATTGGAATTTAAAAAAAGATCTCAGTTCCAAAGTAAGAATTCGCCAAATTTAGAAAATTCTTTGTTTCTAATCAGAAGATTTGAAAATTAATTTTTGTTTGCAAATAAATTGGCCGGAATTTGAAACTTCCCGTTTCCAAATTTTATGAAAAAAAGAGTTACTGTATTTCAGAATTATAATAGAAAATGCTGTAAATAAATATAATTCTGACTTGAAACAGGGAACTTTTTGAAGTAAATGTAATTGTAACTTGGAACAGGGAATTTTTGACATGGAACGGGAATTTTGGAAAAGGATTTTAATTCTGATTTAGAAGGGAATTAAAAAAATTCCTGTTCAAAGTAAGGATTCCTCAGATTTCAAGAATTCCTTGTTTCAAATCAGAATTGGTTTGAATTTAAAAATTATTATTTATTTTTTGCAAGTAAAAATAAACAGAATTTTAAACTTCCCTCGTCCAAATTTTAGAAAAAGGGGTTTACTATATTTCTAAATTATAATAGAAAATGGTGAAACTAAATATAAATCTGACTTGAAGCAGGGAATTTTTTGAAATAAATGTAATTGTAACTTTGAACAGGAAATTTTTTGACATGGATCGGAAATTTCGAAAAAGGATTTTAATTCTGATGTAGAAGAAGATAATAAAAAAATCCCAGTTCCAAGTCGGTATACGTGAGATTTTTTAAATTACTTGTTTCAAATCAGAATTTGTTTAAATTAAAAAAAAAAATTTCTGCATATGAAAATTAAGACAAATTTGAAACTTCCCTCGTCACAATTGTAGAAAAAGGGGATTAATATATTTCCGAATTATAATAGAATATGTTGAAAGTGAATATAATGCTGACTTGGAACAGGGCATTTTTTTAAATAAATGTAATTGTAACTTATATAGGGAATTTTCTAAAACAATTATAATTCTGAGGTTGAACGGGGAATAAATAAGTGAAATATACAAAAAATTCTCATAAAGAATTATAATTTTGACTTTGGAACAGGGAATTTCGTAAAGAATTATAATTTTTTCTTGAAATAGGTAATTTTTGACATGGATCGAGAAATTTTGGAAAGTAATTTTAATTCTGATTTATGAAAAGAAAATTTACAAAAAAAAACCTATTTTACGTTAAAATTCGTCAGGTTTTAAAAATTATTTGTTTCAAATAAGAAATTTTTTAAATTAAAAAATTCTTTTTTTTTTTTGCAAATCAAAATTTACCAGAATTTGAAACTTACTTCTTCTAAATTTTAGAAATAGAAAGTTACTATATTTCTTTATTATAATATATAATTTTGTAAATAAATATAATTTTTATTTGGGACAGACAATTTTTTGAAATAAATATAATTGTAACATGGAACAGGAAATTTTAAAAATGAATTTTATTGTGAGTTGGTATAAGGATTTTTAAACATGAATTATAATTCTGAGTTTGGACGGGAAATAAATAAATTGAATGTAAAAAAAAATTCCCGTAAATAATTATAATTTAAACTTTAGAACAGGGAATTTTGTAAATAATTATAATTTTGTCTTGGAACAGGAAATTTTTAGCATGGAACGGGAAATTTTGGAAAATAATTTTAATTCTGATTTATGAAAAGATAATTTACCAAAAAAAACCTATTTCATGTCAAAACTCGTCAGATTTTGAAAATTCTTTGTTTCAAATAAGATTTTTTTTAATTAAATTTTTTTTGCAAATAAAGATTTGCCAGAATTTGAAACTTCCCTCTTTTAAATTTTAGGAAAAGAAAATTAATATATTTCTGAATTATAATAGAAAATTTTATAAATAAATGTAATTGTGCCATCGAAGGGAAATTTTGTAAAATAATTTTAATTCTGATTTAGAAGAAGGGAATTAAAAAAGATCCCTGTTCCAATTTAATGCTCGCCCAATAATACGATTACTGGTATCAATTATATCAATTTCGAGTGAGTTTCTCCCACTTAATTGCTTTGCGAAAGCTTCAGATGCCGAAGCCTCATCCTGTATTTCTTTGCTATTAATTTCGGCAGTAGACAAAGTATTCGAACATGAAACTTTTTGCCTTTTTCTAGTAAAATCTTCAGCAATTTGTGGGCTAATTGATCGTCGTGTTTCTAAGAGTAACGGATCACCGTTTTCGTCAAAATCATTTTTCAGATCTATTCCACTGTGATGTACTATATTTTAAAACAAATTCGTTCTTGAATATGATAGTGAAGTGAAATTTTATTTTACTGATTCAAATAAAAAATTCAAGTAAGCTTAAAAATACAAATTAAAAATATAAATAAATGCAAACATAATTCAATTAAAAATTAGGCCTGCATAAAAAGAAAAATTCTATACATTCGTTTCCTGAGGAACAAAATTGATAAAAACGCTATAGTTGAGACTAAAAAACAAATCTTACTTTGTTGTTCAAACTGAAGATCTGAATTTACACGGATAAATTCACCATAATCTGCCTGAAATCTTTCATGGTGAATTTCTGTTCGATTTACTTTCTCTTGTAAAACGTTCGTAGGATTTTTCGCATCCTATAATAAAGATTAGCCTTCAGTACATATAGCTCTACCTTTTTTTTACTTCGAAATATGGTTTATTTTATTTTATCTCAAAAATATTTAAAGTATGTATTATTGACCGACTTTTTATCGACAGCCATCCTGTTGATGTGAGTTTTGAAAAGAAATATAATATGTTTTTTCAAATCATATATACCTATATATTTCCAAATTTCAACATAAAAATATTATTTTCAAATTTGACATTTTAATTTACATCATTCTTGCGAACATTATATTACTATATCATACAAATACCTGTGATAAATGTCCGCGCAAGTTTTTCATAAATTTTAATCGAGGTCCAATTTGCGGAATTAAATGAATTACTGCATCATCAGTCAAAAGTAAAAATGCTTCAGCATCAATTTTGTTTTCTGAAATTTAATTATATAATATAATCAAGGTATTTGGATTTCAATTGTACAAACGAGAGACAGATTAAGCTGAAATAACTGAATAATTTCAAATGAAAATTATAAAAGAACATTTACCCTCAAAATTCTTTATGTAACTTTCACAATTCCAAAGCTTTAAAAGATCCTTCACAGATTTCTCCATCTTAATATTTAAACTAAAAGTTTGAAATATCTAAAACAAATAAAATTGGTCTCAACTTCTGGCAATAATATAATTACTAATAGGAAATAGTATGGAAAATAAGAATAATCTCAATAAAAAAAAACTCGAAAATAATTATAATTGCTAATGCAAACGTGCATTCCCAAATAGAATGAGATACATAGTTGTGGCAGATAAAGCAGATGTGTATAAATAAATTGAAATGGGAAGTAATTCAAACTTTTTTAACAAATACGAAAGTACCGTCTGACACAATGCTTTATTCAGTGTTGTTTTTGATTTTCAATTTGTCTGCTCTCATGCAAAAAAATCTGGTCAACGATTTTAAGGTTATTTTATTCACCGAAGTGTGTAGGCAAACCCAAATTATTTTACCTAACCTTGAAATTGATTCATTTTATATAAAAAAAACACAACAAATTAAGATTCCTATAAATATTAATTTCTAATTTCATACTTAAGTAAAGCTAGACCGGTACTTGTATAATAACAAAAAAAGTGAAAGAGGTTAGGTTATTTGTCTTGTAATGGACCCTTGTGTTAGTGACAAAAAATATTCAGAATCTGAATACTTAATTCTTTTCAAAATTTACACCAGTTCTATTCGCTGAATTTTGGGTAACACTCTGTATTATTTATTCAATACAATACACATAATGTGTGAAAAAAAAATCAATACTCGGAGCAACTTCAAGGACGCAGAGACAACAATGCAAAAGTCATGATGCTGAAAATGGACGCTCCGGCTCCGGGATATTTGAACGTAAATGGCTCAGCGGTCAGAGTTTGCGCGCGCATGTATGTATGTTTCATAATGTCCAGATGTTACGAATTAATGTCTAAAGATTATAAGAATCTAACATCTCGAGATTATGTTTGGTAATATCTTCATATCTTAGGAAAAGATTATAGATTGTACGCGATATAATACTTTTCGTTACGGGGTATTATCCCTAACTTGTAATATCCACTTCGTATAATCCATTTTTCTCAGTGTGAAGAAGAAGTTGGACGGGAAACTAGCATTGTAGAACAGGTACGGTAATGATTTTTTATCGATTTCATCACCGTAGGTAGCTGAGGAGTATAGAAAGAGAACTACCAATGAGTTCCAAAAAGCCTATCCCGAGGCCTATAGAGTAGGGTGGGTCAAGGATAACGAATTCTGGAAGTCGAAATCGTTACAACGCGGAAAAGGAGCGCATTGGCATCCTAAAAGTGTATGATTAATTTTGAATCGATGGATGTGCAGCTTGTTTACCCGTGAAAAAAAAATGTTTAAAACATTTCTTGTTTGCAGAGTTTTTATAATTTCTTCAGTTTATATTCTTTTACACAGCCGGAGGTGAAAAAAGTCTTCCTAATTTTTTTCGGATTTTAAGCAATTACTTTCTAATAGGTAAGTCCTATTAAATTCACTCTATTTTCAGACAAAATTCTTGACACCTCCGTAAAGAGGAGAAGAATATTTTCGGGTACCTGAAAAGTGTTCAGTGACTAAAATATACTAGGAAAGAAATTGCTTATACCCAGGAGTGAAAATGGAAAATACAATGTATACAATGTATACAATGGTACTACAAAGAAGGACTACCTAGCAATAGCACCGCATGAAAAGACTGAATCGTCGGATGAAGAGAGTGAAGACTGTGATGATTACACAAGCTTAAATGAATGTCAAGAATTTGAGGATTCTGTACTTTAATGTAAATAAATTATTTTCAAACAAAATTGAAAATAACACTGGATAACAACAAGCTTTTTATCATCAATTTATGGAACATTTCATTTTTTTCCGTAGAATACGAACTTGAAGGCGAAAATGTTTTTTCTTTTTGCAGCTTTTAGAAAAACAGGTTTGAAAAGTAAAAAAAAAACGAACATTTGTTGGCTGTTTCTGAAACCTTGTATCAAACAAATCCAAAATTTTGAAGGCTTACAATTGAAAATAGCCATATGTTTTTTTTTTACATTTTTGCACGTGTGCAATATAATTTTTTCGTTGTTTATGTGATACTGAACATTAAATCTTGAATATCTCCGAAAATATTGATCCTGCGAACAAAGGCTTGTTTAAGAATCAGCGCTTCAAAATACATAAAGAAATATGAAAAACGGATAAATACGAATGTTGTAAAATTGTGTAACATAGTGTAATATAATGATTTGTGTATAAGTTCAACCTACAAAAATGCATACAATATTAAAATCTGTGCAATGTTCAAAGAGTAAATGTTTGTGTATTATTTATCTGCTTACCTAATTATTATTTCGTTAGTACTGACTCAACTTTCACTCGATGCAAAAAATTACGACTTAAGGCCATGTGACGAGTGGGTCACGTGGCCGGCTTCCTACCTTACCGACACTTTTTTTATTTGTAAACTTATTTTCACACTGTTGTAGCCATAAAATAATTTTCCAAGTTGGGGCCAAACTTGTAACTGGGCAAACATTTGGCAATTTCCACACGGGCAGCTTTCTTTAATGGTCCAAACACGCTGCGATCAAGCGGCTGCAACTTGTGCGTGGTGTGCGGTAGCAGAAAGAGCATTATAATACAGTTTTCTTTGCAAAACTCCAAGCCAGCGATACAAAGATGAGACTCATGGTTTTCTAGCAACAAAAGAACTGGATTCTGAGCCGATGCATTCACATTATGTTTAAAGTGCTGAAGATACTCGAAAAAACTATCAGCTGCCATCCAACCGCTCGAATTGGCTGCACGAGCATTTCCAGTTGGCACCTTGTCTAAAACATGAAATTTGAAACTTTGTTTGGGAAAGAGAAAAAAAGTAGTAAGAACCTATCCCTGTGCTGACACAGCTAACGCCAGCGTAACCAATGTTCCTCGTTCTGTTGATGTGATTTCACTGTCGTACGGTTGAGGCCAATTCTGCATGCTCCCAATTCTCCGGCAATGGCAAATCGAGACGTTTAGCGCATTCAAATGCCAACTTTCATATCTTCTTCGGCGTGAGCCCGTAATAAATATCCGAACCCTTGAAAACGTAGTCCATCAATGCTTTTTATTGATCCTCAGTGAAAACCTAAACACGAAAAATTGTTATGTCCCGGCCGAAAAACAGAAATATTTTCTGTCCTTGGATCCTCGTCCGTTAAAACTTAACAAAAACGGTAGAGCGAGGAACGACTAACTTTGTATTCCGCTGCAGCTTGTCTGATTGACATTTCCGAATTTTTCAGAGACGCTCTTGCTATTTTCATAGCATGACCTTACACAACGTCCTTCTTCCTTTTTTAATTACGCACCATAACTCTGAGACAGACGATTATTATTATCAATCAACATTATCCGTAAAAATCAACGTGTCCCAAACAGCCCCGGCCACGTGCGTCCCGAAATGCCCCGGCGCGATTTTCGAACATTTACGATTTATACCATCCAAACGGATAAAGGTAGATTTGATTGACACTATAAATTAAATTTCTTACCCAAAACGAAACAAAAAAATTTACCTTGTAGGGTTTTCGTCCCTTATTGGTGATCGCCAATCAAAAAGTTTCGAGGAAACCAAAAAAACAACTGTCAGTGCTGAAAAACAAAGAATTATCTGCACAAACTGCAATCAAGTTGATAAGTCAGCCAAACTCCGTTGGTAACACGGTAACATAGACACGCAAACTACATTATATGCAGTGGAAATTCGAACGTATTGATTCTAAGTTATCCACACTGTCCCGCATAGCCCCGATCTCCCCTACCGTTTATTTTATGTCTAGAAGATTAGCAGAAAGCCATGCTACTGTTTTATTTAAGCAAACAATTTCCCTAAGTTTGCTCAAGATAATGCTATAAGATACCATGTCAAAAACCCTCCTGAACTCAAAGAGAACCAAAACAGATCTTAACCTTAGGTATAGGCCGAATGATATATTTTTTCCATTGGACAGGGAATGTACAGGAAGGTATGGAGTAGTTGGCTACTTAGGGCGACAGTTGAAAGCCTGCCTGCAGAAAGTCCATAAGAGTGAAAAAGAAGGATCGTTTTCATTGTTCGATATCTCTTTCGCTCTTGTTGACTTTCTGCAGGCAGGATGCCTGCCTTGATCATGGCTTTTTCTTGCGGGTGCTAAAGCCCTAATATGCCAATCTACTTAAACACGGGGTTGAGACAACCAACCAGTTGAGAACAGATCATGTCAAATCATGTCTCCTAAATTATATTAACCAATCACCGGTATTCTTAGGAAAGTTCAAACCAGGTTTAAACCAATGGCAAAGGTCGCTGAGTTAGTTGGCTCTTTCGGACGGTAAAAATCTTTCTCGATCTGTGTTCTGTTATTCTCACTTTCTGAGTTTTCTGTACCTAAATCTTACGTTAACGGGTTAACCTCAAAGTAGAGAGCACGTAATACGTTTCATCACGTTTCGCTTTATTCTCTGACTTTTGGTTTCGATTTAAATTAAAAAATAATCTGTAAGTATACTTTTATAATATTACTATTATACCTTACTTTACAGTTTTTATAGTGATATTTTATTAGACAGATCGAAAAAAACTGTATCAAATGTTATAAATGAATACCTAAAGTGCTAAAGTTGCTTAGATTTGAATATTTTGATAATAAGAATATTAATATTTACATTTTATGTAGGCTTATGAACATTTTTGAAATGTGATCGAAATAATGCACGAAAACTGTTAGAGCGAACGCTTTCTTGTGGTCTCTCTTCCTTTTTTTCTCTTTGTTGCACCATCATAAAAGGTGATCAACAACTATGGGGAAAGTCGGTGAAAAACTGCGAACTTATAAAAAAGAATGGGAGTCTATGCCTTGGGCAAAAGGTGATTGAATTTTTTTACATACCATACTCGTATTTATAAACAAATTTCTGCTTGTTATATCCTGTTTATACATAAGAATAAATGATTTAAAACAATATTATAGGCTGGCTGACTAAGGCTGATGGAAAGAAATACTTCAATGAAGCTTATTGTAAAATTTGCAATAAGGATTTGCGAGCACATCGAGCCGACTTGGAAAAGCGTGCAAAGAAATCAGCCCATCGACGAAAATGGGAGAACACACACTCAAGCAAACAAACACAATTGACTTCGCATTTTCCGACAGACTTTGGACGCATAGAAAAGGATAGAGATTTTAAACTGGCTGCCTATATTTCGAATCATAGTTCGATAAGAAACATTTACCATCTGTGCGGTATTTTAAAAGACTTGGGTAAAGGAAAAATTTTCGAAAATTTTAAAATGCACCGAACGAAATGTGGTAGTTTAATAAAATACGTTATCGCGCCTTGCATGTCATCTGATTTAATCGTTGATGTTGGTGATATGATGTTTTCATTGATTGTTGATGAGTTAACTGACGTATCTACTTTTAAATATTTATGCTTGTGCATAAAGTATTTTAGTGAAAAATTCGGTCGTCTTGTTACTGTCTATTTAGGCATAATTGCATTAGAAAATGCCAATGCTGATGCACTTTACGAAGCTGTGATTGAGTTTTCCGCTGAAAACAAACTAAAGTTAAAAAACAGAATAGGTATTGGCACAGATGGTGGTTCAAATTTATGTGGGGTAAATCATTCATTATATGCATTATTAAAACAGCGATATCCGAATCTACAATTAGTAAAATGCATATACCATGCGATTGATAAGTCAACCTCTAAAGCAGCTATTGAGTTTCCAGCAAATGTTGAATTTCTCTGTAGAGAAATTTACAATTGGTTCAATCACTCTCCTCTACGTAAAGCGATATACTGAAGAGCTTGGGAAACTTTTAATATAGGGTTTCTTGATAAAAATGGTAACCCTGGTAAAAATACCCGCTAGGAATCGTTAGAATCTTTTTAGAAGCCTCTATGATTGCAGTTCAAGTTTTAAGTGCATTTAAAGAGGATCGTGCAATGTAATGTGTTGTAATATGTTCCTAAGGGGATACTGGTTGCGCAGTTAATTTCGCGAAATATTTGTAATGGATTCTATGGGGAACCTAAGTGGAAATTATAATCCGAAATTACTTTTTGAACATTTCTTTAAAGGGATCTAATAGGAATTCAACACAGATTTTCTTCTTCATTCATCCAATACCTACATGCTCGTACACCCTCTCCTATTCTGAATCTCACCACTCTATTGTATTTGCTCTCCTTTTTAATCTTTTTCTGGTACTATCGTTCCCCTTGCCTCTTATTCATTCTATATCAGCTGTTGTATATTGAATCTGTGATTTTTTCCCATCTTTCATCCCCTAGCCTTGCCTTCATCTTTTCCTCTATTCCCTCCCACTTCTTATACCCCTCCCGGGTATACCACATTTAAACCTCATTTCATGTCTCTCATTCTCCCAGTTTGAACACCCCACGTTAACCCTCCTTTCTTTGTCCATAACTTCCCGAGCACACTCTTGTGCAATTTTGCCTCCCTCTTCCCTTTTTAGTTGCTCTTCTAAGTTTCAGGCTCTCTTCACTTGCCTGACCACCATTCTTCTCGTCCTCTTTTTGCCCTTAGCATATAACCTGGGTAGCTCCAACTCACTCCCATAACCCATCTCAAAAATCTCTCGTGCAAACTTTCCACTCTCTTATGTTCTTTTCATCCCGACATTTCCACTACATAGCTTAATACTGACCATACCGACACATCAAATATCCACACTTTCATCCTCCAGTCGTCCTTGAACCTTCTTTTTCCTATACCACATACTTATCCCATTACTTTGCTCGGGCATTCTAATCTCTTTCTTACCTGGGGTTCACTTCCTCCTCTCGTTTTGAACCAAAAACCTAGGTGGCAAAGCTCCTCCACCAACTCCACGACTATCTTATTTATCTTCCATTTGTACTCTTCTCTACCTTTTTTATTTCTAAAATACATAATTTTAGTCTTGTTCACATTCACTGTTAAACCCTTTTCTCTCAGATAGTCTTCGAACACTCTCATCATCCGATTCATACCTCTTTCGTCATCCGCTTAGAAAACTACATCATCTGCATATGCTAGTGAGTACACTTTGCCTGTTCCTAACGTTGTCCCCCCTTTCCGTTTCCTCACCAACTTCTCCTCTAAGTCTGCTAGAAAAATACTAAACAGAAGTAGGCTCAATGGGCCCCCTTCCTGTACAGAATTCCTCTCCTTTCTTGTCTTCTATCTTCACCCTTATCTTAGTTTCCACAAATATTTCTTTTATCTTCGCTATTAATCCTTTGTCTACTCCTCTCTCTTTCATGGCTGCCCATAACACCCTCCTCTTAACTGAGTCAAATGCTGTTTTGAAATCGACAAACAGTGCGACTAGTTTCCCTTTCTTTCGCCCTAGGTTCCTATTGAGTAGGTAGTTGAGCACGTAGATGTTATTTGTGGTTCACATCCCTTTTCTATCTTTCTAACCTCCTTCTTAGTACTTCCGCATACATTTTATATCCCACTGAAATTAGTGTAATCCCTCTATATTCCTCTACCCTTTTGCCCTCTCCTTTCTTAATCGACGGTACTACCAGCCCAGTCTTCCATTCCTCCGGCCACCCATCTTCTTTCCATACCTTATTGCAAATCTTCCACATCTCTTCTCTCACTGCTAATCCTCCATATTTCAGTGCTTCATTTTCCAGGTCATCTTTCCCTGTTGTCTTATTTCTTTTCATCCGATGAATCGCTTTATTCACCTCTTCCCTACTGATGTCGTTTTCGCTGTCTTCGTCTCCCTCTACTGCTTTTCTTCCTTCTCCCTTTACGCTATTTTCCACCCCTCCTAACAGACCTTGAAGTGGTTCGTCCACTATTTCATTCCTATTTCTTCATTTATGCCCTTGCTTCCTCCTCTTTCCCTGTTTATCACTTCCCATTTCTCCCTTCCTTCACAGCATTCTCAACCTCTTTCATATACCTTTCATTCTCCTTCTGTATTTTCTCCTTTATCATTCTTTCGTGCTCACTCTCTCTTTCTCCTGTTGAGTGCTCCTTTTTTGATCTCCCCTTTTCTCCATTTTCTGACACTTTCCTTCCTCCTAATTTTACTTTCCCTGCATTTATTGTCCCACCAACCTCTCCTAACCCCCTCTCACTTTTCTTTTGGTCTCACATCTTCCCTTACCTTATCAATCACTCCTTTGAGATTTTCTCGAAGCTTACCTACTCTTTCAAACACCCTATTTCCTTCTCTTCTATTTTTCCTCTAAATTCTCTTAAATTTTCCTCTCCTAAATGCCTATTTTCGATTTCATTTCCCTCTGTCCTTTCCTCTGCCCCCTCACATGCTTTGGGCCACCACATCTCACTGTCGTTATCACCGGAAAGTGTCCTGCGCTTACCACGTCTCCTACTTCCATTTTAACAATCAACTTCCTTATTCCTTCTCCTGCTAGAATGTAATCTAGGACAGTGTCCTCTATACCCACGTACGTATTTTTTCCTTTTTCATCCCCCTTGGTATTGCCGTCAAAAATGAATTATCCCGCGTCTCCCAACAAGTCCAGAAGCACCCTAGCCTACCGATCCGTTTTCTTTTGTTTCGAATTTCTTATGAACATCTCCTTTTCTCTACCACATACCTCTCTTTCTTGTTCCCCGGTCCATGCATTCAAGTCCCTTCCTATTAGGGCCGACCTCTCATCTTTTTTCTCTAACCACCTACCGCCGATTCATCCATGCCGCCCATTCCTCTCCCTTTCACATGCTCCTTTCTCGTTGCTTGCATCTTCCTCTCATATGATTTCGGTAAAATTCTTTGCATGACTTTCCACCCAAAATCCTTTATCCTCGTTTTTCAATCCTGACACGTTCCAGAACGCTAATTTCACGTCGCTCTTTTTGCACTTCTCACCTTTCTTCCTTGCCTTCAAGTCCTAATGTCGTATTACCCCCCTCCCCCCGGTGATACTTGCATTCCCCTTTCCCCCTCTCTTGTCCTTTTCATTCACTGCCCGTTTCTAACCCTCCCTCAGATCATCTACTTTATCGTCCCAAATCCATATATCTTCGTTTACCCATATCCTATCTCTCCCAATCCTTATCTTATTACCTTTAGTCCTCTCAGTCCATGCCTTTCGTTCGATTATCCACTTTCTTCTCCGTCCCCGCCACGTCAGATCACGTTAGTAAGGAATCTGCCTATATCCTTAAAATTTCTTTTCGACTACTATTTTACTTATAATGAAGGCACAATGTTTAATACCAATGTAATTATTTTTAAAAACAACTTTTTTGAATAAATGAACAAAAACCCTAGAGATATTGCTGAGACGAATCCAGGACTATTTTTAGTTTTTCGCTAGGGCTATTACTGTATTTTTAATTCAAGCCACAATTTTCAGATGTATAGATAAGTTCTGGGTCGTCTTCTTATCCTCTAATCTCTAACCTAATCTGCTTGAATGTGACTACTAAAAATTCCCAGAAATGAAGATATTTCAAATAGAAATTTCACGAATTGCAAAATTCCCGACGCTTTATAATATACCGAATTTGAAAATTCTCGATAATAGATACCAAGAAAATTGACAGAGCTACAGCATTTTGAAAATCTCCATAAAAAAGCGAAAATTAACATTTTAAGCCCAATAAAGCATGATATGAAAAAGAGTAAATAGACGAAAAGTGTTACTTCTTGATAGTCCTACAAGATTCTCGTGATCACTTTTTGAGTTTTCTTAAAAAATCGAAAATTCAAATTTTATTGGCACAAAACATAATGAATTATTACATTCTGTAGAGTCTGATGATGAAACCAGACTACACTCGAAACGTAACCCTAATTTTTATCCAGAATTTTATTTAATAAAACTTTTCAGTGGTCTGGAAGTCGTTGGAGTATATGTTTTGATTTTTCGTATTCTTTGGTTTCGTTTAGTAGTAAAAACATAAAGGCCCTACCATCTTACACAGTTTTTTCAAAATCATAGGTAAGAATTTTATCTATTCTTCCGTTGAAAGTAAAGTATATTGTTTTTCCAATTATTGATATAACTAGTACTAAGGAACATTTTTAAGTACATTCCGTTTATATTAATAGCAAAATTATACACTTTTCTGCAAAAACTTTGAAGCATCCAAATGGCTAAAAATGGTTAAAGTACCCAGAGGTAAACGTAAATACACACACAAAATCTTCAGGGCATATCGTGAAAGTTTAAAAATCTTTGAGGGATATTCAGGAAACTTTCGTTTCGCTTAGTTTAATTTGATATCAAACAAATTTTTTTTTTATATTGTCGTTTCGTTATTAAAACAAATATATTATTAACAACGTTGAAGTCTCTAAATAGTTTTCAGCATCAACAACAAAGTTCTTGAAAGGTAAGGAAAATGAAAACTTCTGGCAATACATTTCGTTTCCGTAAATAAAATGAAAATATCTTGGAAAAGAATGAAAAAATTTCAATTTTCGTTCCCTTATACGAGACAAAAAAAGATCTCGTGTAATCAAAAACATATGAAAGTTTATATAATACAAAATATGAATAATGTGAAATTTTTGTATGCAAAACAAAACTAAAAGGACTCTCTTATAATTATGCTTCATTTTTAAAAGCAAAATAATGAGAGGACGTGTATACGTGTACCGAAATTTTGGTACAAATAGCTTCGAACAGTTTCATAGACGTCGCAATCTGACTCAAAAAGGTGACATGGCATATGGAGAAAGGAAGAATATCTTTGTCAATAATTTAAAGTAGTGAAATGCTTAGAAGAATTTGTTTTAATTGAATTGCACTGCGAGTATAATATTGTTGTATCTATATCTGGTAAAATATATATATAGTGGGTTCGAGATTAGTGTATTCCAATAATATATTTTATTCCAACTGTAATTAATATTTCAATATTCAATATCCAATATTCAATATTATTCATCGTATCATGGATTTTGTATACACTTGTATACCCTTTTTGTTGTATACATTTGTATACACTTCATATAAAAATAATTACTTCTCCAGTGTTATAGTGATGAACTCGAAATCTCAAGTCATTTTTACGCTGAGATGGCCAGTTATTCGAGCATCATCATTCAATTTTTTCCGCCAAATGAAGGAAATTTTTAAGAAAAAAGAGAATGTTTCTTATAACGCGTTTAATTTTCAAAAGTCAAGTTCAAATATCTTCCAGTAACGAAATGAAAGTTTGTTAATTACCGTTTCGATATCTGAAACAAAATGAAATTCTCTTACAAATTTGATACATTTTCAGAAATAAAACTATTACAATGAAATGCAAGGGTGAAAATTGTTACACCTAAAAATCAGTCTGCAATTTATCAGTGCATAAGCCTGGCCACATTTAGAGAATTGGTTAAACCTCAGGATGGAAAGTATGCACAAAAATTGTGTACTGTTCAAAGTCCTTTCATATTTTGTTTTGTTTTTACAAATAAGGCTTTGAACATTTTTCTCATTAAGATCAAAAATAAACCTTCTTCCAACATTTTGTATTAAAATACAAAAAGTAGAAGCAAAATCATAACGATTTCAAAAAAGAAAAGAACGTTCAGAAAATAACGGAACTTTTTCATGCATCTGAATTGCAGTAAGCTTTTCTTAAAATTTTTCTTCATTTTCATAAATGCAGACAAACTCCCAGTTTTTACAAGTTTTTAGTATAAAAAAAATTGGAAGTTTCTTCTAATATGTCTTACTTTCCGAGGAAAAATTAAATATTTCACAATTTCATTTTCAAAAAGAGAACGAAAGTTATGCCTTTTTATCTCGTTTTCCGATACATGTTGAATATTGCTTTGAAATTCGCTCAGTTTTTAGAATAAAAATGAAATTATCTGAATTTACCATTATTTTTATTAAAGAAAAATTTCGTTCAATTTTTATTTCGTTTTAGAAACAAATATAAAAAAATGCAAGTTAAGGGGATGGTGTCCAACACAGGTGATCTGCGTGTTTAGAGAATCAAAAGGGGGATCTAATAAATTACATAATGAAATGTGTCATAATCACTGAATATCAATGACTACTCTGTCATATATTGATATCTTGTAGAAAAGTTATATTCACGTGTTTCCTATCTAAGTTTCATTTGAGATGAAATTTATTTTTCACACTTCACACTGATTCTGCATCCCACCTTCAACTGATATTTGAGAAAAACAGGACCATCAAGAATGTTTTCACTTGTATACTTACCTTCAGGACAGTGGCGGACTGGGTACCTTGGGGCGCCCGCGGGAAGTCGATAAGTAGGAGCGCCTTCGTGAGAAGCAAAAAAAAAAAAACTATAATTTTTTGGGCCACTTTTATAACAATTTTTTTATTTTTATTAACAAACATATTTTCTACAACATAGCAGTAGTGTATATTAAAAAACTAGAAATAATTACTATCATTATGCGAAAAACTGTTAATCTCGCTATTAATCGCTTAAGAACTTTCAAAATTTCCATTCAAACTTGACTGGCTTGTTTGAAACCACGAGACTTAAATTTATGTATGTTTGTTATGTAAGGTATGCCCTTTTTTCAAACGTGCAATAATCTGCCTAATTCTTTTGAACTTGATGCATATTCTTCAATTACCTCATCTCGGTCTATTTAATCAACAAGGTCGCGTTCGATTGCCATTAACATACATGGCTGTAACATTTCTTCAGACATTGCGTTACGGAGTCGGCCTTTTATTATTTTAGCTTACTGAAAGTTTGTTCGCACCTAATTTGTGTGCAAGGGAGTGTTAGTGCTACTTTGTACACTTCATACAATGTTTTATACGCTGCCTGATATAAACCATACTTTCTCAATGAGCTGTAAGGACATCTAAGACAACCTTTTCTACAGCCTGTCTTATCTTTTTCCTTTTTTCTATCTTTGAGGTCGTCGTCTTCAATGTCGCTATCTTCAGCATCTTTCTGGAGATCAACATCGCAACTCTGATCTTCCTTGGTTCGGAATTCGACTCCTATGCTTTCGCACAATCCTATGTAATTTTTGGCAAATGAATCCCGCTCATTTCTTGCTTTTTCCTCGTCTACTTTTGCAAAACTACAAAGAACAGCTAAACCTTTTTCAGAAACACTATCATGCTCGATTTCCGAAAATCTTTCAGGATTCAGCAAGGCACAAGCTTTGTATACTTCACTCGAGTTTGATGCAAAACGATCTCGTAATTCAGAGAGACATCTTTGAAGTATCGGTTCGACTACTTCCACTGTTTGATGCCATTCCGGTCCATTTTCAGCAGATAGTTGACGTCGATCATCATCTGCAAAGAACATTCACAAATTTGAATTAAATTCAACATTGTAGATTGACGATCAAATGATATAATCAACATCTTTTTGTGCGCAGTAAATAAAAAATCTAATATTAATTAGACAAAAGAAAAATTATAACGTTGTTCAAAAATAATAGTTAAATATGTATCAATCAAAGTTTCTAACGACGATACTTTCAATTTATGGCATACGTTTGGCCCTATCCTAGAGTGGTCGACTCAGTCATTTAAAATTTCAACAACTAATTTTTTCCGTGTATATTTTTAAAAGGTACACATATTCAATTTTTACACGCTGTGAGCAAGCCTACACGTCACAACTTTATTGGCATGTAACAATATTAATAAAAGGAAACATTTATAAAATATATATTGTGTGCTAAATTCAAATAAATAAAATATATTTTAGAATTAAATTTTACAACTGTAAGTTCAAAATAATGTGATAGAGGCTTAATTGTAAAGAATAATAGAATAATTATTGATGTGATTTTGGAAATTCCTCAATTTTTCTCATCTTCCGATGTAAAGATTGGCGTTCCAACTTGTTTAAGTCCATTTCTTAATCTTGTACCAAGATCTTGGTCTACTTGAGTGAAATTAGCGAGAGCTCGTTGAACAATGAAAGGGGAAACTCTTTTCAAACTTGTAACTAAATTGTTGACGAGACGAGTTTTTGCACCTGCATCAAGTACGTCCCTCCAAAAAGTAGTCACTTGACTAAAATTATCTTCGTTTGCGGGTGTGTAACGATCAGCTTGCCCGCTTATATTGAAAGCAGGTTCCTTTACACTTGGAGTTTGTTCAGGACCTCTGAAACTATTTGGATAATAATTTGGTGCTCCTCCTTGAGAATTGATCGACATTTGTCCATCTCTTTGATAATTCATTGTCGTCATTATCTGAAATTAAAATGAAAAATAACGAGCATTTATTCAAGATAGAATTTGGTATATAAAAAACTTCATATAAAATTGTATTGCATAAATATTTCAAGTGTCAAGCTTTGCTACATTAAAAATTATTATAATAATTTTCAAACAAAATGTAGACAAACTCTACCTTATACGGACAATTAACAGGCAGCTGAAGATGATTGGCGCCAAGACGATACCTCTGAGTATCACCATAAGCAAAGAGACGACCTTGAAGCATTTTGTCTGGAGTCGGTTCAATGCCAGATACCATATGAGCTACATTAAAAGCAATTTGTTCCACATCAGCAAAATAATTTTCTGGATTTTTGTCCAGTATTATTTTTCCAACTGGTATCAAAGGAAAATCCTTATGAGGCCAGACCTGTATGATCAATAAATTGTTATATTTTGTTAAAAATATAAATTAGGGTGGTCCAAAAAAAGCAAAGTTCGAATTTTGTTACCTGCAATGGTGGCCCATTTTGTGACGTTCAAAAGAAAATTACGTATTTTTTTGTTTTGATCAAACAAAATTGAAGGGTTTCGCTCATCTCCCTGTTTTCCCCCATAATTATAACATCGGGAAACCCCCATTTTTGATAAATATGAGACCCGAAGGCGTAATTTTCAATCAACCGAGTGCAACAGGAACCTCTTAAAATCATTTCTCTGCAGCTGACGTATGAATTTATTTTTTATTTTAATCGGCCCCGCCCCCTTCCAGCATGTCCAAAAATCCACCCTCGAAATCAGGATTAAGTATTTTGCGGTATATTGGTCGTAATTATTACTTTTTACAAGTGTTTTTACAGGTGATGTTTAATGATCTGTATTGTGTAATTAATAATAATAATTTTGATTACCTTTGTAACATCAAAGATGTTCCACCTGAAAGTTTCAGCTTCCTTTGGTGTCATCACTTGGATATAAAATGTCCAAGATATAGATTCTTTTCGCGCAATTGAATTATAAAGATCGCGAATTCCATAATCAGGATCAGAACCACTTAATTCTGCTGCCCTATCAACTGGAAGATTTCTTATTCCCTGGTCAGTCTGTCAATTAAAAAATAATATATAGTTTTTAAAATTTCATTTATTGAAATTAAAATAAAATTTTTTTAAATCAAAATTGTTATAATTGAAAATAGAATGCGCATACCTTGTAATGAAACTTGCAATATACAACTTCGTCCTTTGCATTAACGAGTTTGAATGTATGTGATCCAAAACCGTGCATATAACGGTAACCATCAGGAATGCCTCGATCACTAAAAAGAAACATAATTTGGTGGGTTGACTCAGGCCGAAGGGATATAAAATCCCAAAACATATCGGAATCCTAAAAAAATATTACATATTGATTATTTAAAATCCAGAACGTTTTCAAAGAATCTAAACTTAAGGGTGCAATTTCATTTGATCCGAGAAAAAAGTAGTTGTGGTTTGATATGCAGTTAGATTTGAATACTCCAAATAAACAATTTTTCAGCTTCCAAAGCTTATATTTTGTAATTTTGATAACCGAAACAAATGATTTGCAAACCAGCCAAACTGGAAATTTGTTTCTTTAATGTTACTGGCCACCCTGACAATCTTTTTTTCTTTACACATAGATGCAAAACCCTCGATTAATCACCGTTTACAGACATCGAAAATGGTCGAATCCGCATCGTACGCAAAGACTCACTATGTGATCATCGTTCTGGGTGAAGTTAGGTTAGTCATTTTGTCATCGTAGTATACTCAATGTTTGTAAACAGTAGACAATCTCAGGTTTTGCATTGTAATTTGCAAAGAAAAATATTATTTGATATACGAGACCTCACGGGCGGGTGCTCCCTGCTTGGGTGAAGGCACCGTACTCACCCTTTGACTTAGAATATTTCTAGCTGATTCCAAAATGTAACTTTCACATTGGTTTATGAAATTGTATGATTCTAATCATTAAGCAATGAATTGAAAACTATTATTGATGTAGCAATACTAACAAGTTTAACAAACCTTTAAATGGGTAACCGGATTTCTTTTTTGAGTGTGTATGAAACTTGGAAACAATAGTGGATCCTTAATGAAGAAAATTGGCGTATTATTTCCAACAAGGTCCCAAACTCCTTCTTCTGTATAAAATTTTATAGCAAATCCTCGTGGATCTCTAAGAACAAACGACAAGTTTTAAAGTATTAAATTGTAATATTCATGTCAGCTGAGTTTATTTATAATTATAAATTATACTTATAAATATAAATTATACTCAGCCAACATACTAAATTCTTCTTTCTTTCATTGAGTGGGCATCCTAACCTCAACTGTTAGAAGACTAGAATTCAGAGTCGCGCATTCCCGTAACAATTTTTAAGTCTTTCTTGCAGCCCACAGGGCAAGCGCGACTTCGATGTTCGCTCCACGCTTGTAAAATTTTACGTGGACAGCGTGAGCTAATCGCACGAAGCCCCCTGCCAGCGACATCGACAAAACAATATTTGCTAGTAAGCCCCCATTCGCCTGTGTCGCGAGTGGTGCGCCACCGCCGAAGCGAAATCCGTAAAAATACGGTCCGCATGGCCAAGTTAGTCGATCAGAAAAGGAAACAGTCGTAAAGATGGAAGAAGATAACAACAGCAACTTCTCCGTCGTCTCTCGTAGCAGTAAGAAGCGAAAGCTCTCGAAACTGTCAGGTAACTCAAATGCCAGCATCAGCAGTGGCCACTCATAAGCCACCAGCTCACTCAGAGGAAGTAGTAAAACATCAAGAACGTCAGTCGTGAGTAAACAAAAATCGAAATAAATTACAACTACACGGAAAGAAATTTAGGGCGACTGCGGTACTTATAAGTACCACTTCTGAGCTAAACACACGAGCGCCAGCGTAACATCTTGCTAAATAAAGCGTGATTCAGAAAAAAGAATTCTTCCTCTGATCTCTCTAGTAGCTCAGTGGTTAGAGGACCTGACCCGAAATCAGTTGACCTGTTGTTCGAATCCCAGCGGAGTGAAAGAAGATCTTTTTTCTGAACAAGATTTAATTAAAAAGTTTTTAATTTATATTTCGATCTTGTCTGAAATGACGTTAAAATATTTTCTGTATAGGAGAATATAACTTTTTTCCAAAGTGCAAATATTCCAAAAGTGCAAATAACCAAAATATTCGTAAAGTTACCCAAACAAATTCAGCCAAGTTTCTTTTTAAAGGTGTTTTATCCAGGGTGTTCGAACTTCATCCATTAATCGATTGAATTGATTAAAAAATCAGTTAGAAAAACTAGTATAATGTCTTTGGAATTTTTCAATTTCCATAAGTAGAAAATGCATGCGTATAAGAACCTCATCTTTTATTGCATTGACCTTCAGGTCCTTGGCCCGTTGAAATGAGGTTAAACAGGCCGATTTTTTTGAACGTTGACGAATAAACAAATTAACTACGGTGAGTGATAATATCTCGGCATGTGGACATTTATTTATTTAAAACAAAATAACACTTTGTCGTCACAGTGGAACCTTGTCTGTTGTTTTCCCTGATCGACAAACTACCCGAAAATCTTTTGAAACATCGATGCCGGTTATGCAACCGGAAGTAATACATTATTTCCTGCAAATCATGATAAGTGTAAATAATTACTAACTTACGTAAATTTCTTGATGCAAAAATAATACATAAAAGTTTGCGGTCAGTGAGACCTTATCTGTTGTCTTCCCTGATCGAAAAACGACCTAAAAATCTTTTAAAACATAAATTCCAATCATGTCACCGAAAGTAATGCATTATTTCGCACAGTGGGGCCATTTGCTAAGAACAGCATCAAACATTTGTCACCGCGGTGAATAACAATTAAATTTAATAAAACTCAGTATACAGATGGTTTATGTATCGCTGGATACGAACCTATTGCCGTAATTTTTAAATTCAAAATGACGGCCGGAGTATAAGCGAACACAGTTGAGTAATTACTTTTTTTTTTTTTTTTTTTTTTTTTAATGAAATTTATAGATGCACAGCCTTATGTGAATCAAATTTGGAAAGTGCAAAATGTTTAATTTTATGTTTAGGATATTGCTGAATACGAATATGAAGCCACATTTTTAAAATTAAAAATGGCCAATCAAATATAGGCGCCCAAATGATAAAAAAGTTTATAAATGTTGGTAAAAATTAGTCATGCTTATGAAAGTTTGTACCGGGAGAATTTTTGGGTCACTGATTATGGATCTTAAGTCAGATTATTAAAATTCAAAATTTCAGATACAATATGGCAGGCAAAAAACTTGAAAAATGTATATATGTTTGTGAAAATATGTAACCGGTGCAGCTATAAAGTTGATATTTGTCGAGAAAAAGAAAACGAAACTACCCAACTTTATTCGCTTATACTGCAGCCGCCATTTTGAATTTCAAAATTGTGGCAGTAAATTCGTATTCAGCGATACGTAAACCTTTGGTCTACCAAATTTAATTATTTTATGTTTTTTAATTTGACGCGTTTACAGATTTTTGACCCCGTTCTTGGCAAAGTGTCCCCCTGTGCGTCGGTGACATTTAATGACTTTTAAAAAATAGAGAATATTACATCGTCAAAATAAGACCTTGTCTATTGTATTATGGCAAAGGTGGATTGACATAATAAACGTAAAACTAAAAAGCTCTCATTTGAGATATTGTTCAAAATGCTGACCGGTAGTAATAGAGGCGAATAGATCTCCCACTCGATTTACGAGTGTTGTACATATTCTTCGACTATGCCGCACCAAAAATGTATACTGAATCGGTTATGGTTCTTTCTGGTTAGAAGTGTGACATGAGGATTTTCAAATGCATAATGATTCACATTGCGCGAATTGAATATTGTGTCTCTTGTAAAAGTGCATTCATCAGTAAGAAGAATACTTTTTACAAAATCTGGATCATTGACATGCCGATCTAGCAAAATTGTAGGGGTCTTAGAAAAACATTTTCTTCCAATTTTTGTACTCTTAAAACGTAATAGCCGTGGAGATGATTCCTTTCCAACATACTTTGACAAGTGGTGTAACTCTGTCCATGTATTGCGGCAAGACCCTAAACTGCGATGGTTGGCTCTTCGAGAGCACTGTTCAGAATCGCCTTTTCTTCACGCAAAGACAACTGCTTTGAGCCAACTCCTTGTCCATCGCCTTTTCGGAAAGGAACTAAATATCCTATTACTCTCGCCTTATTCATTAAATATAAAATTTGTTGAGGGTTAGCGTGTCTTCTGTTTGGAAATCTTAGTGCGTATTCTTCCGAGGTTTGATTCGCATTCCCTTCACAACCGCCTTGCATAATCAACATTTCAGCATACTTTTCTAGTATATAATTAATTCATAATAATTTCACATCAAATTAACTTCATGAAAAAATTTATGAGATTAAAAAAAATTGTTGTACCTACTGACTTATGATAAATGACTGACTTCAAACACAAAGTACTACAAGGAGACCGCACACCATGTATTTCACCTGACGCCATTTCGCGATCACCTGTCCTCCGATTTTCTCCATAACGAGATTTCTTCCCAGATGAGAGCGCCTCTTTAGAGAAAATTTGTAACAAATTTGTCGTCTGCTACTATAGGAACCGTAATTCCTAAATTTGCACTTGAGGCGCTCTCATCTGGGAAGGAATAAAAATCCGAAGACAGGCGATCGCGATTCTGGACTGTTTTCCACCATCTCCACCACAGGCGTGCGGTCTCCTTGTAGTACTTGGTGACTTCAAATTTATTTTATTTAATAGATTGGAACTTCACAAATCTGTTACTTTTCCCAAATTTAAAACAGACTGTTATTTAAAAAAATAGGTCATTATGATAACTTTTCAAAGTTATGTTAATTTCTCATGTAAAATAGTTATAAATTATACCTCCAAAGAGTATATTAAAATGCTAGTTTTGTATAGGGAATGTAGGCCGAACATACTTCAACCTTTGCAAGAATACACAACAAGTTCTCTCTCTCACTTGTTGTACAGTTTTTCTATTTGTGCTAATATATTTTAAATGAATAATGTTCATTAAGGCCTATTCCGCTTCTTTAGGTGTTAAAAAATTCGTTTATTACAAAAAATTTACCGACAACTTTCAACCTGTAATTTCAGGTCATTTTCAAGGCTTATTCTAGATTTTTTTTCTTCTTGGATTTTATTCTTTTTCCTTCTAGAATAAGCCATGAAAAGGACCTGAAATTACAAGTTGAAACATGTCAGCAAATTTTTTGTGATAAAAAAATTCTTTAACACCAAAAGAAGCGGAATAGGCCCTAATGAACATTATTTATCATATACCGCAAAAATACATTCAGCTAATATATTTTTTTGGAAACAAATTTTTGTTTTAAACCAAGATTTAACTGTGGCAACAAAATAATTGGATTACAAGCACGCAAAAAATTTGTGAAAAAACTATGTATGTATATATATATATATATAAATAATTGAAAACTAAAGGTTAACAACCACCGCAGGGTCCCACTGGGAGCAACTGTCATCTAAAAAATGACATCGGCTTTTCCAAAAATTACATAAAGGTCTACATGGTTCAAAACCATAGACTGAGTAGGTTTCATTCAGTGTGTAAAGCAATTAAATAACAAAAGCACATGGTTTTAGAAACTAACCAATTGTGATGTAGATAAATAAATTACCCAGGTGGTTATAGAAAATATTCGATGGAATAATTCTTCAAAAAAAATCTCAAAGGAGATACTGAAATTTTTCGTTGGAAATGGAAATTGAATATTGCAAACGCGTGTACAATGCTTTGTGATGCAAGTTACAATACAACAATTTAAAATTTTATTAGGGTCACTCATGGATAGCAAGAAGGAGGGATAGATATTTTCCGTTCTTATATACTCTCCCTTCGATTTTCAGGTATTAGTTTTGGCTCAATCGTCTTGACTGAAGGAAAAGTTCATTTTTAACCTCAAAACTCCCAGAATCATAATGATGAAAATCGAAGAGTTGGTATATAGCCTGATTGCTATTGCTTATCGATTAACAGACGCGGAGTGCTTGCTTTATCTGCATAATATTCTGGTTAACTGTAATCCGAATGAGATATTCCGGATATCTCAAATACTATTGTCAAATAGTGCGCTACGCTTAGCGTACAATATGTTTGTGGAGCGAAGTGATCAATTAGTTCGTGATCTATTAGGTATGTAATTTTTTAATATAGTTTGCAAATTTTGTGACGTGTTTGTGTAATTGTGTTTCTACGAGTTTTAATTTTTTTAAATGTTATAGTTAGTGCAACGGATTCGACGCCTCCCCAAGTAACACCAAATCCAGAAGGGTACTCACCTGCATATGAGGATGGGGTTGAAATACCCGCCTGTGAGACTTGGCCCGAACATGAGGAGATTCCTTCCAATGAGCAATTGGATGAAGATGAACCACCCATGCGTTGGAGAGGATACGAGGAGGAGGACCGAATGAATAATTTGGTTCAAATTAGTATGAAAATTAAAAATTTTATTTTTCATTGAAAAAGTAAGTACACATTTTTACATTTCACTCAAGAAAATTATTCGTTCACTCTTATCATTTTAAAACAATATAAAGAATAAAACTTTTCCACGATATTCATGTTTTGAATTAAATGTTCAAAAATGAATGAGTAATTGATTAAATTAAGGTTGAATATTTATCTCTATTATTTTATTTTCCTTTGAAATATGAAGTAGAATTTTTCAAAAACATTTAAACATTTTTACGATAATCCATGTTGAAAATGATCTGCCTAAAAATGAATGAATAATTTGGTTGAATTTAGTATACAACTTTTTTTTTAATTTTCTTTTTGTTGAAAAATTATGTACAATTTTTACATTTTATTCATGAAAATTATTCGTTCACTCTTATCCTTTTAAAATAGTGCAAGGAATAAAACATTTTAACGGTATTCATGTTTAGAATTATATTTTCAAAAATGAATTAATAATTTTATTAAATTAAGGTAAAAAATGTATCTCTTTTATTCTCTCTTTCGTTGAAATATAAAGTAAAATTTTTCAAAAAGATTTTAACATTTTTACAATAATCCATTTTCAAAATTATATGCCTAAAAATTCATGAACAATTTGGTTGAATTTAGTATAACAATTTTTTTCTAATTTCATTTTTTTGTTGAAAAATTATGTACAATTTTTTACATTTTATTCATGAAAATTATTCGTTCACTTTTATCATTTTAAAAGAGTATAAAGAATAAAACATTTTGAAGTTACTCATGTTTAGCACTAAATTTTCAGAAATGAATGAATAATTTGATTAAATTAATGTTACAAATTTATCTCTTTTATTCTCTTTTTCGTTGAAATATAAAGTAGAATTTTTCAAAAATATTTAAACATTTTTACGATAATTCCTGTTCAAAATTATTTGCATACAAATGAGTGAATAATTTGGTTGAATTTAGTATACATTTTTATTTTTTTTATTTTCTTTATTGTTGGAAAACCAGGGACTGCGAGTAAAAGGTTTTGATCACTTTGGGTTTTGATCCCTGAGCCGACGCAAAATGAATCTTTAGGTTTAACTCTCCTCAAGATCCGAACATGTGTACTGCAGGGAGAAAGTGATCCCATCCAGAGTGGACGTTGCCTCCTTTTTGAACACTCAGAATCGTATGGGTTGTGGTAGCAATGGGTGAATGTTTGAGTCCCGAGGAGAGCAGGTACAAGGGATCGGTTCTTTAGTTTGTGTACTGATGAAAAAAAGTACCCGAGAATCCATCTTTGAAAGATTGAAACCTAGAGATTTCCGGAAGGTTTTTCTCTGAAGGAAAACTTTGTCGAAATACTTTCAAACGATCCCGAAGGAAACGGACTGCGGTCCGAACGCGTTAGGTTTTGATCACACTTTCAGCTTTTTAAAGTTTAACTCTCAGTCCATGCAGTATAAATCCCAACTCGTGAGTTTCTGATTTCGAAATCTGAATAAAAGCTACTTAAAATAACTCTATCAATTTATGAGTTTTTTTATCAATTTCCTACTAATCCCAAATTATATTGTACGCATGTTCAAAACATAACTAAATATGATTATTTATTACCGAGATAATGATACAGTAATTTATCAATTATTATACAATATATTAATAAATTGTTGCATTGATAAATCTTAAATATTGACCTATACTGATGAGTGCCAATCATAAGCGTTAATTATAAAGGCATATAATTCTGCACACAAATAAATTATACGAATTACCCTCATAAAATCTTTCGCTTTTATTTCTAGAAACAATTGTGCAGTTTTATTACAGTTTTTCGAGAGATATTACAACTGATCACGATTTATAATTTTGAATGTGAATCATTATTTATTTCCAAGTAATGTTAGGAACGTAAAAATGAATACATGTAAAGTAATATTCTACGCCCATTTACAACATAACTTAATGTTATTATTTAATATAAATGCGATGACACAGTAATTTTTGTATTAATTACTTACATTTACTATAGGAAATTTATGAATAAGTAATATGCATTCACAGTCACAATTGAGTATACGAGGGCTGTTTGATTAGTCAGTGACTTTATGACTAAAAATTAATTTTTTCGGCAAATGAGCGTTTAACTTCTCAACGTAATCTCCTTCTAGCTCTATACATATAGTCCAGCCTTTTTCCAATTTTTTTATTCCTTCTAAATAATAGGTTTTCTCAAGGCCCTGAAAATAGGTGTTTGTTTCGGTAATGACCTCTTCATTCGACCCAAATCTCTTGCCGCCCGGCCATTTCTTCAAGTTTGGAAACAGGAACTGGTCGCAGGGGGCCAAATCTGGAGAATATGCTGGATGAGGTAGCAGTTCGTAGCTGAATTTATGGATTTTTGCCATCGTGACTACACACGTGTACACCCTTGAATTGTCCTGATGGAACTGCACTTTTTTCTTTGACAAATGCTGTCACTTTTGCTTCAAATCAATATCGAATCTGTCCAAAAGCTCTGAATAATACTGGCCGTTGATCGTTTCACCTCTCTGAAGGTAATGGATGTGAATGATACCGCGTGCATCCCAAAAAACTGTGGCCATGACCTTGGTGGCCGACAGACCCATCTTGGCTTTCTTTGGTGCACGTTCACCCGGAGAAACTCACTTTTTTCATTGTTCCTTGGTCTCTGGTGTGTTGTGGTGGATCCATTTAACAAAATTTAAATTTAATCTTTATGTAAGTTAATATTGTGAAAAAAATTAATCAGCTCATAATTAATTAATCTATTCACAACATAAAAAGCATTAAACTATAATTTTCATCCAGGCATTCAAGTACGTTTTACTTTACATTTTTAAAAATTGTTTACTATAATTTCTGAAAATTTGATTTCTTAGTAATCTTTCATAGTAATTTGAAAAAAAAATGGATACATATTTACACATAATTTTTAAAATTAAATTCAGATAATAATTTCACAACATCAAAAACATTGATAGAAATTACATCATTTGAAATGGAGGTATTTTAAATGTGAATAAACTTTTATTTTACAAATTATAGCCACTAATCAATTACATAACCTTAAAGCAAATAATCAACTTATGTACTTCATTGAAACAAATTAAAATTCAATCTTTATGTGATTTAATATAGTGAAAAAAATTAATAGTATAATAATTAATCAATTAGTTCGAAAAATAAAAGCATTAAACAATGACTTTCATGAAAGCATTCCATTAATTTTGACTTTACATTTTTTTTTAATTTTTACTTTCATTTCTAAAGATTTAATTTATTCGCAACCCTTTGTACTAATTTCAGAAAAAATAAAACATATTTAGGGGAGACCACCCTACAGTAGATAACACAGTTCCACCAAAAAAATCGAGAAAATTACCCCTGGAGTCTGACTATGTCTATAATATGTTTTCACGGTCACTGAATCAAAATTCGGGGTCCGCTTGGCTCCATCACGTCAGATTTTGTTTCTAACCTCAAAAAACATGAAAATAGCTGATTTAAGGTGACACATCATTCGTACCTATGAAAAGTGGTCATATCCTATGTTTTCGAGGTCGCTGGGTACTAATTGGGAGTTGTTGTGGTTCTATGACGTCATGTCCCTAACGTGAAAAAAACAACGGTTTATTGGTAATTTTAGGTAAAACATATATTTTTTCAATGCGAAGTGGTCATATCCTATATTTTTGAGGTCGCTGAGTACGAATTCGGAGTTGTTGTGGTGCATTGAAAAAATACATGTTTTACATAAAATTACCAATTCACCGTTTTTCTTTAAGGTCAGGAACGAAGCGTGACATCATAGACCCACAACGACTCCGGATTCGTACTAAGCGACCTCGAAAACATAGGATATGACCACCTTTCATAGGTACGAATCATGTTTTTCCTTAAATCAGCGATTTTCATATTTTTTGAGGTTATGAATGAAACTTGACGTGATGAACCCAAACGGACCCCGGATTTGTATTCAGCGATCCCGAAAACATATGATAGACATAGTCAGACTCCAGGGGTAATTTTCTCGATTTTTTTTGTTGAGCTGTGTAAATTATACAGAAAAAAGGCCATAAGCAATAGAATTTCTTCCGAAGATATAATAGTATATAGATAAGATAACAGTTTTTTGCAAAAACATCTATTTTTTTGAAATACTGAAAAATTATACAAAATATATAAAAATGAAAGAGAAACCTTTTGTAGAATTACTTGAAAATAATAACTTTGCGTATAAACTTTTTTCCCATATCTCGCATATTGAACAAAATATTTAAATTTTCAGAAATCCGGTCTGCTTTTTGTTAATTTCCAACATTTTATTATTTTTTTTTAAGAATTTCGAAACATTAAGAAACTTCTCGTCAGAATAAATAAGACAAAATTATATATTTGTCTTAATTATTTCGGAATATATCAAGTTTTCAACAAAAACTTGCCCCCTTAAAGAAGAAAAAATTCAAAAGATCTTTAGCACACACAGTTTTTACAAAACATCATGTTCTAGAATTAATCAAATCCTTTCAACTTAACTCTATACCATCGAAAATTGGGAAAGACCACTTTGTTTTTCCGTTATTAAAATTAGAAGAAAAATAAGATCACTACAACCTACACTTCGTTTGTTACGTCTAGGCTACAATCCGTGAGATTTTGAGCTGGCAAACTGATACAGTAAAGATGAATGAAACAACCAAACATAAATACACCAAATTTGATTGTTTTATCTATACTGCCTAGCGAGGTAATGGTCTAAAATATTTAAAGTCATCATTAGGGAGAAAATATTTAATTTGATTATAAGAAGGCAATTACTAGTATTAATGAATTTTCCGTAAAACTAATCTGTCAAGTATAGCGCTAGGGCTAGTATTACGGAATTTTCTGTAACATTAGCTCAGAACGAGCTGGAAAATGGGTCTTACAGAGAATTCCATAACGGTAGACAGTTCATGATAAATAATAAGCTGATTTTAAATACGCTGACCTGTAATCCCGATAGGCTCAACGTTATAACATTTAATCCTACGGTGATGAATAGAAAAGGAGAGTAGCAGGAGTTCAAAGTCTTGGCATATCTGAAATTCAATTTCGTACTTTTTGTTTAGCAGGCGAGATTGGATATTTTTGGTTCAGGTAATTATCAAATTCGTAAAGAAGCATACATTTCAGGTAATTAGTACAGTTTTATTTATCCAAATGTGATAAACATAATTTTGTTTAGTTGAATATACAAATGTAACGGTATTGTAAGCCAATAATTTATTCTCATTTCTAAAACCGTTTGATCACAGTCTTATTATTACTATATTGAATACTTGTTACGCAATTTCGCGTTCTGAAAGTACGCACAAATTTTGTTCATCTCTAAAATTTGAAAATAATTGTTTGATTGTTTTTAAAAATAATTGAAAATGCCCACTGTCTGAAGTGACCCAGAGATGGCCACTCTTTCCTAAGTTTATTACATTAAATCAACTCTTTTACGAAGAAAAAAATTAATAAGGAATAATTTACTGGCTATTTTTTTGTTGATAAATTGACCCATAATGCTTCTACAAATTCTTTCCATTTCACTATTTAAATCAAAATTTATTTACTACCAAAAAAATTATGTTACCTACTCAAGTGCTTGGTTATGCAAATAGATAGTAGATGATATTTCCTTATAAATTTCATCTTTTGTACGTTGTTCTTGTCGGCAAACTTTTTTTTCGTTAAGTTTCATTATATTCTTTAGCCGATAGCTACACAATTTAAATAAATAATTATTATGATATATTTTCAATTGTGTTTTGAATTATAATTTGTTTACCTAATTATTGCAAATAATCCACATGCATGTTGAGTAGTAACTGCTAGCATTCCTTCGCAACTAAATACAATTGACAAATTATAAAATGAAGTGATTGCGCCATGTACAAGAATCCACTCAAAATATTTATCTTGATTGAAGGGAAATTTTGCTGCATATACCAGTTGTTTCGGGCGTGTCTCGTTTAGAGGAATAATTCTGTCTAGAACAATAGGCGAAAGAGACATTGAGACGAACATAAAAACAGCTACGAACACGTTTCCTGGAAAATTCATAAATATATATCATTACGACATACAAATGATAATTGTTCTAAAGAAAGTGTAATAATAAAATTTTATTACTTTTTTATATATATATATATAAAATTGAAAAATAAGGTTAACAACCACCGCAGGGTCCCACTGGGAGCAACTGCCATCTAAAAATGACACCAGCTCCCAGTAAGACCGCGGTAAATCCCACTCATGGCCACGTCTCACAACTGTGAGATGGGTGGTATATATATATATATATATATTCTAACTCCCCATCTATTTTTCCGTCGCTAGTGAATAGGCTACCCAGATATATGTATTTGTCAACTTGCTCTAATCTTTCACCAATAAAATCAACAATCAAATAAAAAATTATCCATGCAGACGAGGTTCAAATCAGACCAAATGTGCTCGGAAATCGTGTCAATTCACGTAGACGGTCAATTTAACTGTACAATTATTCAAATGTGACAGTTTGGCAGTTGATGTTATTATATATATTAACCAAGCGAAATAAAATAAACAATAAAATCAAAAATTATCCTTGCGGACGAGGGTCAAATCGGACAAAATGTGACTGAGTAGGAGGGTTTCTCTAATTTTTAACAAATTTTAATTTTAAACTTTAAAACTGTCACATTTAAATAATTTTACTGTTAAATCGACCGTATACGTGAATTGACACGATTTCCGGGCACATTTGGTCCGATTCGACCCTCGTCCGCACGGATAATTTTTTATTTTATTGTTGATTTTATTTTTTATGGTGAATATATTCAATAATATCTACTTTTGAACTATCATATTTTATTAATTTTATATGAAAATCGACCCTATAAGTGAATGGAAACGATTTCCGGGCACATTTGGTCCGATTGGATCCTCGTCCGCACGGATAGTTTTTGATTTTATTGTTTATTTTATTTATTTTGGTTAATATATTTCATAATATCAACTTTAAAACTCTCACATTTAAATAATTGTACTGTTAAATCGACCGTATATGTGAATTTACACGATTTCCGGGCACATTTGGTCCGATTCGACCCTCGTCCGCCCGGATAATTTTTGATTTCATTGTTGATTTTATTTCGTTTGGTTAATATATTTAATAATATCAACTTTAAAACTGTCACCTTTTAATAATTTTACAGTAAAATCGACCGTGTAAGTGAATTGACACGACTTTCCGGGCACATTTGGTCCGATTTAACCATCGTCCGCACGAATGATTTTTGATTTTATTGTTGATTTTATTCCGCTTGGTTAATATATTCAATATTATCTACTTTTGATCTGTCGCATTTTATTAATTTTATATGAAAATCGACCCTATAAGGGAATTGACACGATTTCCGGGCACATTTGGTCCAATTGAACCCTCGTCCGCACGCTTAACTTTTGATTTTATTGTTGATTTCATTTCGCTTGGTTAATATATATATAATATCAACTATTAAACTGTCACATTTCATTAATTTTATATGAAATCGACCCTATAAGTGAATGGAAACGATTTCCGGGAACATTTGATCCGATTTGAACCTCGTCCGCAGGGATAATTTTTTATTTTATTGTTGATTTTAGTTATTTTGGTTAATATATTACATAATATCAGCTTTTAAACTGTCACATTTTATTATATTTATATGAAAATCGACATTTCTGGAAAAAACTTCTTTTTGCTCCCATTTTTTTTAGTTTAAAATTCGAAAACTTCAGCGCTATTATTTTAAACGATTTATGTGATTTAAAATTTTTTTTAAGATTTTAAGCTTTTTTATCATATTCCAAATAATTTCAAGAGATTTGGATAATTTCAAGTGATTTTAAAGAATCTTGTTAAGGATTTTGAAAGGTTTTAAGCTTGATTTTATGGGCTTTCTAAAAGAATTTGTAAATGAATCTAATAAAATGGAATGCAAGGGATTTAAAGTTATTTCAAGGGATTTCACAAGATTCAAGGGATTTCATAGAACCTTCAATTATTTCAAAAGATTTGCGTGATTTCAACAGATTTCAAGATTTTAAGCTATTTTAACAGAGTCCAAAGAATTTTAAGAAATTTCTAAAATTTCAATGGATTTACAAGAATTTTGTAGGATTTTCCAATATTTTAAGCTCGATTTTAAGGGATTCTTACTGAACTTTGGAAAATTAATGAAATTTTATGATTCCTAACGATATTATTTTCACAATTTTATGTTTTTTTAATAGATTCCAAAGAATTTCAAGAGATTTTAAAGAATCTTGCAGGATTTCCAAAGGTTTCAAGCTCGATTTTGAAGGATTTCTAGAGAATATTGAAAAATAAATTAAATAATGTGAAATGCAAGGGATTGAAAATTATTTCAAAGAATTTCTCAGAATGTAAAGGATTTTATTGAATCTCCAAAGATTTAAATGATTTCTAGAGATTTAATGTTTTTCAAAGGACTTTAATAAATAAGTTTAATTTAATTTGATTCAAGCGGTCCTAAATGATTTTTACTTATTTTAATAGATTTTTTCGATTATACATTTATATATTTTAAAAGATCCCAAGGGAAATTCTGGGGATTCCATGGACGGTTCCTAGCATATTTAAAAGATTTCAAGGGATTTGAGGATATTTCAACAAATTTACAGAGAGCTTTAGGAAATGAAATAAAGTTTATTGCAAGGAATTTGTGCAGATTTTGACAATTTCAAGGGATATAAAGGAATTGAAAAACTTTGAAAGGATTTTAAATAGTATCAGTTATGCTGAGGATATTCGGATATGAGGGAATTGGAAAAGTGTTACATGATGAGGTGGGGATTTTTTTATCAATCGTGGAATTTTATGGTCATCCGGCTGGCTGTACGAATAGACACGTTGTTTAAGTTATTTTGAAAGTTTCCAAAGAATTTCAAGAGATTTGAAAAATTTAAAGGGATATCAAAGAATTTTGTAGGGTCACCAAAGATTTCAAGGAATTAAATAGCATTTCACAAGACTTAAAATATTTAATAGAACTTTCAAGTATTTCAAAGATTTTAAATGATTTCTACAGATTTCTAACTATTTCGAAGATTTCAAAGGAACTCACAATGGTTTTAATGATTCTAAGACATTTCCATACGAATCTTAATAGATTTCAAAGATTTTAATGGATATAAAAATATTTCCAAAGGTATCAAGGGACTTCAATGAACTTTCAAGCGATTTTAAAGATATCAAGGGAATTCACAGATTTTTGCTATGTGATCACTATTTTTGTATTGAGTTAGTCCAATACTAGTGCTGATTATCCTATACTCTTTTTCTATATGATGATTTTATATAATGAATTACTGATTTTCCTATAATATTTTCTCACAAGGGCAGTTTACTATTTTGTATGAAATAGTAATGGTAGTTAATAACAATCCACTAAATGTCTTTAAGAAAATAAAAATTTCAAATAATACGGCAGGAAAATATAGACTATTCAAAAAAATTGTATTAAGTAATAAATATAAACATTTAATTCTCCATTAATATAGTTTGATATTAATATGATTTTATTAATAATATGATATAGGGGCTGTTCAAAAAATACTCAACGTTTTTTTTAAAAGTATATGTAACTGTAACATTAGCGTAACGCTCGATTTTTTGGTTGAAAAGTTTACTATTATATTGAAAATTTAAATTTAATTATTTTATTGAAATTTCAACAATTTGGTAGAATTTTTTTCTTCTTTAGTTGAAATATCAAATATTACATTTTTCGTTGAGAATTACTTCTTTCTGGTTGAAAATTTCTTCTTTCTGGTTGAAAATTGAACCACATTGTTAAAAGTTGAACAAGTATCATTTTTACATTCTCATTCATGAGAGTGTAATGTAATCGTCCAAATTTGCGATCTCTGATTTTTAACGGATCTTTACGTTTTGGCACTCACAGATAACGTTCCAAAATCGCAAAGAAAAAAATGAAATCCCAAAAATCCTAAATCACGACAAAAGTTCTTTCCGAAAAAGTAAGATGATAAAAATTTTCTTTGGCTTAAGCTAAATAAATTTCAGGTTCGACATATTGAACTTTTTTGAAAATGTGTGCATGTGACTCAATAAAAAAAAAACATCTTTTTGCCCATTTTCAAAAAATTGTTATTGAGCAAAAAAATTATTTCAAAATTTCGTAATTTTTTATTATTGTACACTAGTAAAAGCTGTGAATATAACAAATTCGTCATAATTTTTGAATCAATAGAAAAAATTCATAAATAATTTATTTTAGTGCTATAATTGCTTTAATTATTATTCAATAATGGGTACACATATTAATTTCAGAGAATTTTCCGCGTAATTCAAATATTGTATTTTCAAATATCGTACATTCAGAGAGAAAAGGGGAATTTTTCTGAGAATAGGGGGATTTCAAGAAAAAAGGGGAAACTAAGAAGAAGGGGAAGACCTTGCACCCTGTAATCTCATATTTTCGGGTAGAAAATTCAACCGTTTAATAGGAAAATCGTATTTTTTGCTTTGAAATTAACAAAATTTGATGGAAAATCAAGCTATTTCGTTGAAAATTAACTCTTTAGTTGAATATTCAACTTTCTTGTAAAAAAAATCGTCTTTTCGTCTGTATAATTGAACTATGTAATCGAAAATGCAACGGCTTTTGGTTGAATTTCAGCCCTTTTTACTTAAAAATTCAACCATTTGGTTGAAAATGCATCTTTATAGGTTCAAAATGCAACTCTTTGATTAGAAATGCAGCTATTTCGTTCAATTTCGTCCTTTTCGACTAAAAAAAAAAACTAACGGCTATGTTACATTCAGGGGAGAAGGGGGTAAATAAAAAACGAGGGTCGTGAACGAGGAGGGACGGGTGGGTCAAAAATATCCCAAATTTGATAGTTCTTTATAGACGGCCCCTCAGGGAAACTATTGTCTGCAGTGATATCTATATTCCATATGCATAGATGCAAAATTTGGAGAAAAAAACTTCATTCGTGTCTTGAATCTCCTATAAAGGATCATCAAAACCGCTCAAAGCAGTTTTGCCCGGCACCGACCTTAGTATAAATAATCGTTGCTAATGAATATGAACTAGACAGAATTCCTGGAATTCCGACGCGTTCTCGTCCGCCCGTGGCAATGACGGCACTTTGTCCGTGCCAAACGGTCGTGTAATGGTGAACCACCAAAATGCATGCCTTATAATTGCGCAGCAGGGATTTATTTCTCACACGGCCTCGGGATCAGTGACGAGATCATTGAAACTAAAAGGTCGCTTTTGTCTGGGATCAATATTATTTTATATTCTTTTTCATTGTCTGCTAAAAGAATTGAAGCACCATGTTAAACTGGCAAAAAATCTTGTGCAACTAAAATAAACCACTATGAGGTGCCTAGTGAACCTGATGTCAGAAGTGAATCTAACAAAATTTTGGAAGTAAGAAAAGTTAGGTGACATAAGGGGTGATGAAGTAGGAGAAGTGAGGGGAAGTAGTGAAAGTGATAGGAAATTAGGGGAAGTGAGGGGACGGGAAAGTAGGGTAGGGGAGTGTTAGTCGGGGAAGCGAAGAAAAGGGGAAGTAGAAGAGGAAGACGTTGGGGAAGGGAGAGGCGAAGTGTGAAGTGAAAGGCGGGAAATTATCGGAAGTGAGGGAAAATAAGGAGAGTGGAAGTAAGGGAAGGGATGCAGGGGAAATTAGGGAAGGGGAAGTAGGTGAAGTGATTGTAAGTGAGGGAAGTAGGGAAAATGATTAGAAATAAGGGTGAGTAGGGGAGGGTAAGTGAGTGGTGAGGAAGAAAAGAAGGGGAAGGGAAGTGTTAACTGTGGAAGCGAGGAGAGAGGAAAGTAAAATAGGAGAAGTTGAGTAAGACAGGAGCGAAGGGTGAAGTGAAGGGAGCGAAATTATGGAAAGTAAGGGAAAGTGGGGAAGTGGAAATAGGGAAATGAAGAGAGGTCAAGTACGTGAAGTGAGTGTAAGTGAGAAGTAGTAGGGAAAATTGTTAGAAATGAAGGTAAGAAGGGCACGGGAAGACGGAAAAGGGCAGTAGTGGAAGAGGAGTGTCAGCTGGGGAAACGAGGACAGCGCGAAGTAGAAGAGAAAAAAGTTGGGGAAGGGAGGAGCTAAGGGTGAAGTGAAGGTTGGGAAAGTATGGAAAGTTAGGGAAAATAAGGGGAGTGGAAGTAGCGGAAGGGAAGTAAGGAAATGAGGGGATGGGAAGTTGGTGAACTGAGTGTAAGTGAGGGGAAGTTGGGGAAATGATTAGGAATGAGGGTTCAAAGGGGATGAAAAGTGAAGGATGGGGAAGGGAAGTAGGGAAGAGGAAGTGTTAGCTGGGAAATCGAGGAAAGGGGGAAGTAGAAGAGGAAGAAGTTGAGGAAGCAAAGGTTGAAGTATGGGAGGGGAAGGTTTGAACGACTTATTTACGCATTAATGGGCCGCGAAGCCCTTTTTGGAGGCACGCGGCGCCTATTTTGACTAATTTTTTATTGCTATCAATTTTTATTTTCTTTGGGACTATGGATTTTAGCGAAATTGATAAAAATTGAAAAAATGGGATGGATGTGATTGAAGGGCCGATAAAAAATATTGAGGCATTTTAATTTAAAATAGAATCTTTCGAGAAATTAAAAATTTTGGGATGGGATTATCAGTTGGATAAATCGATTATTTGTTATCGATAATAAAGTCGTATATATCAAAATGAACTTTCACCAAAGAATGGAAAATGGGACTGAATGACTTTTTATATTAATTTCAATGTTTTATTTTCAGATAGTTCATACACGTAGTTTTCCTATAAATGATCCCTGAAGAGGAAGTCTAAATTGGTTTCGATATATATTGATTCCTAATAGTTCAAAAAAGACGGAGAAGGAATAACGAAAGAGTATGAAGTTGACTCCTTTTTCCTCCTTTTTTGTTATATTTTTATCTTTAATGATTTGAGAGATAACTTAGTTTGGAAGTCTAATTTTTATTTTTGGATTTTTCTTGCTCTGATTTCGTGCCATAACATGGTTCATAAGAAAGTAGATTTCACTTCGATGTTAAATGATTTCTTTTTTAAATAGACACACTGAGTTCAAGGTTTCTTTCAATACTCAGGAATAATCTGCATACATTGGTACAGAATCAACCACAAATCATTTTCCAGTTCTCCTGCGAAAGATGTACAATAGGGTGGTCCAAAAATTTTTTTTTTTAATTTTTATGGAGACACCCCCAAATTTGTTCGAATCCGCCCGAAAATAAATCCACTTTTTTTTGTTTTTTTTTTGTTTTTTGTAAATGATATTTAGTGGTGCCCATGAAGTTTAACATGCATTTCCCATAAGAAAAAAGGACGTTTTGGTAAATCTTATTCAGAATCCTCAATATTATCTCAATCGAGTTGAAACTCAACATTTCTCTTCACAATTAGACATTGAATACGAATAAAATATCAATTTTCAAATATCACCTCCATAAGTCTGTTTTATAGGGTCGCAAAGAAACCCCATAAGTGAAAAAAAATGGGTTTTGCGAGTTTTTGGCGCTAATTATGATTTTTTTGCGGTTTCTTTAATGCGAATTGTTTCTAATACAATTTAATTTGTTTATTTTCAACGTTATTTTTTTATGATTTAAACTGAAAATACGCATACTAGTGTAAAGTGGTTCTTAACAAATTTGTGAATATAATTTAGGCAAAAAATGTTGTTAAATAAAAAGTTATTGCAGCTTGTGTCGTTTTTCCAAAAAAAACAATTTTTAATTTATGATGTATTTTTATAGCATGAGTTTATAACAAATTTGTAGATCTTTTTTGGTTGAACGGTTTTTATCTTTTCATGTTTTTTTCGTCTCTTGTGTCATTAAAAAAAAAAAATTTGTATTGTTATGCTTATTTTTTACGATTGAAAAATATACTCGCCCTCTATGAAAATTATAAATAACAAATTTGGAAATCCGCTTCGAGTGAACAAGTTTGCATAATATTTTTTGTTTCTTTCCTTGTGTCGTCATCCAAAACATTAATTTTTTTACTTTCAGTATTTACATCTTTTCTTGTATCTTGCATAGTTTGACCGAAAAATTGAATGTTTAATTTTTCATTCATTTTTGTGTGATAAAAATTTGAATTTCTGATTTTTTGAAAAATTCCAAAATTTGTTATGATAATCTTGTAGGTCTCTTAAAATGAAACGTTTTTCTCCAAATAACTTTCTTCCATATCATGCGTTGTTCGGCTTAAAATATTAATTTTCGTTTGTTTTTTGGGATTTGGAAAATGCTATAACTCTGAATAATTTTTATTTTATCAACAAATTTTACTAGGGTAAATTGTTTGTCCCTTGGAGTACTACTACTAACCATACATAGAATTTTCAAATTTTTAAAAAAGTGGTCTCAAAAATTTTCAAAATGTGCTCACTTTTTGAATTTTGATCCAAAATAGCTGAATAACAAACTCCTTCTTTTTGTTCAGGCCTCCAAAAAGTGTGCCAAAGCACAATATAATCTGATCAATCTTTCGAAAGTTATCGTGCCTACTCGATACTACAGACTAGACAGACAGACAGACGGACAGACAGACAGACAGATATCTTCGTAAAAACCGTTTTTTCTGACTCAGGGGGTCTCAAAACGTTGACATTTGATTGAATCCGCGAAAGTCATTTTGCACATAAAACCAATACCTTCTCATTGAGATGAGAATGGAAAAATGAATTGAAATGTAGTATAATATCGTTCCAAAATAGGAAAAACCGAGGTTTTATTACGCTTATGCGTATGACGGTTCCGAAGTTTAATATTATCATACGAGTATTTAAAACACGAAGACGACAAAGTAGTATTCTAAACACGAAATATTATGAATCTCCATTTCAAGAATTAACACTGAAAAAATGATATTCTTTTTACTGAGTTTTCGAAAAATAATTTGAATAGGAAAAATAATGAATATCATAATCTCGAAAACGTATTTTAGAAATTGATATTGTCAATATGAAGCTGACAGAAACCTGAGACGCATAACAAACTATGAAATCATTATTCTTGATTTCTCATATAGTTTCGTTTAAGAATGCTCCTCGAGTGTTTTCGCTGTTTTCCGATCGAGTCCGATTGTGCAGAGCCGAACATGGAACTCATGGAAAACCGGCTGCGGTCGATCAAAATCCAATTCGGTCCAATTCCACGTTTTGACATATGTTATATGTTATATAATTTTCTATAATTACACTTATAAATTATTGTGTTTATCAGTAAATACATTTACACCGAAGCACTGTGCAGGTGTACAAAGTACTCAATCGGTAATATTTATTTTTGCTGTTAAAAATCTTGGTTTCGTAAAAAACCAGGACATTTGGCCTATTTTCAAGAAAATCCCAGGACACCAGGACAGACCTCGAAAAAAAGAGGGCATGTCCCGAAAAAACAGGACGGATGGTAACCCTCAAGTTAACTCTTTCTATTTTCAATTCATTAATTTACTATTGGATTTAAAACATTGGGAATTCTTTCTCACGAAATTTATACACTAAGGTAATAAGATTTAATTCAATGAGTACAAGTTATAAAATATTACATCTAAATACACTTAAGTTCATTATACTGAGATATCAAATTCGATAATATTATTCATACAAGAATATTATCAGTTCTTTAAAAAAAATGTATTTTATAAAAAATCAATTTAATCATTGAAAGTGATAAAATGTTGAACCTATCTATCAACAAAATGTCTGAAGCCACAAATCACTCATGAAACAGGACCCAGATATTTTTAATACTGCCCTGAGTTATCAAGCGACGCCACTTTGCCGAGATTTTTGCCAAATATTCCATAATGTAAGTTAGCCGTGAGGTTTAGTTGTTAAGGATAAAATGCGTTAGTACTTTAGGTAAGATAGGTTCAAATCTCGCCGCAGCGATTCCGATTTTTCATAGTGTTTAAGCGTGCGATTATGTATGTAGTGAATAAATTGAGTATATATAATAACGATGTGCCATTCACTCTCGATCAAGGGGTTTTAGCGTTTGAAATCAGTATGAAATCAAATTCAACGAGCATAACACTTTGTGAAATCATCTGAAATCAGCGGAATCTTGAGTGGATCTTTCGAAAAAGATCCGATATTTTTGAAATTAGTGAAAATTGAGTGAAATAAGTAGAAATCTCTTAAACTATTCCGAAACCGTGAGCGAGTCAGTAGGAGTGAACGAGAGATTGTGAGTAATCACGAGCAGTCAGGCGAGCAACCAAGGCTGTCAGTATAGTCAGTGCATTCAGCGTGCGACTCTTTCTTACTTCGTCGCTATGGGATAGCGGTGAGCACACTATAGCACGGCCTTCTACAGTTTATGTGCGCAGCGAGTGTGCACGTTGCAGCGCGTTGTGTGCTTAGCGATGTGTCGTGCGTGGCCGTTTTATTCCGAGAAAAAATTCCCGATCATTTCCCGCTGCTTTCCCGGTCAACAACAATTTTTGACGGTCATTGAAATTAAAATATTTGAACTCTTGAAGCTAAAAATGTTTTTATTTGAAGTTATAAAAACTGAACTTCAAATCAAAATACTCAAAGAGGAACCCTTTTGAATTTTAATCTTTTAAAATTAACGCTCAGCCTTTTTTTTCAAACGCTCAATAATTGACGCGTATAAAATGGACTAACACATTTCAAGTGAACAATTTTAAATTAAATGCTGTTATAATGCAAAATTAAATTTTTCTAAACTTTTATAAGTTTTACAGTTCGAAGAATAAAAAAATATAAATCCACGCTATCATATTCAATTCTCTAAATTAAAGAATAAATAATCAAATTTGTAAATTGACCAAATTATATCATTTACAGAAATTTCATGTCAGTAACAGTAAAAATTGATTGATTTAAATTTTTTTTACACTAAAAATTTGTTATATTAGAAGATAAAATTATTTTATTTCAAGTTGTGAAAAATTAATAATTGTTCAATTGATATTTATACATCAAAACCTGTTTTTTTTAAATCTGTTTGAATATTCTCTTAAAACTATTTTTCCAAAATCAAAAATAATGTCAAATTTCCCCAGGTGTCTGAAGAAAATTGCTGTATAACCTTTAACCGTCAAACGGCACACTGGTGCGAATTCGCATCTAAAAATTTTGATTTTGCTGAAACTTACGCAGGCGCAACTGCAGCGGCTTATCTCCACTATATCAAATCTATATGTTAAATATGCGTAATATATGCTAGATGTTGAAACCCGAAAAAGCTTTAAATTTAAATTTATCATCATGAATCATCGTGAAAGTATTAAATCTATTATCAATAAATTTTCAACCTAAACCAAATTAATTTTGAAGTTCAACTTTCAATCAATGAGGTGAATTTTAAATCTAAAAAGATGATTTTTCAACAAAAAATATAATAGCTGATACTTCAATCAAAAAATATTTTTATATATAATCATAAACATTCAAACTTGCCAAAAAAAATACAAACTTTCAACAAAAAAGTTGAATCCTTAATCAAATAGATGAATTTCCAATCAAGAAAGATGAATTTTACTCTCATAGTTGGATATAGAAAGATGGATGTTTTTTTGGAACGGAAAAAGAAATTTCTTGAACCAGAAATGGAATCACCATAGTTTTAGTTCAAAAAATTAATTTAAAAAAAAAATTAACTAGTTGACTTCAACCAAAAAAGACGAATTTTCAAACGAATTGAATTAAACGAAAATCTTTCGAAGCCGATTTTGGAATTTTTGTTTGTTTAAATTTTTATAGAGCTGCTAATAGCGAAAGAAATGTTGATTGTAAAAATTTTTCATCCTAATTCTCTGTGAAAATTTTTGTTAGTGGCGACAGGCCTCAGGTTACGTTTTTGTGAAGTATATTCATGCATCGAAAGCGATCTTTCAGAGCAAGGAGGTGAGATATGATCATAAAAATGTGGCATCCGATATAATTTGTTAACTTCAGCAACAAATAATATGAACAAATGCATGATATAAACCATTTTTGGCGGAAACAAATCGAATTTTTTCCGATTGTCTTCGAAGCTCATTGCCAGTGATGCACATTAATGTATTTTTGTCTTAGATTTTTTTTCTCGATATAATTGGTCAAATTCATCAACAATTATTATGAACAAATGCATGATTTGAACAGTTTTTGGAAGAAACGAACCGAATTTTTTTCTGATTGTCTTCCAATCTCATTGCCTGTGTTGCAGATTGATGTATTCTTGTCATTTGATTTAATATGTTTAAATTTATCAACAATAATTATAAGCAAATGCATAATTTGAACAGTTTTAAGCAGAAACAAACCGAATTTTCTTCTGATTGCTTCGAATCTCATTGCTTGTGATTTACGTTGATGTATTTTTGTCATCTAATATAATTTGTTAAATTTGTTAATAATTATTATAAACAAATGCATGATTTGAACAGTTTTAAGCATGCGTAATTCTTGTTCAATGGGAGTAAACAGCTGGACGTTCAGATATTTTGTATTGAATACTCGAGTAGAGAACAATAGAGAATCTCACAAAAATATTCATTCTGTTCTGTTAACTGGTTATAATGTTCTGATGACTTTGAATATTCATATTCTTATATTTATGTAGGAAGTTGACACTTATATTACAAAGTTATTTGTCACTCACGAATTATTTTATCTCCTGATGTTAAGAGATATCAACTTTTTTTTTTGTTCCTTCAATTTTTTCCCCCTTAGGTTTTAAGTATCACGAAATTTACTCGTTTCTTCGTTCTTTTATTAATTATTTAAAATAATATATTTCTTTTAACCCACGCTCCAAGATAAATTCACTGGAGGTACCAATGGAGAGCTTGTATGATGTTGCAAGCTAAAATCCCATAATGAATGACACTGATTTAGCTGGTATGCTTTGGAATCACATCCGAGAAAATTATCCAGTACGATGACTCGTAAGTTCAGTCGGTTAGCCACTAATAGTGATCTAGTGCATAAATTACTTATCTCATCTGATGCATACTTATCATCTCTAGGAGAAAGCTGGAGATATGAACAGATAGTGATTTTCAACCTGAAGCTCTCGAGTTCATGATTGCAGAATTAATCGTTTTTGAAATAAGGACTGGAATCATGAAATGTCCATAATTGAAATTTGTTTGAATGATTCGTTCATAAAAATGTTGAATGATATTTTAAGTGGAAAGATATCAATGAGAATCACAGGCAATGATGCTCGAAGGAAATAAAAAAAAAATTAGGTTCGCTTCTGCCAAAAAATGTTCGAATGATGCATTTGTTTATATTATTCGTTGATAAAGTTAACAAATTATATCGGATACCACATTTTCATGATAAAATGTCACCTCGTTGCTCTAAACAAGCAATTTCGATGCATAAATATACTTTACAAAAACATAATCCGTCATACTGATTATTTCTTACAAATATTTGTTTATAACAAATAACTTGACATGTCAACAATTTTTTTTTCATCGACCCTTGGGCACCAAACCTGAGGACTGTTGCCACTGACGAAAATTGTCACAGAGAATCTAAAAGAAAAATTCCAAAAATCAACATTTGTTTCGCTATTTGCAGCTCTGTAAAAATTTAAACAAACAAAAATTTCAAAATCAGTTTTGACAGATTTCTTGAGAATTCAATGCTGAATTTTTTGAAGAAAAAAAAATTGAAAATCGATGAAGAATTGTGACCTACAGGTTATTTTGAACATCGTTTTTTCATTTCGCCCCACTGTGCGTGACCTGCTATAGGCGATTATATCGTCAGTTTTTCTAATGATGTTTTTTTCCATCATTTTTGTTTAAACGCGTCTTCCCAAAAGACGTATTTTGAAAAAGTTTTGATAAGACTTCGACTAGAACTATTTGGAATATCGGATCATTTTTTTAAGTTATTCAGCAGATATGTCGCTAGGTCAGGACACAAGCTTTTTTTAAAATTTGTTTTTCAATTTTTACATCCTTCACAGGCTCAAAAAAATAGGTCGAATTTGTTTTTGTTTTGTAAAAGGTAGGCTATTTGCAGAGATTTCAAAAACCACTATGTCCTCATGTAGCCAATGTAATCATAATTGAAGCCATATTTCACTTTTTTTGTTTTATGCAATTTAAAAATCCGAAGCCTTACAACAAAGTCGGCAGTGGCATATTTGCAGTGGTGCGGTCAAGGATGCTCCAAGGTCGCAGGTGTGAAAACAATTTTTTTTAATGTCATTTTTTGGATAAGTTGAATAATGTATGAATAAATAGCAAAAAGCCGTTTCCAGTTATCATGCGTAGTTCCTTTGCAGTAAATTTCCAAAAATAGGCTCGAAATTGTGGCTCGAAACTAGAAGACCCCCTTAAAGACTTTTGAAATATTCTCAAGACTTTACAATAGTATAAAAACTTTTGAATCTCTCAAAATCTTTGAAAATATCTTTAAATATTTTAAAATCAAACAAAAATGTTTGTTATCTCTTGAAACTTCCTTGGAATCCTTCAAAATGACCTGATATATTCCCAGAGCTTTGAAATCGTTTGAAACCCCTTGATTTTTTTAAAAACTTCTAAAAATGTCTAGGTAAACTTAAAAATACCCTTCAATTTTTAAAAGCCTTTGGAATGTCATCAACTTTTTGAAACATATTGAAATTCCCTGTAATAATTGAAAATATTTGAAATTATTTGTTATCCCTTAATTTTCGTGAAGACTATCTTTGCAATTTCATTAAAATATTATAAGATACCGTAAAATTACATGATTTCTGATGACATTTCTTTAAATATTAGAGATCCTTCAAAGTTCTTTCAAAATTTTGTGCAGGGCGTGTCATGCACACCCCGAGCATCTAGGACACATACTATCTAGTTGTCCAACTCATGCGGGAACGACCTATTTAGTTGGCTAGGTTCGTTCTTCACTCACTAGGATTCTTTGGCGCGTGAAGTTAAAATCTCTCGACCCCTCCCTTTTCTTGAGCTGTTCGTAATTTAGGTATGGTCCCTGAGTTAAATTGTAGACATTATTATTTTGACTGGAAAATTGAAAAACTTCATTAATTCAATTTCAAATATGGCCTTCTTGATGCTCTAATAAGGTCGGAAATACTACACAAATCGCGTTCGTTAATTAAACTATTCTGTTTTTTGAGTTATCTCGCATAAAGAAATGAAAGAATGTGATTCTCAAAATTATAAAAATTTTAATGAAATTAATATCGACGTTAGGGTATTATATTTTTTAATCTTGATATTTCTGTATCAGGACGGTCCTAAAAGGCATTGGTACCAGTAATATAACATTAACTTAGAAACTCGTACTGATTTTTTTTTGATTTAAGAAATAGTTATTATTATCCTCTACAAAATTACAATTTCTTTTTTTATTTATATTCCTATTGACTCTAATTTAATAAAAAAACACCCCAAACGTCATTACCGTACAGCGTCCCTACCTCATTTTGCACAAGGATATACGGTTTTTCTTCTTTTTTTATACAGTAACCTAAAAAACGCTTAACGTATCAAGTTTGCAAACTTGAGATGAACATAAATTTAATTTGTACACATTTCTCAAGTTAAATGATTAATATTGTAAGAACCTTAAAGTCTGTCCCTCGATTTTTGTAATTTCAGGCGTCATTACCGTACGTCTTTTTTTCTATTAAAATACTGTAGTGACAATTGAGTAATAAATACAGAAATATTAGGCGTATCGTTAGATACAAGATTCTATAAAATTAAGCTTAAAACATCAACTCCGTTTTTTGTGAATTCGATATTAAAACTGAAAAGTGCATTTTAACAACAAAAACGTCATTACCATACGTGAGTTAAGAACTAGTTTCGGAGAGAAAAAAATTATAAAAACCATTCCGTCTGTTATATATTTATAAATATTAAAAAAAGCTAAACTTCATCAATTTTCTCGCATCATTCCCGTACGGTACAATACAGGAGCGTACGACTGCTTATATGCGCTTGCGCGTGGATCAGGTGGGCCGGTTTGTTTTCTGTTTCCTAACCTCCATTTATGTATATACAGATCTCAAGAATTGAGCTAAATAAGTTAATTAGAAAGGAAAAGATGTGTTACAAACTATATTGCAGCATAGGTAAATACCTACCTATCTTCTACTGGATTAATGCTAGATAGTTGCAGTTATTTCATAATTTTTTCATTATTTCCACTTTTTACTTTGTGAGATAATTAATGCAAGTTATGAACATAATTGTTTAAACAATTTACTATCGTTTATACTTTCCTTATCTTAGAGTCATGCTAGAAAGTTGCTCATTTTTCTAAAATTTTCAACTTTTCTTTGCCTTTTTATCTAGAAACAAATAATCAATATTAATTTTTAAAAAAGGCTCTCTGTAACGTCTTCAAGGAAAATTTACATTGAGTCTGATCCATACAGAAAATATAAAGAATATTCCAATTACTATTTTATTTCAGAAAAATATATCAACAAAAAAGAAAGAAGTTGTTCGAAAAATGATTCTTTCTATTGTTTATTTGTTCATAATTCAAAAACCAAAGCAAAGTTCAAAATTTCAGAAAAAACCTCAACTTTCTAGAAATTGCCCTTTCTACGTCAAAAAATTAGAAAAAAAGTTCATTTGGATAAAACCTAGAGGGTTCTTTATCGATATTTATGTTTTCAAACCAAATTTTTCGTTCTAGCATCAAATTCTTGTATTAATATATCAAAATAGATGTGAGTTTCTACTTATGTTGTAGAAATAATAATATTGTTGCCGGAAAGGAAGCATCAGATTTTCATATTTTAGTATTTGATTATTAAATTAAAAATTCACGCGGCTGGTAAATCCGTAGAGCGGATTTTCTTATAGCAGTCTTGCAGAAGAATTAACTAGTTTGGCTACAATGCCTTTAGATTTAAAAAAATAATAATATTTTTTGTTGAGACATTGAAAAACTCTAATCCTTGTGAAATTGCAGAATGATTGCATTACTTTTAGAAACAACAGTAGCATGACTCCCGAACATAAATTTATAAGAAAATTGACTGCTGTTAGTAATCACTCTCTATTTTACGCTAAATAGTTTGGTTTTAATGAGAATGATAATAGTAGTAATAGTCATGCATTCATATCATATATATGGTCATATATTTATGATAATGAATTAATAATACATAATCAATTAATTAAATCATCAATATATAATTATTTTATAATAACTTATTGGTAATACGTTTAACACAGAAACGGCTGCGCCCGTCTTGTAAAATTGTATAAAGTAAACAGTATCTGTACCAGTATTCACCTACAATAGTTGATATTTCATTATTGTAGTACACGAGGAAAATCGCAGTAAAACCCGTATATAGTACAGCAGGTAATTAGATTTCGTAAAAACATTCAATATCGTCATATATATTGTCATTTGATTCTCTTGCCACTTCTTTATCCGCTATTATTTTTTCGCTCGTTCTGAAAATAAAGCAATATTCAAATTAAACTATATTTGATTCATATATCAAACATAAAATTGAAAAATAGTGCTGAGTATTTCAACCAATTAATTGTTCAACAAATGGCAAAAACGGTTTAATCGGCGAGGATTCAATCAAATAAGTCCGGCTAAAACAAATAAAGGATCGATACAAACAATCGGTTGAAAATTAATCACCCTGAAACGCGAAAATAATTACATATCCTAAAATCATGATCGCAACATATTTAAAAACTGACTATACTAACGATTTTTGATTGAAAGTGCTTCAGCTGAATTTATTCGAACAATCATTAGCTGATTTAACCGTTTTTTTTTTCCATTTGTTAAACGAGTAATTGTTTAAATCACACAACAACAAAAAACTATTGCTATAACTGTGATATGAAATTGATATAATATATTGCACAAACTCACAGTGGTTTAATTTCACACAAGTTCTAACAAGAAATTTTTTGTTTAGATATTTTCACAAGTTCGGTCACTCTCTGTTCCTTGACGCATGGCAGCGCTGCTTGAATGACATTTACTCTTTCCTTTTTGAAAGGGTCACTTTTTTTACAATTCTCCGCAACCCGTCTTCTGTATTTCTCACCCTCAGGCTCTTTGAAGTGCTGGGCTGCTTCTGCCTCGAAACTGTCGAACATTTTTTGAAGTTTTTCAAGAGGAGTAGCAATATTTGGCCACGAACTTTTGAAATCAACTTTACATTCTTTCTTCAAAATGTCAGGCGTCAAATTAAATAAATCTTTCAGTCCAGATTCTACGTCATCTACGTCAAACTTGTCGTCGTCGTCTTTTGCGGATTCTGATGTTCTTGCCAAACCTTAAAATGTTTAAAATATATATTAGAATATAATTATAGAAACGTTTGGTACTCTATATGTATGTGTATATATACATATATGTACAAACATATATATATATAAATGTTTAAAATATATATTACGACATAATTATAGAAACGTTTGGTACTCTACTAAACAATGAAGAATCCTATCTAAACAAAAGTGTTGTAGCGATATGCATATGTATATATACATGTGTATATATATATATATATATGTCATCGCTGATTAATCTACGATTTTCTAAAAATTCAAATTTACCACATATGTAGCAAAATGCATCAGGATCGCTCACGCAATCATGCGCTATGGTGGAAGTGGATAAATTGGAATTGAAACAGCGCTTAGAAAACACGATGTGTTTTAATTTCAGAGTTTATAGTTTATTAGAGTTTATAGAAAAATAAAAATAAGGAAGCCACTGATTACAGTCACATTGAAGAGCCCGATTAAAGAAATTGTCAAAAACCTTCATGAAGCTAACTTGGCACCAATGTCCTCTTTACTGGCGTGAAGTTCGAGTGCGATCTGTCATCTGTTTTGTTCACAGACATTTGTTTTGTTCGATTTTACGTCTATTTTTGTGTTTTTCGGAAAAATAAGAGCCAACTGGGTTATTTAGACCCCAGATTTGGATTCTGCGACCCCAAAAACATATAGATATGCTGGTTAAGTCCAGCGGGCATGAAAGTACTTTGTTTTTTGTAAAAATATACAAGAAAAATCGCTGTTTTCGTCGATTTTACGTCTATTTTTGCGTTTTTGCAAGCGCTCTCGAAATTTCACCTATATTTAATTGCCTCTCTCGTATTTCAATGGATTATATATGTCTGTCTAATATTTATAAAAATGTGTTTGGTGCGTCGAATTTTATTGAATGAGTGATTCGTGATAATATTCGTTTCTTTGTTGGGAAAAACCATTGATCAATCTTTCGGCCATTTTAATTTATGTTCTCATTCAAAGGTCATTTTAATGATTCGCATCATTATATATATATATTGAAATTCAATAAAATTACTTAAATACTAATCATTATCATAACTATAGCCTTGTTTGCATTGAACCTCCTCCTTTTCTAAATATCTATTATACCATTTAAATAGCTTGATTAACAATCTTGAATAACTTAATTATGATTTCATGAATTTTTAGTAAAATATAACGTAACAAAAGAGAGTGTTACAACATGTGCCTTTGTCTGAAACTTGAAATGAAGGAAGTTTTAGGGTCGCTGATTTTGAATTGGACATTAAAAGTTACAAATTCAAAATGACAGATCCAATATAGCGGATATTTGTTTAGGAAAATTTAAAAACTGAATACGCCGAAGATAATACAATTTTTGGTTGACAATTTATCTTTTTTAGTAGAACATGCATCATTTTGGTTTAAATATCAACTATTCCAGTTGAAGATATGTCATTTTATTTATAAATTCATCAGTTTGGTTCAAAATTAATCTTTTTAACTAAAAATTTAACTATTCCATTTTTTGTTGAAAACTGATCTTCTTTAGTTCAAAATATAACTATTTGGTTGCGAATTTGTCTTTTTCAATTGCAAATTAAACTTGTTCATTGAAAATCGTGGGCAATTAACCCTTTTGTTTGAAAATTAATCTGCTTGTTTTAAAATTCATCTTTTTGATTAAAAATTTAACTATTTCGTTTAAAATTCATCTGTACTGTTGAAAATGCAATATTTTGACTCGAAAAGTTAGAAATTTGAAGTGGTTAAAATTTATTTCAATATAGCACCCATCTTAATTTCGCCTGAATATGCACTGAATTTTAGATATGAGATAGAATAAATTTGTTTTGAATTATTATTTTAATGAATGGACTTCATAGATAAATTCAAGAAATGATTAATTATGTTTTTAGTTGTATTCAATTATTTCATCAATCGATGGTGCCACACTAGAACTCGTCGGATCGGGAACTAAAAAACATTATATATAATAAACTCACGAAATCGTATGCATATTCCCCATCGATTGTTTAAAAAATGCGAATTTTTTGAATGACTCCATACTACGAAACATTATACCTGGAAAAAACCTGGAATTGTCAGGAATTTGTTTGTCAGGATTAAATTAGACACCCTGCAGATAATAAAAAGTATTTATTACATTATTAAAAAAATTGTTTTCATGCAGAAATGACAAGAGGAAAGCTTGGCAGCCCACAGAAGGATCAACGATTTGCAGTGCTCATTTTGTAGATGAAAAGAAAAGTGAGCATCCAGAAAGATGCTTATACTTACCATCAATCTTTCCAACTATTTATAAAAGAAAACCAATACTTTTTGCATCTTTGGAGCGAGGTAAAAGACGTGCAAAACGCAATGAGGGAAAAGAAGCCACAATCTCTGGTCCCGCCTTAGCCATAACTTCTGATTCAAATTCGATTCATGAAGATGATTTCGAAATAGGCAACAAAATATATTGTTCTTCGTATTTTTTCAGAATTGTTTAGGGTAAGTCCAGTGACTTTCATCTGAAACGCGTTGCGGATATATTTAAAACAAAAATCTAATTTTTAAATACAGCCAATAGTAGTTCTTTTGGAGTTGATTTAGTACTCGTACTTTGTAGTGGATAAATTATTGTTTGTTTCATTTCAAATAAAATTCAAAGGTGCACCAATGCAAAAAAATGGCGTTTCTCACACTTTACACAGACAAAGTATATATTTAATTTGAATCTGGGAACAACTTAATGATTATGTGAACTTTAAATATTTAATTTCATTACTCTATAATGAAATTTGAAAGGAAATAATGGGCGAAAACTCTTTACGAGGTGAACGGGAAAACCTGTCATTTTGTACAATCTTAACATTTTTTTCTGATAAAAATACTACACGTAAAATGGCAAAACTTAACACGAGTGATTTTGGTACCATTGTGCATGAGAATCTACTATAAATTTATCGATAATTCTTTTTTATAATGTAATTATTTTGGTCAGTTAAAAAATTTGTGGAAAACACACTTTTCAGAAGCCTGTAACTTCTTCCTGGGACCTTCGAAAAATCAGAGGCTTGGCACATAATCAAATTCCACTATTAGCTACTCAGTATGCAAATTTAGCAAAGATGTTTCGTTTCATTTCAAAATAATGAGGTTAAAAATTTCGTGGTATGAAGGTTCTTGTTTAGTAAGTTACGATGTGAACTGAAGTTAGCAGAACAATTATTTGCGAATGACAAATTAGAAAATGTGTAAATAAAATTATTCAAAACAATAATGGTTTTGTTAACTTCAGTTTATATCATTACATATTTAAAAAAGACGTTCTTACCGTGACATTTTAAACTTATTTATTTTTATATCACCTTCGCCAAATTTGTAACCTGGGTAGATAATAGTGGAATTTAATTATGAGCCAAGCCTGTTATTTCTCGAAGGTCCAGGTAAAAAGTATAACTATAGTCAAATTTGATTTTATTACCACGATCGGGACTCAACAAAATTTGACCTTGCGCGAGGTCTGCAACTAAGCAACCTCAACGGCGTGTGCCTACCAGTTCGGCAGGAGTCTACCTACCGTGGAGCGTCCTCTCATAGTTTTTTCCATCTCGTGAAATATTCCGTCCTTTTGTCTTTTACAACTTCTTTTTATTTTTGGCGTGCTACGAGGCGTTCACGCAGAGCTTAGAATCTATATAAACCCCGGGAGTTAGCACTGTCGATTGTCTTATGTTTCGAGCAGTCTTACTGTTAACTTAAACTTTAAAGTATGAATTGCTTTGATTAAGCCGTGTCATTTTCAACAAATCCAAAATATTCCTCAACGAAGAAACACCTTGTACAAGTCGCGCAGCTTTTTCATTCATCGTGAAGTAGTACCGAGTTTGCATTTACTTATGAATCTGTTAATTTGACATTATTTCAAAACTAAATTTAAAAAAATTAAAACAGTTAAATTTTTAAGTTTAAATTCTCTAATTTATTTAATTTTAAAGAAATTCAGAATCGTCTTGTAAATTAGATTATGGTTCAATTTATAATATTCGAATAATAATTCAATTTTTAAAATCATGAGTTGATAAAAACTAATAACAAATTATTAAAAATTCAAACCAATGAAAAATTGAGACAATTTCTCAAATTGAAGTCTCAAAAATGGGAAGATTTTAGAACTAGACATTGCAAATTAAATTATTATTTATTTGAAAATGTTCCAAAAAATTTAACATTTCACACTCAACTTAAAAAAAAACGTAATCTCTTAAATAATAATAAATAAATAATAAGAAAATAAATAAAAATTTTTAAAATAAATAAATAATTTTAATAAAATAAAAATAAATAATAATTAAATTAAATTATTAAAATAAAATTTAAAAAAATTAAATAAAAAAAAATCGAATGAAATGAAAAAGAATTTAACTTGTATCATTTCTGAATAATAGCGTTTAAAATTGTATGATTGTAAATTTAAAAAAATTCTAAACAGAAGTTTTCAAAATTCTAAACCTTCAAACTAAAATATCTAAATTTCGACAATTTCATTAGGAAGGAGTTGAAATTGAAAACTAAAGTAAGTATTTCAAATTAAAAGCTTCTAAAATTATAGAAATGTAAATTTTTATTGAAAAAAAAAAAAATTATGATATAACGTAAAAATTGATTAGGCAAACTTTTCTAAAATTAAAAAATAAATTCACCTTTATTTTCACCGTTCAAAATCGAAAAATTTTCAATTGTGAACCTTTAAAATTGAACTGTTCTAAAAAAACCTACGAAATAAAAATGAGCAGATTTTGGAATCAGGCATTGAATATTGAAGTTTTTTTATCAGAAAAATGTTTCAAAAAGTTGGACACTTCAAACTCAGTTGAAAAAAGAAACAATTTTTATATTGGAAAATTGAATAATTTCTCTAATCTTTAATGGTTTCAATTTTATAATTCTGAATTTTCATGGTAAAAGATAATTTCAATTTTTTCCTATCATAAGTATAAATTTTGGGATTAAAATTGAAATGGTCAAATTTCGAAAAGTATAATTGAAAATTTGAAAATTGTTGATTTCCAAACGATTTAAATTTACTTAAAGTAATTTAAGTATTTTAGATTTTGCGATTAAAATTGAAATGGTTGAATTTTGAAAAGTATAATTGACAATTTAAAAATTATTAATTTTTATTTTTTTTTTTTAGTTTTAGATAAAGTTCGAATTGCTTTATGCAAGATTGAAGATTCTAAATTTGTCTAATGAATTTTTATTTTAAATCATAATTTTTTTAATTTAATAAAAATTTAAATTTCTAGAATTTCAAAAGCTTTTACTTTGAAATATTCAATTTAGTTTTCAATTTCAAATTGTCAAATTTTAATCGTTTCCAATTTAAATTGATTAAAATTCGAAAGTTTTCACTTTTGAATTATTTAATTTTGAATCCTTTTAATTAGAAATAATACAATTTTTATTCCCCTGAATTTTAAATGGTCTTTTTTTGACAATTTGAATCAGAAAATATTTCATTTTTAACGTTTTCAAATTGTCATCTTTTGAAATTTTGATCTGAAATCATTCAAGTTCGAGATTCTTGAATTCAAAATAAAATTTGTTAACATTTTTTTTAATTCAAAATTATGCTATTTCAAACGCTTTTATTCAGAAATGATACAAGTTGAATTCCTTTTTATTCCATTCGAAATATTATCCTTTTTTCAAAATTTTACCAATCTAAAATATTTTGAATTGAAACGTTTTCAAATCCAAATTATTTCATACCACACTTATGTATTTCTAAACTTTAAATCCTTGAAATAATAAAACGAAAAATTAAATCCATGTCGATTATTAATAATAATTAACAATATTAATATTTTTCTTAAACTTGTTCCGGGTTAAAAAAAATTAAAAATTTATTATACTCGTATGCTTACTACTGTCAAGTAACAATAAATTATAATAATATAAATAAAACAAATTTTTTTGACCAAACCTTAATTATTCTCTTTAAATAATTTTTTGGAAAAAAAATCAGAGAAGCGTCATAATTTATGCATGTGTAATATTTTAATAGTACCTGAGTACTGCTATATAATTAAAAATTATTCTTCTCATACAAATTATAAATGTAAAAACTATCAAAAAACGATAGTGACCAACTTTTTGCCTTAGTTTTAATTAATTAATTCGTTAAAAATAAATAATAAATTAATTAAGTCAATCTTAATTCATGTATTACTGGTAGAAAATGTATCTTTTTTCATTGAAAATTATTGTATTTTTCTATATTCGTTCTTTCGGTAGAAAACCAATCTTCTTAGTTGAAAATTCATCTTTTGATGGAAAATTCATCTTTTCGTGAAAAATTCATCTTTTTGGTTAAAAATTCATCTGTTTGTTTAAAAATTAATTTTCTGGTTGAGAATTGATTATTTGAATTATAAATTAATTTCTTGCGTTGAAAATTAATCTTTTTGGTTGAACATGCATTTCTTTGGTGGAAAATTGAAGTAATTTATTGAAAATTTGTCTTTTTTTTTGGTTGAAATTAAATTTTTATTTTGAAAATCACTTCTTTTCTATTTGAAACTTCAACTCTTCTGTTTGAAATTCATTCCTTGGGCTGGAAATTCAAATATTTTGTTGAAAATTCGACATTTAAGGCAGAAAATAATTATTCATTGTTGAAAATTCATCTTCTTGGTTGAAAATTCATTTCTTTGGTGGGAAATTAAACCATTTGATTAGAAATTCATTTTTGAAACTGAATTTCATTTTTGGTTGAAAAATAATCCTTTTCTAATTAAAATTCAACTCTTCTGTTGAAAATTTATTTCTTGGGTTAAAAATTGAAATATTTTGTTGAAAATTCGACTTTATGTTAGAAAATACATATTTTTGGTTAAAAATTCATCTGTTTCTTTAAAAATTAATTTTCTGGTTAGGAATGGATTATTTCAATTATAAATTTATTTCTTGCGTTAAGAATTAAAAAATTTTGTTAAAAATTTGACTATTGAGGTAGAAAATCATGGTTGAAAATTCATACTTTTGGTTGATAATACATTTCTTTGGTGGAAAATTGAATTAATATATTTAAAATTTGTCTTTTTTTTAGTCGAAATTAAATTTTTATTTTGAAAATTACCTCTTTTCTATTTGAAAATTCAACTCTTCTCTTTCAAATTGATTTCTTGGGCTGGAAATTCAAATATTTTGTTGAAAATTCGACATTTATAATTCATTTGTTTTGTGGTAAATTAAACCATTTTATTAACCAAATTTTTTTTCAATTTAATGTTTTAACTGAATTCCATTTTTGGTGTAAAATTAATCCTTTCCTAATTAAAATTCAACTCTTCTGTTGAAAATTTATTTCTTGGGTTAAAAATTGAAATATTTTGTTAAAAATTCGACTTTTATGTTAGAAAATACATCTTTTTGGTTAAAAATTCATCTGTTTGTTTAAAAATTAATTTTCTGGTTAGGAATGGATTATTTCAATTATAAATTTATTTCTTGCGTTAAGAATTAAAAAATTCCGATGTCATTTTTTAGATGACAGTTGCTCCCAGTGGCACCCTGCGGTGGTTGTTAACCTTTAGTTTTTAATTATATTTTAGAAAAATAATGGATAGAATTTCAAAAGATTCCAAGGAATTTGTTATCTATTCTAATAATTTAAAGGAATTTTAAAGGACTTGGCATATTTTAGGGCATTTGGAAAGAATCCAAGGTATTTCAAATAGATGTCAATAAGTTCAATGAATGTCAACAGATTTTAAAGGATTGGAAATATTTTAGGATATTTTAAAGATTTCAAGGAATTTTCAACTGATTTAAGTAATTTAATTGATTCAAAAGGATTTGAAATATTTTAGAGTATCTTAAAAGATTGCAATGTATTTTCGGAAGCTTTAAAAAGTTTCAAGTGATTTTGAATTAATATGAATGTTTATTATTAATTTATTATTTCATGATATATTGAAAGATTACAAGGGATTTTATAAAGTTTCTAAAGATTTCTCTGTTTCGGAGGATTTTAAAAACTCGCAAGAATTTTACAGGATGGGACTTCGAATTCACCCTGAGTTCGTATAAATTGTTTTGAATTCTGGGGAATTTACAGGATTTTTTTCAATTCAGGTGAATTCTTCAAAATTCAGTTTATTATACGAAATTCAATGTGTATTTTTTTCTTTTAAGTTTAATCCATCTTGAAGTCGGAACTTCATCAAATTCTTTTAAATTTCCTAGAATTTTTCTAGATTCATTTCAAACTCACTGAATTCAATGAATTTTTTCATATTCTTCAATGCTCTCAAATTTGATTTATTAAATTGAAATTTATATACTCATATATGTACATGTTCTAACGAAAAAATCACAATTTATTTCAGAAATAACATTTCTTTCAATTTATAAAACAAGAAGAATTTATTACGGCAATATAATTTACAAATAAGTTAAGTGTTAAACAAACTTAAGAGCCAATTATAATAAATTAAATTATAGTTATATTCGCAACTTTTCGAGATGATAACGGTGGCAGAATTTACTTACAAATAAGATATGGGAAATCCATTATATACTCCTTTAACAGAGAAAAAAAATGAAAATGAGCTTCTTATTGTAGGCCCGAGACATCATCCTGTGGTGCCTTCTAATTTTTACATACAGATATTTTGCAACATTATTTAAATATAAATAACATAGAAAAAAGAAGCATTTTTCTGTATCATCAAAAAGTAATAGGCGCGCGCAAGACTATTAGTCTTTAAGAAAATACTGCATTCATCGTGGCGTACCTTTGAAGCCAGAAAACCCAACTGAAGTTCTGCTAGCAGCCACACAGTGGGCCAGAATCCAACAAAAGTGCCAAAAAATCTTTTTTTGTCTCAACATGTCGAACATGAAAAGTTAAGCATTCAAGAAGGCGGATCCAATATGGCAGTCGAATTTGTTACATTTTTTCATATTTTTCTGAATTATGGTATAAAGGGGTTGTTAGTGTCTCTGATTTCGAATTAGGCGCCGAAAGATGCAAATTCAAAATGATGGATCGAATATAGCCTATATTTCTTTTGAAAAATGCTAAAAATCCAGTACTACAAAGATACTCGATTAGAAAAAAAATCTTAAAAATGTTGTTTGCGCAGGGTCAACCATGTTTGCAGAAAGTTCGAAAGACATACCGACTGATTCATGAAGTTACATGAAATAGTAGAGCGCAAGATGAATATTTCATGAAATTTCTTCATGAGCCTTTTTCTGTTGACTTTTTATGAACTATAAGTTTTGATAGAAAATTTTGGGAAAGAAAGTCAAAATGACTTGGCTTTCTCATTTGAGCTACGTTTATTTTGGACCAATAATATATTTTTGGGATTCGTTAAAAAAATTCTTGAATAAAATCTCTATATTATATTTTACAGCTTCTGGTACACCTCGACCAGGCACTTTCGCATATCTGCAGAGGATGTTTCCGAACTCAACACCTGCAGCACAAGCTCTAACAGAGCAGCAAAATCAAAGACCGCGGGCGCGTAAGTATATAATAATTTTTTGATCTAAGAAAATATTGCTGTGATTTATACAAAAATTAAAATCGTTGGTCTTTGAAGCAAGTTTCGAATTTCAAATTCTATTCTTATAAGAATATAATTTCACATTTTTATCTGGATAAAATGCTGTAGTTTTTCCCGTTTCTATAGTAAACCAAAAGCACTGTTTTCACACAAAAAATGTCTCTACAAATTTTGGAAGTTCCCACAAATTTACGAAATTTGTGGAAATTTATTGGAATTTGTTAAAATCTATGATAATTTACGAAAAAACCGGTGACCGCCTTCCCCAGGATTTTTTGTATTTCATTGAGAAATAGAACAAAATTATAAAAATATACAATTCCATGATTACATTTGATTTGTAATAAATCCAATACATCCAAAAAAGATCCACAAATTTTTGCTGAATTCTTGATATAAAAATATATTGAAAATAAAAGAATTACCTATTTCGAAAAAATAACATTGAAAATAAACCAATTAAATTTATCGAAAAATGACATAAGTTGCAATAAAATGTTTAATAACAAAATTGTTTCTTTCTTATGTTACGCGCACTTTTTTTCAATTATAAAGACAAGACAATGAAAATACGTTTGTTTCAATACGAATGCATATCATGCATTGTAATACTATAAATTTAATGAAATGATACATTATTCAGGGTAGCTGAGAATAAAATTAAATGCAAAATAACAAACAAATATTAAAGTAATCATGATAAATAAAATGTGTACTTCATTTTGCAATATCTGAATAAGCAATCCCAGGCTGAGGCACATACATACATGGAATATACATTTTGATATGAAATTATTCAACATAATGCAGAAAAGTTCACATTGTGGACAAAGTCCAGTTCACAATTGTATAAAAATTAGCGTTAAATTTAGAAAAATTAATTGAATACATTCTACGTTTTGGTGCCCCATTTTTATTTCCGTCCCCTGTTCTATTTTTGTATTGAAATTCAAAGTTCTACAATTTTATAGAATTACAATTGAAAATTCTTGATTTAGAACATATGGAGTTGCAAAACATCCAATTTACAACCAAAATTAGAATAGTTAATTCTTCATTTAAAAAATTATTTTCTGATAAAAGAAACTAATTTTCAACATAATAGCTACAACTTTAATCAATAAAATCAATGTTCAACACGGTAGTTGAACTTTCATCCAACTATTTGAATTTTCAACCAAAAATATAGTAAAATTTTCACTCAAAAAAATTTTCAACAATCTGAAATCACTAAAATAAATGTACAGAAATTTATTTGACTTACAAACAATTAATTGAATTTTCAACGAGAAATTTAATAGTTGAATTTTTCACAATACGCGACTACTTTTCATCCAGAACTGGACTAAAAAAAAATTTCAGTTAAGAAAATAATTTAAAAAATGCAAATATAAAAAAAAGTTAAATCTTCAACTAAATAGTCGAGTTTTTAACCGAAAAAAGATAAATTAAAAATTAATTATGACCGAAGAACGGTTTGCAATTTTTTAAAATATAGAGTTGCAAAGCATTCGATTTAAAAGATTCATGGTTCCTTGAAAGTCGTTTTGTAATTTCTTTTCTTCTTCTGTTCTGATTTTATCTTTACTTTCCTTGACTAGCTAAAAACTTATTTCTCTGTTGTAAGCTAAGTAGTATATTATGCACAAAGGGGAAAAAGAGGTTCATTATTGACATATGTATGTTTTCAGTCAAATTCGCAGGAGCCGAACTAAAGAGCCGCTTTTCAAATTCATTGGTATATAATTGCCATTATATCTATGGAGTCGTGATGCCATCGGAAACGGAGAATACCGAGCCTGGGGTGCTTTCACCTCGTTCATTGCTCGGTTCCATCTTTTTCTCTCCGGCCCATTACTTGGCTTGTCTTGTCCCATTCTTCCTCATCCAGTCTCATCCTTCTACGTTCTTGCTCAAGTTTTTCGGAGAAACGCGACGGATGTACGCTAGTGGAGCGGGCAGCTTGCGGGAGCGTTATATCGCCACTCTGACGCGCTAATGCTAATTATCGTTCTTGAATGAATAGGGTAAGTCGTAGTATGATTGCATATTATACTTTTTCGTGCGTTACTGATTAAGTTGATAATGAACACGAATATGTAACGATTTTGTTAGAGATTTAGCTTCACTCTGTATGTTATTTTGTTCTTATTAAAAACTTATTTTGCCATATTGGACAAGCAATTAAAATATGTAATCAGATTTTACCTTTTACGATTCACTAAATAAAGCTCATATGCATTAGCTCGTCAGGGTGGAAAAAGAACGCTCTCATGAGCTGTCCACTCTGCTAGCGCATATCTATCGTATTCCGCGGAAAAAGCGAGGGGAGAAACGAGAAAGGATGCCATGACACGAGGCAAAGTGAGCTGTGGAATACCGAAAGAGCAGATATGTCTTGTTTTGTCCCGACTCGTTTCTCGGGATTTCTCGCTCGGCGGCAACACTACTATGACGCCAGAATTTTTGTCGATATAAATATACAAATGGACATTATATGAATATAAGCTGGAAAGGGGGACTTTATGTTCGCTGCGCAGACCTTCAAAATGGCCGCATTCATGCATGTGTTACATGAATTATAATAAAAATGATAGATATATTATATTAGTATATTCACCAATATAATTGAAGATGACCGCCAGAGTGAAGAAGAAAGTATAGAACATCCTCATTTTCGCAATGTTGAGGAAAAACTGATTATTGCTTCAGTGAATAAGTGATTCAACAAATGTAACTATAGAATATTCTATTGCATCATCAAAGTACAAATATATACGAATATAGGCGTTATCTCACATAAATGTGAGATGACAACGTTATTAGTTTCAAGATTGTCCTTCGAAGATATAATTATTCAATTTTCATCTCAAATGAAAGGCATTGGTTTTAATTGGTTATAAACTAGGCACGTAACATAAAAAATTGTTAAACAGGAAACTCCTTTGAATTCTTTACTTTTAAGATAAAACCACTGTAGACTTTATTTTAGTCAAAACCTAGGTTGATCAAAATTAGTACATATGTTGCTGTGGAGAAATACGTAAAGTATTTCCCTGTAAAAAGGTAGCTATGAAGAACAAGAAAATATCTGCTGATGTCTCGGTGGCGTAATTGGTTAACGCTCCACTCATGGATACTAGCGTTCCCGGTTCAAATCCGGGCTGAGGCAAAATTTTTTCTTTTTCTTCAAAATCTACTTGTCCGAATAAATCGTTTCAATATCAAAATTTATATTAATTAAAAATGTACAATCTGGTGAAAAAAAGACTTAAAAACTTCTAGCTTTATGAATAAGAAAATTAATGTAAAAAGAAATGAAAATAAACGCTTGTAGCATAAGTTCTACACGAAACTAAAATTTTTCCGATATCGGGACATTTTTCGCGCACAATGTTTGAAGTTATTTGGTGAAAATTACTCGTTAAACATTCATTAAGGGCTGCCTAAATATCACGATTGGGTGCTGAAAATATAATGTGTCTTCGGGCTGGCACGGAAATATAGGTATTGTATTCTACTAGAGAGAAAATTGGTTTACCGTCATGTAAAACGTATTTTTGAAAATCGAATCGCCGGTTTCGATTTGTGCAGGTAATCAGCCGAACCAAGTTATCCTTTGTGTATTTTAGTCACATTTTGGGTTAGAAATTATGACAATGTCAAACAACTGCGTATTCAAAAACGATACTTCATTTCAGAACCCATTTTACAGGGTGACAAATGAAAAGGAGTTAAAACTAATTGATTACTATTTTTGAACAGGTACAGGAATAAAAAAAACGAAATGATGGATAAATAGTGGAAACTTCAAAGTCTCATTAAGAAGCACAATTGCATGATTCTAAAAGTTTTATATATTTTAGAAACGAACATCTTGAAAATACATCAAATTTGTCTGAATTGGCACAATAAACAAAACTTTCTCTAAAACGATTACACACGCTTTCTTAGAGTATCAGAAATATCCTGAACCGCTATCTAAATAGCCGATTTAAGTTGCTTTACGTATTTTGTTGATGAGCATAAGAATTGAAGGGTCAAGAACAAAAGGCAGACTTTATAAACTGAAGGGCAGACTTCATAAAAGAATAACTGTATTTTATACAGTAATTCTTGTAATAATTTTTGTTGAAAATACGGCTCTAGTAAATACGAATTAATCGTATCTCCCGCGCATCAGCAAATTAAAAGTTTTCAATGCTCAATCCTAAAAAAGTCCAATTTTCGAGTACTGAAGTTTGAAATTGTTCAGTTTTTAGAGCTTATAAATTTGAAAATATTTGTTCGCAAATCTCTGAATTGTTAATCGTTCAATTCTAACGATTAGTAATTAAAAAATGTGCTCTTATTGTGCAATTTGATATTATAAATTCTGAAAACTTGTAACTCAACATTATGCAATTTTTAGTACTAGAAATATTTTATATTTGAGGAAGTTTCAAAAAATTTCAGATGTGTCATGTGTGCTGTTGTGTGTGATCGAATTTCGTAATTTTTCTGTGGTAATATTCTAAACGTGAATAAAGAAGGCGCAGTACATTGAGTGTGTTAACAATTCAGTATTTTTCATTTTGAGATGATCTAGTCTGTTCACAAGTTTCACAATATTACCTCCGGGCTTCGTCACTTATAGATTGTGTATTATTATTGTGTTAATAAAGTTGGAAATTAGTACTTAGTGAAAATTTTCTAATTTATTTTAAAAGGGATGACCAGGAAACATTTTTAAAAACCAGAATAAACCCGGCAACTAATCTAGACAGGTCTATCATTATAATTATTAAAAAAATGCAAAATAGTACAAAAATCATCGTAATAAATATTAAAAATTCGGCAATATGGGACAGTTGAAGACTTAATAAACGAATAATTCTCTCATATCCTGTAGGTTTCAAATTAATTATTTGTCGAGAACAGGTGTCTATCAGACACGAATTATCTCCTAATCATGAGCAAATAAAAATCTCTAATAGCTGAATTTTCAACCAAATGGATTATTTTATAACTAAATAGTTTTGAAAACTGCATTTTGTCCACCCACTCACTCTGAGAGCTATAGGGACATTTTTTAAACATTAACATTTTTATTCAAACGCCCGGTTGTCGAATTTTATTTCACAAGTTACTTGAAATCGATGTCGAAGAACAAAAAAAAATGTTTTATATCAACATCCTTATCAAACAACTGCGTTTCGTCCACCCACGGACTAAGAGATATTGAAAACAGTTCTTCAGTGACATTTATTATTTGATTGAATCCGCGAAAGTCATTTTTCACATAAAACCAATACCTTCTCATTGAGATGAGAATGTAAAAAAAACAAGATTTCACAAAAGTTAAAATATTGGAAAATTGTACTTAAAATTGTATTGTATACCCTAGCAGTTTATTGTAGAAATGTACAAATTAAAACAAAAATATATCAATTTCAACCAACAATACTTTTAGAATCCACATCAACTAGAAAAGATTTCGAAAAATAAAAAAATAAATTTAGATTTTTGAAGATCTCGAAATAAAATTTTGAAGCTTTTTAAGGATCTTCATTGAGGAAAACAAAAAAAAATCGTTTGTTTGCTGCGAAATTTTAAAATGATTTTTTATTTTGAAAAATTAATTTTAAGAGAATATTCAAAAAGATTTCAAAAAAATGTTGTGTATAATAAATAACAATTAAACAATTATTAATTTGGAAAATAATCGATTAAGTATAAAATATATTTAGAAGTTTTGGAAAGATTCCAAAATAATTTAAAACGTGAAAAGATTTCAAAAAATTTAAAACACAGTGTAGATTTTTGAAGATGTCGAACACAAAATTTATAAGCTTTTTGCGCCTTTTTAAAGGTTTCAAATTAATAAAAAAATGGTATCAAAATTCCTAGAAACGCTGACAATGATTTTTTTCAAACTACTTTTGAAAGAATATTTAAAAAGATTTCCAAAATTTTCAAAAAAGAATCTGGATTATTTTGGGTAATTCTTTTATTTCTGTAGGATTATCAAAAAATTGTAGGAAAAATTCGAGTTCCAAGATAATAAAATTTTTATCATATTATTAATATTATTTTATTATAATTATTAGATTCCTGGAAAAATTTTTCAAGATTTTTTTAAAACAAATTTTTAAGAGAATATTTAAAAAGATTTCAAAACAAATTTTGATGTATAAATTAATGTTTCTAGCTTGAAATTGCTTAAAATTATATAATTTTGAATTTAAGATGACCTCATTGCAATATTCTAAATATTTGTCATCCTATGTCGAAAAAGAACAACTTTTTGACTGCAGATTCTTGTATTTGTAATTTTATAAATTCTTGTAGGTGTACTTTTTCGTAAATTCTTGTAAAAAATTAAAACTACAATAAAATACAATTTATAACAAAAATGTTTAAATGTACAAAATTCGTCTCAATAATAGAAAAGAGTTGTACTTTCCTGTAATTTATTGTACTTTCTTGTAGATTCTTGTAGTTTTAAATTTTGGTGGGTGTACTTTTTCTGTAAATTCTTGTAGAAAATTAAAACTACAATAAAATACAACAATGTACAAAAAAAATTCAAAAAATGTACAAAATTCGTCTCAATAATAGAAAAAAGTTGTACTTTCCTGTAATTTATTGTACTTTTTTGTAGATTCTTGTAGTTGTAAATTATTGTAGGTGTACTTTTTTGTGAATTCTTGTAGAAAATTAAAACTACAATAAAATACAACAATGTACAAAAAAAAATCCAAAAATTTACAAAATTCTTCTTAGTGATAGAAAAAAGTTGCACTTTCCTGTAATTTTGGTTGAAATTCATTGTATTTATTTATAAATTCCTGTAAAAATATGTTTAGTTTTCTGTACTTTTTTGTAAACAATTTTCCACCAGGGAACTTACAATTTTAATATTGTAGGTACTCACATTTACTAGTATTAATTATGTCATTAAAAAAAAAATTATCAATAACAATTAATAATCTATTTGTGAATATTAAATTTTAATTTAAAAATTAGGCATACACAATATCATCACAAATCCGAAAAATTATATTTTTTACTTTTGGGTTTTAACCTTAAGTTTTTTATTTATAATAATCGTAAGACAGAAAAAAAAGAAACTTACATTTCTATTTTAATTAAACCGCTTTATCAGTTTATTACCCATTATTTTTCATTAAATATTGATTAAACAGAGGAAATGTCGTGTCGTAAAAAGGGGAAAAAATGGGCAATAAACAAGCAAACAACAAATTGAGCTTTGTGTCGCCACACATGAGTGGGAGGGGGTGGGAAAAAGCAGTTAGTTGAAAAGGAGAGTTTGGGTGGAAGAAGGACCGTATGGAACCGCACCAGAATATCGATGTGATGCACCATGCTTGCAAAGTTTAGCTACTTTTTACTTTTTACCCTTCCTTTATTAAACTTTACTTCAGAATATTCAATGATGCTGCAGCTTCTTCTTTGCCTTATTAACATTTTGTCTTTCTTCTATTAATTAGCCATATTTGTGTGGATTTAGTGTAGAGAACGTATGCGTAGTTGGAAAATACCTCCCCCCCATACTTTCCCTCCCCTCACTTCACCCTTCGATTCACCCCTTCCCCAACTTCTTTCCCAACTTCTTTCCTAACTTGTTTCCGAACTTCTTTCCCAACTTCTTTCCCAACTTCTTTCCCAAAATCTTCCCCAGCTTGTCTCCCAACTTTTTTCTCAACTTCTTTCCCAGCTTCTTTTCCAACTTCTTTCCCAACTTCTTTTCCAACTTCTTTTTCAACTTCTTTTCCGAATTCTTCCCCAACTTCTTTCCCAACTTCTTTCTAAACTTCTTTCTCAACTTCTTTCTCAACTTCTTTCCCAACTTCTTTCCCAAATTCTTTCGAGACTTCTTTTCCAACTTCTTTCCCACCTTCTTTCCCAACTTCTTTCCCAACTTCTTTCCCAACTTCTTTCCCAACTTTTTTCCCTAACTTCTTTCCCAACTTCTTTCTCAACTTTTTTCCCAACTTCTTTCCCAACTTCTTTCCCAACTTCTTTCCGAATTCCTTTCCCAACTTCTTTTCCAACTTCTTTCTCAACTTTTTTCCCAACTTCTTTCCCAATTCCTTTCCCAACTTCTTTTCCAACTTTCTTCCCAACTTTTTTCCCAAATTTTTTCCCAACTTCTTTCCCAATTTCTTTCCCAAATTCGTTTCCAACTTCTTCTTAAACTTCTTTGCCAACTTCTTTCCCAACTTGTTTTGTAACGTCTTTCCCAACTTATTTTCCAACTTCTTTGCCAACTTCTTTCCCAACTTGTTTCCCATCTTCTTTCCCAACTTCTTTCCAGACTTCTTTTCCAACTCCTTTGCCACCTTCTTTCCTAACTTCTTTCCCAACTTCTTTCCCAACTTATTTCTTCTCTTCTTCCGCAACTTCTTCCCCAACTTCTTCCCGAACTTATTCCCCAACTTGTTTCCCAACTTCTTTCTCAACTTCTTTCCTAAATTCTTTCCCAAATTCTTTTCCAACTTCTTCCCCAACTTGTTTCCCAACTTCTTTCCCAACTTCTTTCTTAACTTCTTTCCCAAATTCTTTCCATACTTCTTTTCCAACTTGTTTCCCAACTTATTTCCCAACTTATTTCCGAACTTATTTTCCAACTTCTTCCCCAACTTTTTTTCCAACTTCTTTCCCAACTTCTTTCCCAAATTCCTTTCCCACTTCTTCTCCAACTTCCTTGCCAACTTCTTTGACAACTTCTTTCCCATCTTGTTTTCCAGCTTCTTTCCCAACTTATTTTCCAACTTCTTTGCCAACTTCTTTCCCAACTTGTTTTCCAACTTGTTTCCCAACTTCTTTCCAGACTTCTTTTCCAAATTCTTTCCCACCTTCTTTTCCAACTTCTTTCCCAACTTTTTCCTAACATTAAAATGTCAGCTGCCGAAATGTTCACTTTTTGGACATATGCTCCGATGATGTACGGGCGATTTATACCCGATGAGAATATATATTGGAAATTATTGATTAAGTTGAAACACCTTCTATCGATCTTATTGTCGAAACACTTTGATATTGAAGGCTATGATTACTTAAAAACTTTAATCTCTGAACATCATCAGCTGTACATACAGCTATTCGGACCGTTGAAGCCGAAACAGCATTTAATGCTTCATTATCCGCATATTATACAGCTAATGGGACCCTTAAGGGATCTTTGGGCAATGGGGGGCGAAAGGACACATCGAGAAGGCAAGTCACTAGGGTAAACATTTGCAAAACAATAGCGCTGAAACAGCAATTAATATTATGCAATAGACTTCTGTTGAACAAAGGATTCGATCCTGGTTTTTCGACAGGAACTTTAAGAGAGTTAAGTTTTGAAACTACCATCAGTTTGCCACCTGACTGTATACCAGACGATTATCTTGAGACCGATAAAGTTAGAGTTCACAATACAGAGTACAAAATCGATTTCACGATTGTTTTAGATGCTGACGAGAAGTTTCTGATATTCGCTAAGATTAAAGTAATTTTAATTTCATCAACAACGATCGATGTCTTGTTTTTCTGCTATCTTTATAAAACTATTGCTTTTTGGAAGCATTTATTTGCTTATGAAGTTGTTCAAACTAAAAAAACTATATTTATAAAACAAGCTAATCTTTTTAGCTATCGTCCAGTTGTGATACACAACCATTATGATAAAAAATTATACGTCATCACGCGTAGTGATGAATATTAATCTGCGGTGCGAATTGAAATAAGCGTGTGAAACTTCGTTTTTCTTCTTTATATGAAGCTGCACTTTGTAAGTTGTATAGATTGGATAAGTGTGTAAATCTACGTATTTGTTCTATATGTAAACTGGAGTTCAAACTTCTAAATAAATATAGAATTCACAATTTTATAATAATTTCATTGTTAATTTTTTGGCCATTTCAATAATTGAACCGATATACCGGGCATAAAAATCAAAAGACGTCGATAGAATGTTTTAGGAACAATGAATGCCAAAATTTTGTTGTTGTTTTATAAACGTCCAATATCTCAAACGCATCTTCAGAAAATTGAAACGTTTTTATAACATTTATGTGTCTGATATTAGATGGTTTTTATAACACCCTAATGAGGTTTTTAGATTTTTTTCACTCTGGGAATTTCAGTATTTTAGGACGGTAGATTTAATACCTTGGATCATAGTTCGTAATGTCCTGGATATTATATTTCAGGATCTTCGATTATAGAATTTAATATCTTGGATTATAGATGCTAATATCTTCGATTTTATGTTTTAATATCTTTAGATTATAAATTTAAAAATGTTCTATTTCAAGTTATAATCCAAGATTTTATCCGGCATTATCTATTCTTTAATATCTGTAGATTTTAGTTCGTATAATCTCGATCGCTGTCCCATAGTTAATAGTCCAAGATTATACCCGGTACCATATTTTTAATTACCGGGTATAATCCATTTTTCTTAGTGCAGTGACCGGAATCGCTTTTCAGCCATAATCCAAATAGGTGGCAGGGTCATGTAATCGGTTCTCCAAAAGAGTCCGGTTTCCCACCGGTCACCAGAGCGCCGAGTTGTTTTATCTATCATATCTTAACCCTTCTGGTCCTCTTTTGAACGCAACCAGGGTACGGTCGAGCTCACTTCAAATACTCTCACACTCCAGAAGTTCTCCATGTATTACGCGAGCTCGTCCGGTTCACGCTGGTAGCAGTGCAACACGTATTCGGTCTCCTCTGTGTTGTCAACTTGAAAAAGTTATTTTGCGGCACACGTGCTCAATAAAAATGTTGAAAGTTACTTTCATTTGAAAGACGATTTTTTAATGCGAGGAAACCGTGTACTATTGTCAGCTGAGCTAAAATTAGGTATTTCAAGTTGTGACGTCAGCTGGCAGGATATCTGCTTGCTGGAGGACAAACAATAGAACTAAATACATGGGAGAAAATTTAGTTTTTTTTTAATATCATCGTGAAAAATGATTTCTCACAACTAGTGTTTTTGGTAATCAGTTTTTATTTTTCAAGAACTATTTAATGAAATAATAAAATTGATATTTTTCACATTGTTTTTAATCATTCATTATATAGTTCTTGAAAAATAAAAACTGATTTCCAAAAACACTTATGGTAAGAAATCATGTTTTACGAAGATATTAAAAAAAATAAAATTTACTTCAAAATGTTTATAATTATAAAAAAAATATCCAAGGAAACGTTTTGAATTTTTTTTTTAATTATAAACATTTAGATGTAGAAAAACGTTTCTTATTATCTTTTATTTAATCTCCCAAAATTTTAACTTGATATCATATTTGGTTTGGACATGAGAATGGCGAAAAAAAGTCGAAAAAAATTATTGAGGTTAATAGAGCATGCCCTTAAAAATGTTATGGGTATTGTTCAGATTCGATAAAAATACATTATGTTTGAGAAAGCTAAATCACTTTGAATTTTTTTCGTACTCGTATACTCTATTTTATCGACATGTATAATCCGACACTTACTTTTGTGCCCTAAAATTTGTATTGCAAAGCTTGAAAATGCATTTGAATGGATCAGTAAGGTCTGGCTTAAGAAATCGGTATTTATTTAGATTGCAACTCCGGTCCACACAGTACAGTTCGGTTCATCCTGATTGCGATCAGTTTCTTCTCTTATGTAGTATAGAATCCAGTTCCATTTCCATTATTGTCGTTCTCCTCATCAATACTGAAACCCATACTAAAGAAATGAGGTTATATAGTGGCTGGAAACAACACGAATCTGACGCTATCAAATATAATTATCAAAACCTAATTGCGGCACCACATTATTGCGATAAAAAGAAATGAAGCTATTCCCATTTTCTTTCATCCAATAGCATTCTTTAGTTCAGTGAACTTTGTACAGGTTCGCTAGTGCGGTCAGGAGAGTCTGTTTCGGTGCTATCTGAACTAATCAGAACCTCGAGATGCACCTATCGCGAATCCAGAATTCGCTAATTCTCTTTTATGATTGGCCGAAGGTTTACTAAACGTAAAAAATGCGGATATTTCGTCATGCGCATTAGGTAATAGAGCATTGCGAATAATTACTTAAAATTGCGGTACAAAATGCGGAAATACGGAACATCCAGCAACATTGGGTCTCGGTGCTTTCAATGTTGCATGGACCATGGACTGTCCAACCTAAAAGGGCAAGAGTTGCTATTGGCACATTACCTTTTCCATTTTCACATTTGCTTTTCCTAGGTTGTGCATACATCCAGTCAGGTAGAGGAATATGCTTCAGGTACATCCAGTTTTAATTGTTCGCTGTCTCTGTTTTCCTGGCTAGGCTCAGACACTTTTGTGTGCGCAAGCCTCGATGATAGAACTCCCCTTCGGTGGTACCGCGGATCTTCAAGTTGACTCGTCGTGATGTTGCATCCTCAATCGTGGTATTACGAGGGCTGTTTGATAAGTCAGTGACATTTTAAATGTTTTTGCGCAGTAACTTTAAATGCACCACTGATCCCGTCAACGCCATCTATGAATAGATTACTGTTAAATTTTGAGCAAGCTGGGTCATTTATTCCGAAATTTGAGGTTAGAGTACCACTAACCTGACATTTAGGATATTTTATTTTATTTCGTGAAACTGAAAGGTCGTCAATCGACAAAAGAATGGAACATGACTGAGAAAATAGATTCCAAAAAAATACTTAATTCAAGGCTTCCCGCTCTTCGGGCCTCTTTTTTTTTATTGGTCACCCACTGACATGGAGAAGAATATACCGGGACCGTGGTGGGAGTTGCCGCAACTGCGTAAATGGAAATAACCGTCTACAGCCAACGGGAAATGAAGGTGTCAGGAAATACGAGTAAAGAGATTATGTGAGTTTCTACTGTATTATGTGATTTACTATCTGGACCCGCATGTTCACTTGTACTTTGAACAGTGTTTAAAAATCGATTTTACAATTGAATTAGAAATTAATAAATTGATTTCTAGGTAATTAGTTGCTTAATAGAGGTGAAAAAGTTTCATTGAAAAAAGTCACCAGCTTATGAGAAAATGAGGGGTAGATATTTTTCAGAAAATCAGCACAGCAAAACCCTGTTACCACTTAAGTTGGGCGACGAAAATATTTCTTTCAATATAATTATCTTAAAGTACAAGGTTCCACCTTCCATTTCAGTCCTATGAGAAGTTTCTGAACCGTCAGGTTCGCTCGCTATGTTGTCTTTAGTAAATAGACAAAAACGCGTCTGCCTTCAATTTTCTCAGAAACCTGATGTGATAGGAAGATTTCGCTTTCTGATTTGGATTCAGCAACCAAAAAACTATGGAAAACTCCTAATTTCGTTCCCGGTACAATTAATAATTTCTTGGGAGTGCTTTTTAGCACTCGAAAAAACGAATTAAAAAAATCCTTTGGTGAAGATGTGTATTTGAATTATTTAGAAGTTTCTTCCTAATAATCTCACTTTTGAAAATAAAATGCGGGTTAATCCCTTATACCGTGTAACCCTTCATTTCTGAGTGAAGTGATCTAAAATTTTCAAGCTGTCAATATTTACTTTCATACAAGTACACTGAAATCTGTACTTGGGTAGCCTGGACTTACAGCCGTCCTAGAATTTCAGTCTTCGGCATTTTTGTGATGCGGGGACCGCGGGACCAAAAGAGAGACGGTGCTCAATCATGCGTGACCAGCAGTAGCGTAGCAACAAAGCGCGTTAGTTGCGTCAGCTGTTAGAATGCGTCGAATTCCAATAGAAATGTTTTACACGGCTCTGAATGTTGATGTTTAAATTCCGTGGATATATTTTGAAAAAAATGAATTCTCAATAATTGTTCACCCAAAAATGATCTACAAATTTGTTATGAATTATTTGTTGGCAGGACGCGTAGTTTTTATTTTATTCGTAAAAAATCACATTATTAATAAAAAATTATATTTTTGGAAAAACAACACAACTTGTTACGAATAAAATTAATAGACAAATAATGTTCACCCAAAAAAGATCCATAAATTTATTATAAATCATTTTTTGATATGACGCGTAGTTTTTGTTAGATCATAAAAAATAACGTTATAAATTGTAAAATAAAATTCTTGGGAAAAAAACACAAGGTGCGAAAAAAATGCAAAGACAAAAGTTGATCAACCAAAAAAAAAAAAAACTACAAATTTGTCTTAAAATGCCAAATTGAAGTCACCTACAAGCAACAGCAGTTTGGAATCAGGTACAGATATAAATGTATCAGCTGCTGGAAAATCCACTAGTAATATTGTGGTAGAACCTCCTCTCCCAGAAGATGCAGAATTACAATTTTCATCACCAAAAGCCAAAAGGGCGAGAGGGAGCCGTACACTAGTGACTCCTAAGCTTGCTGTGGCCTTAGATATATGTAAAATCAGTGATAGGGATGCAGTTCATGTTCTGATTTAACTACCGAGGCACTAGGCCATGATGTCCAGGATTTTACATCAACAGGTCATCCATTCACAGTGCAAGAGCAAAAATACGGGAAGAAAAGGCGACTGTAATTAAAAAGCAATTCATGGACACGGAATTGGGAGCTGCTGTCGTGCACTGAGATGGTAAGTTACTTCCAGCGTTAACAGGCAAGAAAACTGCTGATCGACTTCCTGTGATGCTTTTTAATGGCGATGCTGAACAACTTCTTGGAGTGCCTGTACTGCAATTTGGGACTCGAAAAGAGAAGGCATCTGCTGTTTGTGAAATTCTTGTTGAATGGGGTCTCCAAGATTTTGTTAAAGCATTAGTTTTTTATACAACAGCATCGAATACTGGAAGTTATAGAGGTGCATGCGTTTTAGTACAAAATTTTTTAGAAAGAGATCTTTTGTACTTTGCTTGTAGATACCATATATATGAAGTTATTCTTAGAAGCGTTTTTAAGGTAAAGATGGGCAGAACTGCAGGTCCGACTGTATTGATCTTTAAAACGTTTCAAAAGGCTTGGTCTAGTATCAATGCTCATAATATTCAATCCGGGCTTGATAACCAACCAAAAGGTCAAAGGACACTTTAATCAGGGCGACGTATCGCGAATCCTTGACTTTGTTGAAAATACTTTGAACGAACAGCAGCCCAGGGAGGATTATAGGGAATTTTTGGAATTAGTAATCATTTTCCTTGACGAAGTACCCCCTCGTGGACTATTTTTCCGTATTTCGCGGGCCATCCATTATGCAAGTTTGATGCCTAAAGCTGTTTATTGCTTGAAAATCTTTTTTTTCTTCGTGAATTTGTATTAGCTCCAGAAGAAGAGAATGCGATATGTGATATTTGTATTTTTCTTCTTAGTCTGTACGTCGAAGCATGGTTTTGTGCGCCTTCTTCTACTGTAGCACCGTATTTGGATTTCAGGGTTTTGTCAAAACTTTATGAATATCAAACTGTTGATCTTGGTATCTCTCGTGTTGCATTAAAAAATCTAATGAATCATTTATGGTATTGAAGCTCTCAAACTATCGCATTAGTTTTCTTTGATTTGAAATTGTCATCAAAATTAAAAATCAAAATGGTCAATGCTTTGAATCGCGAAACAGAATCATCAAATTAGAATGTGAAGCGAGTACAAGTTCAAATCGATAAAATCCCAGAAATTATTAAAAATGGAATTGAGAAATTTGTTGCTGCCGAGACTAAACGATTTTTCGGAAGAGTTAACTTGAATTATGAATTCCTTAGGACAGAAACGTCGAAGTAGCCTGAAAATGAAAGTTTTGTTAAGGGACTCGAGTTAGTAAGTATTTCAAAGTTGTGAATGGTTCGGCTGAGACAAACGTTAAGCTTATGGAAGAATATAACACATTATTTACGAAAAACGAACAACAGAAACAGTATGTGCTTCAGATTGTAAGCGAATATTGCCGAAAGTTTCCAGGTTATAAAAAAGTGTCATTGTCTAAGCGTCAAGATTTGTGGTAAAAACAAATGATTTTCGAATTTTTCTCGGAAAAGGTTAGTCATACGAGAAAAAAGTCATGGATGATAATATGTGCATTTTGAATAGATCTACAACTTTTGTGAAAAGCCTTTTTTTTACTTAATTAAAATTTTGCAAAACAAACCAATAAAATTGGTTTTTTCTTCAATTGTATGATATTTTTATGTTCAAGGGCCCAGGGTCACTCTTTTCTTTAGTCCGATTAAGCTCAACTTTTGCAGAAATTATTTCTACGTAAAATGGAACCAAATTTATATCATGAATTAATTCAACAACAGATCCATTCATCAGACTATGAACTAAGCCATAAAGTAAACCATCAAGTATACCAAGAATCAACTCATCCAGCAAACAATGGAGCGAACCATCCAGCAAGCCTTCAAGAAAACCGTCAAGTAAACGTTGAGGCAAATATTGAAGCATTTCGTGTGTACGAGAATTTTCTAACAAGACACGGATACAACTAATCAAATTAAAATAGACGGAAAAAAAATACAGTAGCGTGTGTGATCAGAAGTCGATTTAAAACGTTAGAATCACAGGGTTGCCGACCTGATCGCAGAAAAAGTAAAGTTTTCCTTATTTTAATAATTTTGTTCAATTTAGAAAATTGATTTCTATATTATTTGCAGTTGCAGATTTTTCATATTATGTTAGTTTTCTCAAATTAAATCATGATTTATTATTGAATTTTTATTATTTTCCATTACAAGAAAAACCCTTTGCAATTTTTTGCTCTTTGAGATTTTTGTCGCTTACTTAACTTCGGTGCACTAGAATTCAGTCCCGCAGTCAGAATTGAGGAGAGTGGCTGCACACGAACTCAGTCCCAAATTCAGTCTGACGGCGGTGTCCCCTCCGATTCCTACCTTCCCTCACCACTGGCGGCCCCTTCGTTTCAGCGGACGAGGAAGAATGAGCGCGCGTAAGTAAGAGAGAGGAAAGATGTCCGAAGGAGTCAAACCTCTCTCTCGCTCCAACTGTTTTCCAACATTTTCCCTACACTTCTCATTATGTATGTGTGGCGGGTTCGAAATCAACATACACTATTTTGGCTTTCAAATTCAAATGCAGTTTTTTACATTCAGCAGTTGAGTTAGTAAATGCTATAGAATATGTAAAATGTCCCATCAAAAAAAATCGCGGATAGCTGGCACAAAAAGGTTAAATTGAAAATAGTAGAAAACATGATAACATGTTTTTCTCTATCATTGACAAGCATCAAATTTTCCTTTCTTTTACTTTCTATTTTTACACTATCAAGGGCATCATGAACATCATTCGAAATTTTTGGTAACTTTGGCTCTACAAATCTTCGAGCATAATCGATGTTATTCCGAATAAAAGTAACATCGGTTGTTGGTAAAGTTTCAATATCTTTCTTAGCCAGCTCTCTACGAATAATTTTTGATGGCGGCAATAATAATTACGTGATGGAAATCCTGCCCCTTTCCCTCCCGAGTAAGAGAGGTGTGGGGGGAGAGGGACGTTGACTCAGGTGCCAATCTCTTCACGGGACCGAGTTCGAGCGTTTTTCTGACCGCGGGATTGAGTTCGTGTGCAGCCGCATAACTTTGATCATCGAATTGATGATATTTCAAACATACAGAAACGATCATTTTTTCAATTTGATCAAAGAATGGATTTATCACGTTTTATTCGCTTACTCTTAATTTGTCCTGACTTAGAACAGGGAGTTTTAGAAAATGGTTGTCGTTTTTATTTTAGGACAGGGAGTTTCCGTAAAGAAATATAATTTCACTGGGAACAGGGAATTTCGGACATGGAATGGGAATTTCTTGAAAGGAATCTAATGCGGATTTAGAATAAAGGAACTCATAAGAATTCCTGTCCCAAGTCAGAATTTGTCACAATCTGAAAGTTCCCTCTTCCAAATTTCAGATGAAGAAAGTACTTGAAGTAGATTTTAGAGTAGAAGTAATATTTTAATGGAGAAATATTGCTGAATTAGGATATAAAATTTTGTTACATTCTTCGTTGCGAATTCATATTTCTTGAGTTAAAAATTCAACTACTTAGTTAAAAGTTAAACTGTTTTGTTAAAAATTATTATTTTTTGGTGCAAGATTCACGCTGAAAATACGTTGTTTTTGTTGTATTTAAGAATTAGATTCTTCACAGAAAATTTAACCATTCGATTTTTGGTAGAAAGTGTATCTTTTTTGGGTGAAAATTCAACTATTTGGTTGAAAATTGATATATTTTATTCAGAAATTGATCTACTTGTTTGAAAATTTATGTGCTCTGTGAAAAATTCGTATTTTTTGTAGGAAATTAACCTTCATGACTGAAAATTCATCTTTTTGTATAAAAATCAACCACTCCAGTTGAAGATTCATCTTTTTAGGTGAAAATTCATCAGTTTGATTGAAAATTAATTCCTTCAAGTGAAAATTTGAGTGTCCGTTTTTAGTTGAAAACTGATCTTTTCTTGTTCAAAATTTAACAATTTGGATGAAAATTTGTCTTTTTCCATTGAAAATTCAACTACTTCGTTGAAAATCCACATATTTTGTTTAAAATGTTTTTTTTCTGGTAGAAAATTATCTTTTTCTTTGCAAGTTAATCTTCTTGTTTTTAAAATTCTTCTTTTCGACTTGAAATTTGAGTATTCCATTTAAATATTTATCATTTTAGTTGAGACACAAATGATCGCTTGTAAATTATTTAATTTAGTGTTATTGACAACTTGTCCCGGTAGACCAGTGCAAGTTCTCGAAAACGTAAATGAAAGGTGTGAACTATTCAATTCAGTTTTATTGGAAACTTGTCCCAGTAGACCAGGACAAGTTCTCGAAAACGTAAATGAAATATGAGAATTATTTGATTTAGTTTTATTGACAACTTGTCCCAGTAGACCAGTACAAGTTCTCGAAAACGTAAATGGAAATAGATCAGAGGAAACATATTTCTTTTAAGAGAAGAAATCACAAAGAAAATATGCTTTTGAGAAGCCTGAGTGGATCTCTGCCACTGAAATACACTTTTAAATTCGAAAAGCTAGAATGGATCTATGCCACTTTAAAATCATTCAATGCGCTTTAAAATGCTCAGAAAAATGCTAAGTTTTACTATAAAATTTTCAAATCGCACTTTCAGACAAACTTGCTTTCATGAGCTGTTTGGAGAAATAGATTTCTCTTCGCACCTCTGAAGCGAAACTTGCCCTTTAAGAAAGAGGTTCTGAACAATTAGAATGAACTAAGTGTTCAGTGACTCTCCTCGCTCGAATACAAGTTAGGAGGCAAGAAGCGAGGATAGATCCTCGAGTCTTCCCTCTTGTGTTTGATCCTACGATTTGACATTTTTAATGGTCAGATCTAGAATGAGGTTTTTCGTCCGAGAAGCTCTTTTTGTAGCCTCGTCCCCATTCCTCCTTCCACGCTTACGCAACAGCGTTTGCGTGGGAGATTGTTGGAGTGTGCGCTCTGCTCTTTCTCCTGTGTGATGCAATATTTTGGAAGGCTCACGCAGGAGATAAAACTTTTGCCTATTTTTAGGCTACCCCTGTAACTCGCAGGTTACAATATATAAAATTTTGTCATAAGGACAACCGCAGGATTTCGCCGGGAGCAGGTGCCAATCTTAAAAATTGCACCCGCTCCAAGCGAAATCGCGGTAAAATTTCAGTTGTAATCACGTCTCACAACCGTGAGATGGGTGGCCAGTTTGCGACTAATTCAATACGATGATCCGGCAAAAGTCTCGTGTACCCTGAGGACACGGAGCGACCCAAGGACGACCGCCTTCTGCTCAACGATTAGCTTAACAGAATATATATAATTAAAAACTAAATGTTAACAGCCACCGCAGGGTCCCACTGGGAGTAACTGTCATCTAAAAAATGACATCGGCTTCCAGTAGGACCGCGGTAAATCCCAATTTTTTAGATGACAGTTGCTCCCAGTGGGACCCTGCGGTGGTTGTTAACCTTTAGTTTTTAATTATATATATAATGGTTATGTTCCCTTCATTTTTACGACTTTCGACGATAATAAAAATCGTCGTGTATAAAAACGTTTGATCTAACCAAATATAGATTTCGCAGATCCTCTTATAACTGAAAGAAATGCCATGCACTGAACAGAGCGGACGCTGACGAATTGGATTTGATTGTGCATCAGTTGGTACGTGAAACCGGTTGTCGTAGCCTTGTTGCAATTCAGCCCTTCAAAACTTTCAAGAGCATTGTGAGATTCAAATTTTGGACCAGATCTTTGAAATTAGAACATACTGAGGAGTTTGTTTGGGGACAGCTATATTCTATGGAAGAGTGTTCGTGTGCTTTACGTATAGATTTTAGTGAACGGATCGTGATGTTCTGCAATGTAGGGATTTCATCATCATAAATGTTAGGAAGTAATCTTCTTCCGGTTGGTCTTGATGAACTTTGAAGACACTGACATCTATAAAAACAAGTTTTCCCATGGATCCCGCAGAAATTTCTCCTAATCTGACCTCTTTTTTGATTCCTCAAAGGTGATGATCAAACATTTTGAACGGATCATAATTATGACATTGATATAAATATTTTTACCTTGTAGTTGCTGCGCAAAAATAAGTAATAAGACAATTTGTATAAATCAGACATAATATGTTTAATGATAGTAGTATATTTCAATTTTACTTTTCTTATAGTGCTATAAATGGTCTCTGCATTAAACTTTACCATACATTTACTGATATCATATGATTAATGTACCCACTTTGTGCTCTAGCATCTTAATAAATTAAGCACCTTATTTATACATTTTTCTTGAACATCAAAAAAGCCATCCAAGATGTTGAAGTTTACTGTCTAAAGGATAGGTAAATAAAAGTTTTTGATTGTGCGTTTGTTGAGGAGTATGAAATTTATAACACGAAAAGATTATCAACTTTATGATAAGAATTTTGTCAAAATGATTTCATGCAAGAAAGATACGTATTCGACGGTCGTCTGTTCATAATAATTGCTACCGATTCTTGACCGCCATGCTGCATTTCCAAGTTTTTACCACCTTGTTCCAGCCCTCTCTAACTCCAGGTCTCTCCCTTCCCCTCATGTTCATTCTCTATCCTTTTCTTTGTTGTTATTCCAACCTCGGACACTCTCCCTCTCCCTCACCACTCACTCCCTCTCCGATTCAGCCCTACTCCAACAATTTCTTCCTTCTCTCTCACACCCCTAGCAGAAACATGGCCGTTTCAGTGGCGCAATTAGAGGCAGCCTGCGCGCGGGCGTGCTGACTACAATATCATTAAGGTAGCTGCTCTCTTTCTCTCTCGCCCTCTCTTGATACCTTTCTCTATGGCTCTCTTTGTCTAGAACACTCTCTTGCTTCCTCTTCTCGCTCTTCTGTCTCTCTTTATGTGTCCCCCCAGCCTCGCGAGAGACGAAGATACAGCAGAAGATAATTGCTTAATTGTCATCCCCCATCGGTACTCGGTCCGCCCATTCTGGACTCAGCTTCCCACTTCTGCTCGTTTACACGATCGTCGTATTAACGCCAGGTCCAGCACTATTTTTCATCTGTATCGTTTCTTTTTATTTAATTTAATAATTGTCTTACCACTTTTAATAACAGAGATCAATAATTTTTCATTTTGTGTCAAGGTTTCATTATACGTTTGTTAATGAGGTAGGGAAAATGAAAAATTGAAGAAAAAATAAATTTTTGAATATAAATGGATTAAAAAACATCTTTAAAAAAACAATCTATTTCTGTAAAATTTATTGACAGAAAATTTTATACAGTGGGAAAGCTGTACTTGTCTCTTATTTTCTGTGTCTCTTGACCAAAAATAATTTGTATAATTGAATAAATTTCCGGATAAAATTTAGTGTTACGTTCTGAATTGAGTCTCATTATCAAACCTTCTACTCATTACAATTTAGAAATTTGGTAGAAAATTAATTGATGCATAGAAAACCAATAAGTAGAAAAATCTAACGTGAGTGCTCATATTTATGTTTAAAAATTCCTCTGTGTCCTATCATATTGTTTCACAATATTACATCATTTTTCGGGTCCTAAATGCTATTTCTATTCAAAAATCATGACAATATTCTTTTTACATTCGTCCTGTTGCAGAACTGAAAACATATTTTTTATGAATTTTTAAAGATAAATATAAGCACTCACGTTGGATTTTTCTACTTGGTTTTCTATGCAACAATTGATTTTCTACCAAATTTCTAAATTGTAGTAAGTATACGATCTAATGATGAAATTAGACTGGTCCTGAAACGTAACACTAAGTTTTATCCGGAACTTTATATAATGAAACTTTTTAATGGTCTGGAAGTCGTCGGAGTATATTTTTTGATTTTCCATTTTCGTAGATTTCTCCCAATCCCAAACGTAAGAAGAAATAAAACCGTACCATCTCACACTGTGTTTTTATATGTGATGTGATTTTTTTTTAAATAACATGAAATTATAAAAATGAAAATACTAATAAAATAGGATTTACTGTGCAAATAAGATATTTGGTGAAGGAAACAACACTTTGATGGTAAAACAGAGAATATAGAAAGAGTGTAAAATTTGACATAAATATAGGAATTTCTTTAACATGAAATGTTATTTATTATTCTGGCTGAAATGAAATAAGACTGCATGAAATACAAAAGCTTGTATAAAAATGCCGAAATTTTTTAAATAAAACCAATATGAATCATGAAAAAATGGAATAAAACTAGATTCAATAGAACTGAATGAAAACGAGAAGGATTTTCTAAAAAAATAATAGTATTAAAGGGCATATGATAAGATCGAATTGAAATAGAACCAGATAGACTTTATTCCATATAGTGTAAAATAAATTGAAATACATTTCTACTCTTTTATGAGGCGTGGAAAAAATTCTCCATGTAAAAACATGGATAAACTAGGGGAAAAAATATAGAATAATAATTTTCCCAAACAGGAATAATGTAAATTATAAAAAGCGATAGAAAAGGCTTAAATTCTTCATCAGGAGAATGGGATGGAAATTAACACTTATTAAAAAAGCAATAGATTGAAAAATGATAAAAAGGAATAGAAAAGGATAAAATTATAATCGGTAAAGAGAAATGTAAACAATATCATAAAATGTAATGCGATTAACAGATCAAATTTGTGGAGAGAACAACATATAATAAAGAATTTAAATTTAGATTATTATTATATCATTAAGCTATTTTTTTTTGATTGATCTAGAATTCTCATGTTATTTATTTAAATGACACATTTGTTCCCCAACACTGCTCTGGCCCAGGCTTCTGATCAATCTATCTTACGATCACGCCAAGTGAAGAGCCTCACAAAATTGCTATGTGTGATTCCCCACTTGGGCCCATTAGTATCCAAGGTCTTTGTTTCAGGTGCCATTCACTCTACTCACCTTCTTTTTCCAAACTATTTGTCGCTACACTTTTCTATCCTGGCATACTATTCTAGCTTCCTTCACGCTCATGCATTTTCTCATGCAAGCTCTCGTGTTTCTATGGCTTCTTATATCTCTTCGGATTAATGTCTCATTCACAGATTCTAACCATTCTAGTTGAATTTATATTTCCAAGGTTATCAATCATTTAAGATAAAATAATGTATTACCCATATAAATTCCTTATTACATAATATTATTATAGATATTTTATATAATGTAAATACTATTATTATTATAAAGTATTATAACAATAATAATACGATAATATTACATAAAATATACATATAATATATAAGATAATATATACAACAAAATAATAATATAATAGTAGTAATAATATAAAGAAACAGACCGAAAGTTTTAGCCCATATTAGGAATATAATATAAAATTTGAATCTTAATAATTCCCTACAGATTACGTGTCTTTTGAAATAAAGTTTAGAATTTCAACCTGTACAGTGGACTAATATTAGATAAAAAGGGATTCGAAAACAGATACCTTTATGTGTATGCATTCACATAAACATATCTATATTATATTGTGAAAAATTGTTTGGATGAAAAACAATAGTTGAGAGGGGAACCACTGTACCAGTTAGGATTCTGACGGGACACCTAACCCGTGGACAATGTCCAAACACGTGCCGCGTCGCTTGTCACGTACACCGAACGTGAGTCATGGCGCGTGCGCGCTGTTCTATGTTGAGATCACGTAAGCAAGCTCGTGAAGGCGAGAGCTGGGAAACTCGAGCTTAGTGAGCTGACGCTTGAATGAGAATTCCTAGCAGTGGCTCTCAAGCTTGAGAGTTTCACAATTCTCCCTTTTTTACATTTTAAAGGATGTATATTAATTCGCCCTCCTCCCGGATAGAGCCTTGCTTCCGTGATTGACTCGTAACTATACTATCTATGACTATTTACATGTCAAGTATACGGCGTTACATCACGATAGTTCATGGGGCGTCGTCTTCGAAGCTTGTAGCGCCCCCTGGCGATGTTCTGGTAGTCGAAACCCTTTCCCGTGGAATCAGGTTCTACCTCTTCTTCGTCTTGGTAGGTTGAAGTCGCCCGTGTGTCGACGCTGGTAACTGGTCATACGTCAGTTGAAAGAAAGGTCAGGTTCGGTGGTTCTGGAGCGTGTCCGTCCAGACTGAGACCTGGGGTGCTTGGACGAGCAATTTTGAGTATAGTTCCGCACCAATACTGAGGGCAGGTCGTGGTTGTGCTTGCGGACGCAGTAGACCCGACGGGCCTGGTGTATGAATGCCTTCAGTTGGGACCTGAGGTGCTCGGATGCGCGTTGTTGAATGTGGCTCTGCGCCAATACTTAGGGCAGGTCGTAACTCAGCTTGTGGACGCAGTAGACCCCACGGGCCTGGTGCATGGATGTCTTCGGCTGGGAGCTGAGGTGTTCGGACGAGCGTTGTTGAATATGGATCTGCGCCAATACTTAGGGCAGGTCGTAGCTCAGCTTGCGGACGCAGTAGACCCGACGGGCCTGGTGCATGGATGTCTTCGGCTGGGACCTGAGGTGCTCGGACGAGCGTTGATGCGTGTGGCTGTCCACCGACATGGTGTATCATCGTTGATGTGGTGAAGGTCTAATGGGCAGATCTTGGCGTGGCCCGAGGATGTTGTAGGCCTGGTGCATGGATGTCCTCGTTGCCGGGATCTGGTAGGGCTCGGACTAGCGGTGATGAGTATGCGGTTTTCCACCGACACGGTTGGCTGCGGTCCTTCTCGATGTGGTGGAGAAGGCCTGGTGGGCAGATCGTGGCACAGCCCGAGGACACTGTAGGCCCGGTAGGCCTGGTGCATGGATGTCCTCGGGGCTGGGATCTGGTAGGGCTCCGACGAGCGGTGATGAGCGTGCGGTTTTCCACCGAGACGGTTGGCTGCGGTCCTTCTCGATGTGGTGGAGAAGGCCTCGTGGGCAGATCGTGACGCAGACCGAGGACGCTGTAGGCCCGGTAGGCCTGGTGCATGGATGTCCTCGGGGCTGGGATCTGGTAGGGCTCGGACGAGCGGTGATGGGCGTGCGGTTGTCCACCGACACGGTTAACTCCGGACGGATTAGCAGTTGTTGGAGAAATTGTGGAACGCCGGCAGATGGTGTTGGATACCGGAAAATAAGGTTGGACGCCGGCATATCGTGCTAGATGCCAGCATATCGTGCTGGAAGCTGACATATCGTGCTGGATGACGGCACGATGGTGTTGGGTGTCGGCAGATGGTGTGGATGCCGGCATATCGTGCTGGATGCTGGCAGATGGTGTTGGGTGCCGGCAGATGGTGTTGAATGCCGGCATATCGTGCTGGATTCCGGTAAATTGTGTTGGGTGCCGGCAGATGGTGTTGGATGCCGGCAGATGGTTCCTTCTCATGAAAACTGTTTCCATGCGGTAAGAACCTGGGGCAACTCCTGTGAAGACAGAGGTCCCCTGAACCCTGGAGTCCGTTGCAGTGCCCGTGTCGTTTGTGGCGGGGAGCCACTCTTCCTTCCTATCAGGTGTGTTGATTCAGCTGTCATTGTTGAGCACCACCGGATTTTTGTAATCCACTTCCGAAAGTGGCTGTTGTATGCTGTATCGACGAGTTGCTCGGCGATGATGTTGACTCTTGCACATAACGTCATGATTGAGAGCATAAGATTGTCCTCAGGTGAAGATATAACGATGCAATATCGTTAAAGTTCGAGCCCCAACGTTGGGCCGCCAATTGACATGTTCTTCGTATTCCGTCGGACAGTGACCCTCTTTTTGGAGAGTGTTTAGTCCCATACGTGAGGTGTTTTTTGACGCCCCGACGAAGTAACTATTGATCAATTACCAAAGTACTTGATCGCTCTGCGTTCAAAGAAAGTGCGAAACCTCCGAGAAGAACTAGTGAAGAAATGAACAAGGATGGCACCCGAAGGGCAACGCAAGTTGTGATCGACAAAAGAATTTCGATCAAACACCAAAGTACTTGATCGTAATGCGTTCAAAGAAGGTGCGAAACCTCCGAGAAGAACTAGTGAAGAAATCAAGCAGGATGGCATCCGAAGAGCATCACAAGTTGAGATCGACAGAGAACTTCGATCAAGTACCAAAGTACTTGATCGTTCTGCGTTCGAAGAAGGTGCGAAACCTCCGAGAAGAAATAGTGAAGATGTTCCTCTGAAAAGAGCAGTTTTCATGTTTTAGACTCTTCAGTCCTAAAAAGGACTGCATAAGTAAAAATAACGTTTGCTCTGGGAGAGCTGAAGAAGAGCACAGGTGGCAATTACTTGAAGCGTCCAAATCCAGAATTTTTCTCTTTATTTCATCTTAATTCCCTAAGCAGAGAGAGAGTGGAGGTTAGAGAGCGGCTGGTGCTTGAGCGGTTCGATGATGCTGGAGTGCCGGGTTTGGGCCGAATGACGATTCTGGTTAGAACGCGCGCCTTTATGCACGAGATCCATGGGCGCGTGCCAGAGCCCGTCTCGACATCCCCCTCCACGCGAGGTTCGTGAGTTTACCCCACTCCGTCGGTACGCACCAATGGCATCATTGCTGGTTTGCCCTTGCCGCCAGCCAGCCGTACTATGTTCTCTCTCTGCGTTACATACCGTTTAACAAACTTAAAATTTAATTAACTAGTTTTATTGATTAGTGGAGTTTATATTTCCAAGGGTATCAATCATTTAAGATAAAATAATGTATTACCCATATAAATTCCTTATTATATAATATTATTATAGATATTTTATATAATGTAAATACTATTATTATTATAAAATTTAGATGACAGTTGCTCCCAGTGGGACCCTGCGGTGGTTGTTAACCTTTAGTTTTTAATTATATATATATAAATGAAATTCTTGATACTTTTTTTCATTTGAGAATATTGATATAATTTAAAGATTAACTTGGACGGCAAATTAACTCAACAGATTAGAGAACGTTTGTGTAAAATTTGACCCCCCCCCCAACTTTTTTTGGCAAATGTTCACGTTTTGAGACCTTCTGAACCCAAAAAAGAGGATTTAGCGAATGTGTCTAGCCGGCTGTATGTATGTGTGTTTGTGTGTGTGTGTGTATTTTTAGTCTGAAAGCACGATAACTTTGGAAGGAATTGACAGATTGGATTGGGCTTTGGTATACTCTGCTAGTGACAAAATGACACAATCGAGTGTGAAGCACGAGATACGTGATGAGAATGTGTTCGTTAAAGCCAAAGGAGCCTTAACAAAAGAGAATTCATAATCACCAAATTACAGTTGTTGATTCTTTGACCTTCAATTTTAAAAGGTCTGTGCACAATTGTGGGGGAAATACAAAGAACGAGCGCGAAGCGCGAGAGAAATATATAATCGGGCGCGAAGTGCGAGATCAACAGTCGCGCGCCATAGTTGCGCTCAAACTTGCGAGCTGCGCGCGCAGCTCCCAATGAAAATGTGCCCGCGCAACGGGCAGATTTTTTTTCTTACCTTTATATAATCCTTGCGGAGAACTCGGTATATAGCATGGCATGTTTCCGGAATAATATAGCTGCGAGCTTGCGGTGATATGATCGTCGAATTTCAGATCTTCATAATTTATCTAAGTTGCAAGAAACCTTAAGGGCACTGAAATCGAGTGTAAATCGCAAAAATAATATTCAGGCGAAACTGTGAATCCATTTTGTCTGATTTTTTGTATATTTTACAGGCAAAGTCCGATGTGCCGTCACACCGCAGTATTCCTGGTCCCTCCGCGATTTGACTGAGCGGTGTCAGGCAAAGTTTGAAGTAGCACTTTCACTTCTGACTCTGCCTGGTCAAATCTCGAAGTGTCCGGCAGGCTCAGGCAAAGTCCGGAGTAAAAATAAAACCTTTGTGGTTTACTTTTCCCGCTGCACAGTGGTACCTAGAAAATTTAGACGCGTTATTAATAGAAAATTCCAAAGATTCACTTATACTTGACAGAGATTAGAAAATTATTCGCAAAACTATATCTTACGAAAAGTCACGAATGGTTATTACGAATTCAAGGGCAAGTTTTACAAGTAACAGAACCTAAAATAACAGAACCTGGTTTTCAACCTAGATTCCAACCAAATTTTAAAACAAATTTCCAACCTGGATTCCAAAACAATAGATCAAAATGTCGGTTCAACACTTTCAACCCAATGAACGAGCTCCCGACAGAAAAAGCGGAAAGTAGTTCAGGAAATAATAATAATGATAAACAATATTCCCAAAAACCAAATTATGGGAATAAAAACCAAAAATCGGGTAATAATTCTAACAAGGACTCTCAAGGTAAAATAAGTTCTTATTCGGACAAAATCAAAAATCAAATTCGTGTGCAATTGAAAACACAAATAATTCAAATGTTATCAGATAAAAATGTATTATTCGTCCTGCTGGCCTTAAAAAATTGACTTGCTTACATTTCCATTTTTTACAGCATTTTCTTGAAATTAACTCAAGTTTACAATATTTACCGTTTACTTATTGCTCTCCTATTTATAATTTTTCCTTCTCTATTTGTCTTCCTCCTTCCTTCTCTTCTCCATCTTACCCAACTTTCCTTTCCAACATCTTTCCTTTGTCGCACAAATATTGCGTTCTCCCCCTTGGCATAATCCACCCATAGTCCCCGTTAAACCTTGACCCTCTTATTCATTCCTCCCCTGCTGCCTTCTATCTCTCCATGCTGTTTTTCTTGACCATCTGATACACCTGCCTCCCCCGAAGGGAACGCGCCGTTGAGATTCACAAAAAACGCATACAATTTCGATCCCTTCTTTGCTAATGCTCTATCCACCACATGCTGAAAAACGTAAATATTGTCGATTGTGCTCCTGCCCTCCCTAAAACTCGCCTGCGTCTTCGGCAGCATTCCTTTCCCCTCGAAATCCTTTCGTGCTGCCTTTGATCTCATTAACTATGAGTCAGAAACTTTGTGGTTACCAGGGGGTCGCTCCACCTGCTACGACATGGAAGCATACCCAAAATCACTACCCCTCCTAACCACTGAGAAGAAAACCGAAACTAAACCTGACAATAAACCCAAAGAAATTAAGGAAAGTAAACATTTAAATACTAGGGATACACCGCTGATTAATAAAGAAGAAAAAAGGAATAATGACAGAAAACCGAAATTCGGAGGTAGTATTAACCTCATGTGGACAAAAGAAATTTACAAAAGTCGCCCAACGTTAAAAGATAGCGAAATTCCTCTAGTACATATCAATCCCAAAAAACACACAACACCCAAATACCTGCAAACAATCCTACGAATGATATTGCAAGCTTATTAAGCATCCCAACAAGCAATAAATTCCAATTCGTAGAGAGCATCCCCACCCAAGAGACTAGCGACGAGTCGAGCACAGACGACTCACTTAATTAAGGCAAACCTAGAGTTAGGAGGCAAAATAAGAAAAACAATTCAGCATCGTCTACTTGGAATCCTTTGATGTTTAGTTTAAACCCTAAGTATTTGATTTTCGAGCAGCCGAACTCGCATTTGTCTCGACTAATCGTTAAATTTGCCTCAACTTATCTTGTCTAATACAACATTTAAACATTTTGAATGATCGTTGAAATTTTAAGTTACTATTACTATGTCTTTCAAATAACAAAAAACGTTTGGCTTTAAGTCTGGAGTAATTATTTTATCCATAAGTCTCTGGAAAGTGGCTGCAGCATTGTTTAAACCAAATGACATCCTTTTAAATTGGTACATGCCTTTACCAGGCTAATTGTGATTGTTGGCTTTTGTTAAGCACGAAAATACCTTCGCAAATTTCTGGTAAACAACTATTCTGTGCTTCGCTTTTTCCAAAAGTAACCGAAAAATGGTCTAATTTGAAGCTTTATTCTTGAAATTAACCTATTGATTTCTGTTATCAATTTCCGATATCTCATTAGCTTTTTAAGATTCCTTTTTCAAGTTTTTCTGATTAGTAACTTTTTTGTTTTTCCAAAAATTACTATCTTAATCCTTACATGTTTTCACGTATCAACTATTACGCAGCCACACAAAAAAAAATCTTTTTTCGGGTCTGGATGTCAGACCATGTGGACTAATGTTTTTTGGGTCGCTGAATCCGAATCCGAGGTCCAAAAAACCCCAGCACGTCAGGGTTCTGACATAACCTCATAAAACATCACAATTTTTTTTTTCAAGTATGGGGGTCAGACCATGTTTATTATATGTTTGTAGGGTTGCTGAATCCGAATCCGAGGTCCAAAAAACCCCAGCACGTCAGGGTTTTGACGTAAACTAAAAAAAAAAACTTTAAAAAAATGTATGAAGTTTTATGAGGTTATGGCAGACCCCTGGCGTGCTGGTTTTTTTTACCTCGGATTCGGATTCAGCACTCGAGAGTATAAGTCCTTCTTAGATACGTTGCACGGTCACCTTCGGGGCAAGGCAAAGTTCGAAGTGCATGATCGCCTAGGGCGCGCGACTTTTGGTTCTCGCGCTTCGCGCTCGATAATGTATTTATCTCGCGCTTCGCGCTCGGTCTTTGTATTTCCCCCACATTTGCGCCCCGACCTTTTAAAATTGAAGGTCAAATCATCGACAACTGTAATTTGGTAATTGTGACTTCTCTTTTGTTAAAACTCCTCTGGCTTTAACGAATACATTCTCATCACTTCAGTTAGAATTTTTTTGTTAAGTGGAAAATTCATCTATTTTGTTTATAATTTATCTTATTTTGCTAGAAAATAAACCTCTTTAGTTAAAAATTAAAACTATTAGGTTGAAAATTTAATTGAAAATTAAAATATTTTGTTGAAAATTTATTTATTTTGTTTACAATCATTCTTTTTTGGCGTCAAATTAATATTTTGGGTTAAAATTTCATTTCTTTGGTTGAAAATAATTTCTTTTTCATTGAAAATTAATTTTTTCTACTACAAATTTAACTATTTAATTTTTCGTCGAATCTTTTCTCATCTTTTCGATCAAAAATTCATCTGATTGGTTGCAAATTTAACTGTTCCGTTGAGCACTCATTTTATTCAATTAGAAACTTATTTCTGTACTTTAAAATGAAACTATTCTATTTTTCGGTGAAAATTCATCTGTTTTAGTTCAAAATTTTACTTGAAAGTTTATTTCTTTGGTTACAAATATAACAAATTTGAATGAAAAATGATTTTTTTTGTAATTTTATTTTAGAGGCTTTCCATGTTTATAAATTTTCCAAAATTATTATATACATTCCTGAATAAATTTGATCTTACCAACAAATTAGTGAAGACCCTGAATATGTATAATTAATTTCAAGTCACTTAATTTATTATCATTATTTATTATTTTTAATTATAATTTTTCTTAACTTTGTTAAGACAATCATAACGTTATTTTATTTAACTTTTCTATTTTCCACTTTCTCCATTTTTATAATATTTTTAAAATCTTATTCGCGTCAAATAATTTACAGAAAAATTGTTGAAAAAATTAAAATTATGCAAACAATTCATTATTATAAATAAAATAAAAGCTTAAAACTTATTAATACTTCAGCTCACTCAGGATACAAGGATTTCAAAGCAGATAAAACGGGACTTTTTTCAAAATGTTTACCAGATAAAACTTTGACATTCAGGGAAGATATTTGTCATGGTGGAAAGAAGAGCAAAGATCGTATTACTGTTATGATGTGTGCTAATAAACAATAAAAAAGCTTGGATGACCAGTTCAGTATATGAAGACTGGCTTCATAAAATTGATCGCAAGTTCCAAAGAGAATATGGAATAGTTCTTCTATTTGTGGATAATTGTTCAGGTCATCCGAAAGTCTTGCAACCAATAGCTCCAGAATTCATCAAGAACCTTAAAGTTAATTACCGGAAGAGAATTATAAGAAGATTGCTCAAGGCTTCGGATGAGAAAATTGGAGTGCCTGATTTGAATTTGTTGGATGCTATTTTCGACTTGAGCATAGCTTGGGCTGACATCACTAATAAAACAATTGCTAATTGCTATCGGAAGGCTGGTTTCGTGAGAGCTGAGGTTGAAACTGCTACCATACAAGAACAGGGCAAACATTCTGCGGATAGTATTTCTGAAGAGTGGATTGATCTACATAGAAAAACAAGATTCACAGTTGTAACCTTTGAAGATTTTGTTGATGTGGACACTAATTCAATCATTGCTAATCAACCTACAGACAGTGAGATATTGGATAGTGTGAAGAAAGAAGAACATTTGAAATCTGATGACGAGAATGATGCCGAGGATCAGGATGTAACACCACCATTACCAAAATTCAGAGATGCTGAATTTGGTTTAACAATTACTCGTAGGTTTGTTTCTGAACAAAGTGATGTACCAGACACTGTTTTCGCTGCTACAGACTTGGGTGAAAGCTTCTGTGAGGGGGAAAGTTGCATTAGGATGAAGAAAATTACTGACATTATTAATTAATCTGACATTTGCAGCATACCAAACGGCCCTTTCCAGGGCCACCAAATTTACTTTACGTTAGCTTACTTCTTGTTAATTTAATTCTTCTTCATAAGAGACATCAATATAATCACAGATTTTTTTCCTTTTGTTCAATTTCCATGGTGAACTGGATATTAGAGTGTGTTCGGTTGCTAAAATCGAAAAACTTGTGTAGTTCATCTAGTCCATGTCTCCAGATGACAGAAGTGTCGTCAACGTAACGACCCCAAAATTCCGCTTGGATTGGTTGAAGATTTTAGTTTCTTTATGTTCCATTGGGATGTTAGATATTACAGGAGAGGTTTGTGATCCCATTGCTGCTCCTGAGGTTTGTTCGTAGAATTCGTTATTGAAAGACAAGTAAGTATTATTGAGACAGTGTTCTATCAAAGGTATGAGGCGAAGGATTTAATAATATCGATTGTATCAGAGATTGGTACTTTTGTAAAGACATATACTATGTCGAAACTCATCAGAATGTCTTTGGGTTGAATATGAATCTGTTTTATCTCTTTGATAGAGTCGAAAGAGTTTAGGACGTGAGTGATAGAGTTTCCTGTTTCCTATTTTCGCAGGTAGTTTGAATATAGTTTGAATGTTGTGTTTCTGGAGACGTTTTCCTATTTCTTCTGTGATACATTGGATTTAAGGTAGGATGGTGGTCGTTTTTTCTCTCTTGCTTTAGTAGGTTGTGTTGATTTGTTTTGTCAGTGTATTTCTTACTGCTTTATCAATTTGTTTGTTTGCGTAATCGTTCTGTATTAGGATTTATTTGACGTTTTTTAATTCCATTTGTAATATCAGATCTTTTGTAAACTAGTACGTCCAAGAAAGGCAATTTTTCCTTTTGTTCAATTCGCATAGTGAACTGGATATTAGGGTGTGTACGATTGCTAAAAGCAAAAAACTTGTGTAAAAGTAAGTAAAAACTTGTCTTCTCTAGAAGACAATAGTGTCGTCAACGTATCGACACCAAATTCTAATTTCTTTATATTGCAATAAGATGTTGGATATTACAGGTGAGATTTGTGATCTCATTGCTGCTCCTAAGGTTTGTTTGTAGAATTTATTATTGAAAGAGAAATAAGTATTATTTAGACAGTGTTCCATCAAAGGCATGAGGCAAAGGATTCAACAATATCGATTTTATCAGAGATTGGTACTATCGTAAAGACGGATACTATGTCGAAACTCACCAGAATGTCTTTGGGTTGAATATGAATCTGTTGTATGTTTTTGATAAAGTCAAAAGAGTTTAGTTCGTGAGTGATAGAGTTTCCTGTTTCCTATTTTCGCAGGTGGTTTAAATATGGTTGGGATCTTGTGTTTGTTGAGACGGTTTCTTATTTGTTCTGTGACACCTTGGACGTAGGGTAGGATGGTGGTTGTTTTTTCTCTCTTTCTTTAGTAGGTTGTGTTGACTTGTTTTTCTTATTGTATTTTCTTATGGCCTAATTAATTTGTTTGTTTGTGTAATCGTACTGCATTAGGACATGTTTGACGTTTTTTAATTCAATTTGTAATATCAGATCTTTTGTAAACTAGTACCTCCAAGAAAAGCAATTTTTCCTTTTGTTCAATTTCCATGGTGAACTGGATATTAGAGTGTGTTCGGTTGCTAAAATCGAAAAACTTGTGTAGGTCTCAAAAATTTTCAAAATGTGCTCAGTTTTTGAATTTTGATCTAAAATAGCTGGTTGACGAACTCGTTCTTTCTTTTTAGGCCTTCAAAAAGTGTGCCAAACCACAATCGAATCTGATCAATCTTTCGAAAGTTATCGTGACTACACGATACTACAGACTACAGACAGACAGATCGACACTTTCGTCTCGAAATGTAAGAAATATTCTAACATATATCACGCATAAAAGTGAAAAAATTTTGTTGTTGGTAAAGCCTGAAAAAATGTAAATGATGAATATTGAGTAAAATAGATCATAGTGCCCAGATCTAATGTTTATGGTTGATTATGAACCAATCTATGTAATAATCTAAACAGATTGGTTCATAATCAAGCATAAATTTTAAGAGATTTCAAAAGATTCCAAAGTATATCCACAGATTTTAGAGGATTTCGTAAAATTTCAAAAGATTTAACCGAATTTCATAGGATGTCAAGAAGTTTTCACATGATTTAGAAAATTGTGAGGCGTTTACAAAATTTCCAAAATAATTCACTGGCTTTCAACGCATTGTACAGATTTTCAGGAAGTTCACGAGATTTCATGAAAGGTGTACACCAGATTTCCAGAATGGTTAACTCTTTGACTTTATATTTATTGCACGCATCTAGTATGAAATATTACCCAATAAAAAAGAAATAAAACAAATAATGATATAATGTGTATATAATAGTATAGAAAGTGATTTTAGCAGCCAAAACTGGTTTCAATTAGCATATTTAAAAAAAAATCATTACAGATATAAAACTTACATAAAAAAATTATTTCGCCTCCCCCTCCCCCAATTAAGGATTCATAATATTTTCCTGACCCCGTCCCTCCAAAAAAGCCCTACGTAATTAATGTATGCTCCCCTATGAAAAATTTAATAATCTCTCTCACTTCAAGAGTTTTGTTCACCTTTGAAATTATATCGCACACCAAAAACTATAATTAGTCAAGTGATCTTTGTCAATTCTTTCTAAAACGCTCTTCACACCCGCTGAGATTCTTTCTCTTGCGCAGTTAACTGGCTTTACATTTCGATGAATATTGGGAGTTGTTTTCACGATGAAACCAGGGCTTTAGAATTCTTACCGAGTAAATGGCACTCGGTTCGAAGCGCACGAAGCCAGAAAAGAGTGGAAACGTTTCCAGCACACTCGCCGGGAATAGTTTTAGTCCGGAAAACGATCCCCGGGCGCGCTTAAACCGACTTTCCTGGATTTCCAATGCGGGGAACTCCTACATTCGGGCATTCTAGAATCACGAAAAGAACATCATAGAATAGCGTAAGTCTTACGCGTACGATAATCTGTGAAGTACCAGACAACCCGTTGGCATTTCACTAGAGAAAGTAGCAAGAAGTAACACGCTGCAGGAGTTGTTTCAGGCACAGGTATGGATATTTCCAAACCCTTGCCAATCCGTTCACTGAAAAATATCACTCCCAATTTTACAGCTTAGCTTTAGCTTAACCAATCTTTATTGCCAGAAACACCTCCCTTTTAAGTCAAAATCTAATCATTTTTTAATATTCTCGCAGAGATTACAAGAGATTTTCCAATAAAGACGTTCTGGATTCTCAAGAAAAATGTCTAAAGAATTTGTTTTCAAATTATTTATTTAAGAAAACATTCATTCAACCCAGAGAAGACGGGAAGAAGTTGATTTGATTAATTTGTGTTTTAATCAGTGAAAAGTCACTGGAATCAGATTTCTTAGTCCGTTAAGATGTTAATTAAGCCGTTAAAATCTCCCCTCTTTCCCTACTGGCCATACATCCCCTCCCTTACTTCCACATTCTCCTACTTCTTCCTTCTCTATTCCCTCTCTTTCCCCTACTTCCCCTCCTCTACTTACTCTAACTTCCCTACTACCCCATACCTGACCCTACCTTCCCTTCCCTCTACTTTCCTTTCCCTCCCAACCCATCACTTCCCCTCTCGGGAAAAAAGAACGACGGACGAGCACCTGACCAATTTTATAAGGGTTTCTGTATGGGGCTACGAAACCGTAAAAAGTGCTTATAGATTAATTGAAGAGTACGAAAAATTCCAGTCGGCTTTTTGCTGAGCAATCCGTGGAAAAGACTGGAATTTCATTGGATTATCACTGACGATTACCAGTCTATTTCCACTCATTTCACTGTAGCTTATCTCTAAGTTCCCAGTAGGAAAAGTTACTTACATTTAATTGAATAGTTACAAATTCCTTAGCAAATTTTCACTGACTCAAATTCAGAGAGTAAAATTTCACTAATTCCAATTGAGAGAGTTAAGTCCTCTTCTTTATTTATATGACTATGATAGTTATACCAATAGCAATTATAGAAAATAAAATTCACAAAGCTTCGAAATTAAAGCAGTTTGAAATGAAAGTCTTTTTAATTGTTTAAATATTTACATTCTAAATGTTTAAATTTTCAAAACTTTAAAGGAAATATTGAATTCTGACTTGAAAGGGAAAACACATGAGATTAAACAATTTTCAATTAAAAACGTTTTTACTTATAAAACGATAGACTGAATCTTTCAAAATTATGCGATTTTCAATTTGATAGACGGAAAAGTAGGGGAGACCGGGGCTAGTTGGGACAAAGCGAGTTTTAATACTAATATTAAACATATCGCGCCATATGTTGTACAGTGATCAAAGCCCCCGATACGTAATATACCAGTGTATTTTGATGTCAAAATATTGTATTTCACAGAAAATATTGCCGAATATGTATTTTCGAGCGTGGTAACTACTTATTTTGTTGGTTTTTTTCTTTAAATCGTTCTAGAATATTTTTTTTCTTTTAAAAACGAATATGAACATGTATAGAGCATATCAACAGCTGCAATAATTCGTTGAAGAATTTTTTCTGACCTCAAATTTTGGAATTTTTTGCAAATGTTGTTTACCAAAGATGCGGTCGGGGTAGGTTGGGACAGATTGTCGCGGGGCCAGTTGGAACGATTAAACGATTCAACGTATTTAGAGTACTGCTAGACATAGCTTGAGGGTTTATGTTATTGCTCGAAATTTTGCTTGAACTTGGAATTTTTGCTGTCTACACCGAAAATCTAGAATGATAAAATCTGAAAATTATATAAAGTGACTCGATAAGCTTTTTTCGTACTTGAACACAACTAGAAAATTAAGAAAATAAGTCAGATTTCTTTGAAAGTGATTGTCTCAACTTTTTTCCTTTTTAAAACCAACTACAGATTTTCTAAATCGAAATTGTTTTATTTGTCCCAACCTGCCCCGTATACGGGGCAAGTTTGGACATAGGACATGATCTCAGTTATACACTCGCAAAAATTTATGTAATCAGGGTGGCCACTATTTTTTCAATTTTTGTCTCCCGACTTTCTCTCGGTTCTCCCGATTAATATTCGTGATTTCTCTCAGTTTAGAAAAAAACATATACTCGATAAGCATCAGCAAACTCTTTTGCAAGAAATCTGTTGACTTTGAATCATATAAACAAATTTAAAATCCGCTATTAAAACAATTAATTAAATAATTAAAAGCGTTAACAATTAAAAACTTTTGATTTTGAATCATTTTAAATTCAGAGCAATTAAAATTTGACAATTTGAAATTTAAAACTAAATTGAATCTTTCAAAGTCATCCACCGAAGGAAACGCACCTTTGAGATCCACAAAAAATGCGTACACTCTCGCCCCCTTCTTTGCTAATTCTCTATCCACCACATTCTGTAGAACGTAGATATTGTCGGTAGTACTCCTACCTGCCCTAAAGCCCGCCTGCGTCTCCGGAAAAATTCCTTTCCCCTCGACATCCTCCCGCAGCCTCTCCGCCACCACCATCGCCGTATACTTTATACGCCGTATTCATTAGCGTAATTCCTTTATAGTTTTTCTATCTGTTCCTGTCATCTTTCTTATACAGTGGCACTATTAACCCTTCTCTACACCCTCCTGGGAATCCCTCTCCCCTCCACACTTTCTTTACTACCTCCTTAAGCCCTTCCCTAACCTCTTGTGTACTAAACAGCCATGCTTCTTTCTCTAATCCCACCATCCCTCTTCCTTGAATCTGAGTTCTGAAATGATTTTTTAAAAAACTCCCTCCAATCCACACTCTCTATCTTCTCGCTCATCTTCACTCACCGCTTTCTAAACCTATTTATTATCTTCCAGACCCCCTCTGTCTTAACATTTCCTGACTCCTCTTCCAGATCTTTTTCCTTTTCCTGTTCTTTCTTCTTACACATCAATCTTAACTCCTTCCTCATTTCTACGTACTCCTTCCTTATTGCTGTACCCTCTTTCCACTTCCTGTACTTTCTCTTTACCTTCCTTTTTATCTCTTTACATTCCCCATCCCACCACAACTTCACTATACCTTTCTTCTTCTTTTTGAATACCTGCTTGTGCACGCAGCCTTTCACTTTCTCTTTTAAATCCTCCCATATCTCTTTCATCAACTCACCTTCAAAGCGTAGCTTTCCTAACTGCTCCTTATGCCTCTCTATCGCCTCACTCGTCCAGCTCACCCTCTCGCCCGTCGACCCTTCTTCCCTTCCTTGCCTTCCGCCACTCACCCCTTATCCACAGCCCTAATGGCTGATGGTCTGACTCTACCCTCCCTTCTACTGCGAATCTTTCCGTCTCTTTGATCCTTGCATATTCATAACTACATAGTCTATCACCGACACCCCCACCTTACTTACATATGTGTACTTTTTCTCTTCATTCCCCGTTGCCATACCATTCACCACCGCCCAACCTCTATCCTCCATCCAGTCCCTTAGAATCTTCCCCACCTTATTTATTAACTTGTCCTCAGATTTTCTTTTGAAGCTCTCCCCTTCCCTATGAAGGCCCTCTTCCCTCCACAGCCTCGCATTAGATTTCCCCCCCCCCTGTACCATCATACCCTCCTCTCTTTTGCGTAGCAAGTCTTCTACCCTTTCTGCAATTCTTTCCATCCCGTCCTTATTTTACACGGTCACAAACTTACACCTTACCCCTCACATCTTCACTTCTCTCATTTGCACTCCGTCCCCCTCTTCCTCTCCATGAACTACTTTCTCTAATTCTTCTCTAACGCCCGTTATAATCACCCCACTAGCTCTTCCTTTCTTTTTCATTGTGACCGCTTCCTGGAGTCTCCAACTATACCCACTTGACAGCTTTGGCTCTATTCTATCCCATTTCTTTCTTTCTACCCACGTCTCTATTATTCCCACAACATCAAACTCTTGGATATACCTACAGAACCTCTCATCCTTCTACTTTATCCCTGCCACGTTCCAGTACAGCACCTTTACTACTCCTCTACCCTGCATTACCCTTACCCCATACTTCCTACGAAACGAATTCCCCTGCACTTCCTTCAACACCTCTTTCTCTACGTCACACGCCCACATTTTCTCGTTTATTCTCATCTTCTGATATCCTACCGTAGCCGATCTCCCTTCATTTCTCTCTCTCCTAGCCCTGTCGTAAAGCATTCTCTGCACATCCCTTTCCTTTCTCGTCAAATCGTGATCGATGAAAACTCCCTTGTCCTTTGTCTTGCTCTTATTTCGCATTACCCAAAACTTTTCTTGCCAGCTCTCCAACTCCACAACAGCAGGTCATTTTCCTTCGTCCCCTCCAACTTAACTTTCCCTACTATCCCTTTAACACACCCTATTCTCTGTAGCAGTGCTTCCACGCCCTTCCTTTCTTCACCGCTCTTTAGCTTCAACCCTCTTATTACAATATTATTTCTCCTGTCTACCTTATCTCTTCTCCTCATTCTTATATCCAATGCCCTTATCCTTTCCCTATCCGTAGTCTCCTCCTTTTTATTCCTACGCTCTCCTACTTTCTCTTGTATCATATTCTCTACCCTCTCTCAAATACCTTTAATCTCGCCCCCTCACCCCCGTCAACTACTTCCATTTCCGCCCTTCCCTCCATCTTTTCAAGCCGCTTCTCCATCTTTTCCTTACACCCCCTAATTCCCTCTTCCATCTGCTTTATTTCAACATCTTTTTTTTGCTACCTCTCTTTCATCTTCATCTTTCATCTTTTGCATAATATTATGTATTACTCAAATTGTGAGCGGTTCAGATGGCCCAGCTGTTTACGTCTAGAGGCGTTGGAATTAGCTTCAAATTCAATTGCAGGCCAACCTCGAATTTTTTTATACAATTCAGGTTCCAGTATAATAACAATGATTATACATTTTTCTGAAGGTATAAAGACTACCTCACACCTAGCAGATCAATAATGTTGATGCAGAATAAATGATTTTTTAAAGGTAAAGTTTCAAGACAAAAGTCGAATTTTCAAGAAAATATATGATTTTTTAATTGTATAGTTGAAATAAAGAAGATAATTTTCAAAATAAATCAAGACCTCCACATTATTTCAGGAATTCCTTCTCTTTTTACATTTTCGAGAATATCTCACAGAAATCCACTTAAAGCAATCAATATTTCCAACAGGTAACTTGAAAAAAAAAGAAGTTATTTTAAACTGACCCTTCACACATGGGCACCCTTTATTCTCAAAATCAGTCGCGGGCGTGCTTGTAAAGAGGAAGGTTGGGTCCCCCAGAATTTGGGAAAGAAACAAAATATAAAATTCTGAAGTTTGATTATTTCCATGAATTGTGGCTTTGAATACAAACGATTTCATAAATGATTTCTAACTATATAACTCAAGTGTAACCTGAAAATCGGAAAGAAAATAGCAAATTTGGAGTCTACTTTGCCAGATGAGTAGATCATACCAATTTGTATTAATCTTGCGGTCAAAGAAAATTTTTGAAGCAAAAACTTCAAATAACGCTGAATTTCTTCGCCTAATAAAAATGTAGACATTTACGCGTCTCATATGATAATGAAGCGGGGGGGAGGCTTCATATTTTTCACTAGAACCCATTTTTTTTCTTGTTTCAAAATACTCATTTATAGTGATTTGAAATCGTTTTGTAATATTTGAGGAAACTGTCGATTGATTTTAGTAGTTTGAATGGAATTTATTAATTAATTAAGAAAGAAAGGGAATAATTTAATAAGTTTCACTGAATTTTATAATATTATTTGGTAAAACCATAATTGGTAGTCCAGAAATTGGCAGATGGCAACATTTGAACTCATATCTAACACAACGCTGCTGAAGACTGGTGACCTTCTCCACATAAAACATTAGAGAACTGCGAGAAACTATGCACGTAAGAAAACTAGACATTTTATGCGTACCGGAGACGAAGAAAAAGGGTCGCGAATGTAGAAACATAGAAAATGGGGTGTTGAAATAGATAACATTTACGTACTCAACTACTTGGTTAACAGAAATTTAGGGAGAAAGAGAGGGAAATTAGTTGCCTTGTTTGTAGGTTTTAAAGCAGTCTCCTCTGTCTTTTTGACAGAGGGGATTTTAAGGGATTTTAAGGGATTTCTTAATATTCTGCCAGACAAATCCAATGTAGAACGAGAAACACCTTGCTGATTTGAGTATCGAAACATATCATTTAAAGAATTCAAATGCATATAACATTTTTCCGTATTGAAGAAATGAATTTGGTTTATTATTACATTTTAGGTGACAATTTATTTTTAACCGATTGTGATGGTTTTCTTTAGAAATGCTTTAGAACAATACTAAGCCTGATTTCTGTATTTCATTCTGTGGAATTAATTATTCAAACAAATTGGATGCCAAAATTAGAAATTTTACCAATATTATTATTTCTTTCTCAGAAGAACAAAGCGAAATGAAAACGTAATATGAAAACATAAATATTCAGTTTCAGATTTTACAGAGTTTTTATAAACAAATTGTATGAACAATTACTTGAATGCGGTACTCAAAAGCAGAATAAACTTTTTTTAGAGTAAAAATGCCCAAATCTCCAGCCGAAATAATGCTCATAATAAAAACTAACCATAAATTAACAATTACTATTTTTATCAACATTTTAATGAAAAAATTGTAAATTTTTCAATTTTGTCGATCATAGAGGAATGAAACATCAAAATATTGTCATTGCTAATAAGAATATTATAAATAAATATTCAATCTAACATTTTTAATGGAAAAAATTATTTTCTTTTACTAAATCATGGTGCAGGTAGCTCAGAGATAATGTTCTACCACGAAAGTATGTCACCAATGGCAAGTCACATTACAGGAATGTCAAATTTGCGGTAAGTCACATTGTGGCATTTCTCATTCGGAAAAAACGTGGATTCCATAAAAAATTATAAAAAAGTAGTGGGGTGACTTAAATTACCTCTGTAAGTCTTCCTACCTCTAATGAGACATCGCGACGGAATAGGGCAGGGGTGGGAACTACACTATTCTTGTAGCTTACAGGAGCATCTTCCCACACTTTTGCAACTTTTTATGGATTTCAAATTTTTCTGAATGAGAGATGCCGCAATGTGACTTGCCACGAATGTGACAAGCCATTATTATTACGAGCCATTATTATTAGAATTATTAACAACTTATTAAGTAAATATTCAGCTATAGTTTTTTACGCCTGAATAAGCGGGCTTGTCGTTTTAATTATTGTAATGCTTCGACTTGATAGTGGTATTTCAAGACCAACATTATGGACTTGTAATAATTAAAAATTATAAACTGTTGCTTTATTCTGCTTCTGCGCTCACAGTATGTTATTATTAAGGCCGTTCCTATTAATCACGAAGTTTCGGTAAAAATAGTCAATTCAACGATCTGGGCTACTTATCACGAAATTTCGTGATCAATAGCCGATTCAACGATCTGGACTATTTATCACGAAATTCACGTATAAATAGCCGATTTAACGCTCTATGTATAGCTCGGAGTTCTTACCTAGCTAATGATACGGAGAATGCTATTCCATATAAAAATGGTATTTTTATGAATTTATATTAAAGTTAAAATGTTAAATATTCTAGTTCGAATTAATTTAAGTAACGAAATAGTAATGTCTAGTGAAAAGGACATAAAATGTACATAAAAAAATGCCACACAAAAACAATATATTTGCATGCTCTTTTCATTATACGTTATTGTTTACTAGAAATTTGCTATTCATCGCGAAATTTCGTGAATAATAGCCAATTCAATGATCTAGGCTATTTGTCACGAAATTTCGTGATTAATAGCCGATTCACAGATCTGGGCTATCAAGAAATGTACGTATAAATAACCGACTCAACGCCCTGGACTATTTATTCCGACATTTTGGGATGAATAGCTTGGAGTTCTCACCTAGCTATTATTACGGAAACATTCAATGTTATTCCATATAAAAAATGGTATTTTCATGCATGTATATTAAAGTTAGAAATTTGAGTAGTCTAGATTTAATTATTTCAGTAAAAACGTAATAATGTGTGATAAAAAGAACACAAAATCTCCATAAGCAAAAATGCAACAAGAAGAAATACATTTTTTACGTTCTTTTTAATTAAAATTATTGTTATTGTAAACTAAATCACAGCAAAGGTTGAGGCTATGACTTGAAGTATTTAAAGTGTAGCACGCCATAAGTCACAGGGGTGATTTGAAGCCCCCACAAGACGTTGGAAATGGGTAGACGTTTGAACTGCGTTATTTCTGTGACCAGTAACAGGGGTTCATTTCCACCGCCCAAGAGATGTTGGAAAGGGGTAGGGGTTATTTCTTTATTATTTCTTTGACCAGTCAAAGTGGTGCCTTCCCGCCCCCGCGAGACGTTGGAAACATAACGTTCGATCTGTCACGATATACAAAGCATGTGCAAAGTAAAAAAAAGTTAACTTATTTGATTTAGGTGATTTTTTTTAATAATGTGAAAGACGAAAATTTTCAGTACGAATAGCCTTACTGGAATCGCACGAATATTTATCCCGGAAATTTGGTATAAATAGCCGATTCAACGACCTGAGTTATTTACCACGAAATTTCGTGATTAATAGCTGATTCAAGGATCTGGGCTATTCATCACGAAATTTCGTGATTAATAGACACTGCCTATTATTAATTATTTATTATAATAATAATAACAATGAAAAACCGCTTATTCAGGCATAACGTAGCTATATCTTACTATTTACTTAATCATTTGTTAATAAAAATAACAATCGATTGTGGAAAATTACCGTTGAGGTACTTGTAACATGATATTGTAGATAAAAGAATTATACTTGTTAAGAAATTATAAGTTTAATATTTGTTTATGATATTGTCAACAAAAATATAAATTCACAGTTGTTCTTGACACACTTTATTGGTGAAACATTACTATTGAGTTACCTGCAACGTGATTTAGTAGAGAAAATCATTTTTTCCGTTATAAAATCATAAAATTAATTTTTTTCCAAATATTGTTGATAATAATGAAAATTGCAATTTTGTTAAACACTTTTCTAGTAAAAGGTAACCATTGAGTTACCTGAAACTTGATTTACTGGAAAACAGAATTTTTCTGTTAAAAATGATGAATTTTTATTTTTTTTAATGTTGTTATTAACAATAACAACATTTAAGATTTAAATTTGTCTGTGTTTATATATCATAATTTTCAATTGATTTTAAGCTACCTTTATGAGGAGAAGACCCGTATGATTGACCATAGCCAAAAATTTATAATGTGTTTATTAAAATATTCATAACAATAATCATTATCAGTATATAATATATAGTAAATGTTCATTCTGAACATTACTAACGTGGGAAATATAGGAATGTTTACTTAAAAACAAAGATGTTCTGCTGCTGAGCACCTCTTAATTACGCTTTTTTCATCAGAGGAAAAAAAAATAATTTCAGTAAAATGTCCAATTTTGACGTTCTATTTGCTTAAGTAATTGTGTTCACATAATGAAATTAAAAAATGGGCTTCGTATTGTTCTAAAGCATTTAATGCTAAACATTGATAAAAAACAGAGAGATATATATATATATATATATATATAAACTAAAGGGCATGCATATAACCGAATATTCAAAGGGCGTAACTTTAAGCCCCGTGCGGGACCTTTTCCGGTGGTCCGATCGAGCTTACCGAGGTACCAAAATTCATGTTTTGGGACGTAGCACTGTATGAGAATGGTACATATCAACATTTCACACTTTCGGGAATTTTGGATCTCTCTACCGTACGGCCTATCCCAAGGTATTGAAACTGTAACATATTTTAGTATGAAGCCCAAACAGTTCTGAATTTTTTTCCATTTTGTTTATGAAGTAGAGGCCTGAAAGTATGAAAGAACAGAGAGGTCCGATAGGTTACTTTCACAAGAATTCAGTTGATCGACATGAAGTTGAAGCACCTTCAATGGGCTTGTATGTGTTCTTCTTATGGATAGCTCTCTGTATGCATTTATCCGTATAATCCTATAACCTAAGGGCGCAGTCCCATGGAGGTAGATTAGTAGAAAAATGAAACTGAAATTAATTCGTGCTGACGAATTTAAGTGAATTAAATTGCTTAACCATTTTTCGCCGTATTCGGGCGACTGGCAGATTTGAAGATCAAATTCTTTTTAAATTCATACGAATTCACGCACTGCTTCAATTCGTATTTGATTAATTCGCCTCGATTAGTTTTTTTTTTACTGCTTTTTACCATTAGAAATCTTTTATATCCCTGGTGGAGAAAAACAAACAAAAAGTACCCCATAATAGTGATCCGAATTTCACCCTCATAAATTTTGAAAAGTATGCTTTATATATGTTTTTTATTTGTCTAGGGCACAGTCCCATGGAGATAGATTAGTAGAATAGTGGAACAGTTTTGACCAATAAGGTGGCTGCACAAACTCTAGTAGTCACCTCATTAGTCAAAACGGTTCCACTATTCTACTCGATTCTACCTCTATGGGACTGCGCCCTTACAAACAAATAAAGAAACATATATAAAGCACACTTTTCGAAATTTATTAGGGCAAAATTCGGATCACTATTATGAGAAAGATACTTTTTGTTTATTCCACCCCCCCCCCCTTGATATAAAAGGTTTCTAATTGTAAAAAACAGTTTAAAAACCCCTAATTAAGGCGAATTATTCAAAATACGCGACAAATACGAATTGAAGCAGTGCGTAAATTCGCATGAATTCGAAAAGAATTCAATCTTCAATACTGCCACTCGCCCAAATACGGCGAAAATGTGGAGAGGTACACATAACAATGTTGTGAGGCTCTCTACGTGGGGTGATCGATAGAGATTGATCAGCAGCCTGGGTCGGAGCAGTGTTGCGGAATGAACGTGTTATTTGAATAAGTAACACGTGAATTCTAGATCGATCTCAAATATCTATACCTTAAACCTATATACCTATCTACCCTTCACCTATATACCCATCCACACATCACTACTTCCCAAACGAGCAATTCACGCCTACCCCAGAAAGGAAACGGCTTAATGATATAATAATAATAATAAAATGCGTCAGAATGAATTAATTTCAGTAACCAACGTGCGGGGCATAGTAGATCAGTTTTGTAACTGTTTAGCAATTAGTTACGTAGCTCAGTGGGGGCGCTCTGGACTGTTTTATACGATTCGCGCTATCTCAACTCTTCCACATGCATTTTTATACTGAAGATATACTTGTTTCTAATAAATATTTGTTTAACTTACATCTAGCATATTCGATGGAACTTTTTTTAATGGCTTGTCCATGGGTAAAAGGTCTTCCTTCTTGTGCTATTTTAAGAGCAATTGCATAAGAAGCAGACATTCGTCGTTACACTAAAGTAATTTCTTCCTCCTCAGGTTCAATTTGAACTATTTCAGGTGGTTTTTGTCGACCTGATGAATTCACCAATAGAGGAAGAAGGCAGTTAGAATTTTTTAATTTTTTCAATATCTCAATTTTATCTTCGCCAGTGCAATCACTAAACTGCTCTTCGTGCAATTCCAGATAATGTTGCTCAATATCAGATTTTCTGATTGAGGGGAGAACCTTTCTACACATAAGGCACACGGCTCCCCCATCATTTTGAACAACGAAATAGCTCGACTCCCACCAGTCTGAAAACTGATCTGGATCTTCTACTACCAGTTTTTTCTTGGAATTCCCGGATTTCTGGGCTTCGACTCCTGATTTTTTTGTTTTCTTGTCACTAATTTTTGGTGGTTGAGTATCACTTTCGGACGATTTTCGTTTTGGCATCTTTTTTTCTAGTTTTTAAGCAATTTTCGAAAAGGTTTACCACGTACCATGAAAATCTTATATAGTATATACCGGCAAAATCACAAAATCCTGATATATAATGCAGAACAGTAGAATAATATGCCAACAAAGCACAATGCAAAGAAATGGAAGGAAGTCCAATGAAGTTCCTTCCAATTCCAAATGCATTTTGCAATTCTGTAATTTGCACCCAGTGATCCCAACTTTGGCATGTTGTGTTACTGCGCTTGCCCGGCGCAGCGGCTCCTATTGGTCGCTGTTGGCGCCCGATTTAAGACGGGTATAATAAACAATCATTGAAATTAGAGTAGATAATTATTATAAATCGCACATTAATATCAGAAATGACGTAGTTTGTGATGTAAGGTTAGAAAAAAATACTGATGCGTATATTTTGTTATTATTATCATATTTTCTTTGAATTCAAAAGATAACTTTATTTTTCATTAACAAAGGCTTTTGAAGAGAAATGTTTATTTAACAATTTGAAAATACTTATTCATAGTATTTTTTAAATTTTATTTATATATATATATATATATATATAACTCCAATAAAAAATTTTTATTTAAATATAAATTACGCGACGATGAAAGCATTTTGTGTTTATTAAAATTTTGATTGAAAGCTATTAAAATGAAAAAAAAAATTTAAAGATCTATATTTTTAAAAATTAAAAAAAAGGGAACAGCATGAATTAATAAAAAAATTTCAGAGCAAACAAATTCTTCAAAAAACAAATATTAGCCCCAGAAGAATTCTATACAATCGCAATAACTTATGAGTATAACTCTTCTGAGCGATAATGTAAACAAATGAGCTGATCGTCGAAACTCGAAGGCACTTGAATCTACAAGTCTATACATACTCTTAACAAACATTAATTTCTGTATGAACAGTTAATAAACCCTAAAATGTTAGTTTCTGACACTTTTTAATGAATTAAAAATGATCAGTTTCTGTATATAAATCATAAAATTTAGGTTGATGACATTTTTTAATGAACGTTCTAAAATAAAAATACTTTTCGATTTCTTAAATAAACATTTCAATATAAAAATAAGTTATAAATTACTTACTAACTATCCAAAGTGATTATCCAATATCAAGATTATGAGACACAGACAATTGATATATAAAACACTGACAATTGTTATGTATGAAAAAACACTGTGATACACTGTCAGTTCTTGTGTAGAACAAAACACAATCCACAATAATCCATGAAAACTGCCAGTTCTTGTATAGAACAAAACACAATCCACAATAATGCATGCAAATTACAATGTACCATAATCCATAATAAATATTGACAAATGATCAATGAAGTAGCAATACTATTCATATATATATATTCGGTTCGGTTTCGGTTTCTATTCCTTTGGAATAGAACTGAAGGGCCTATGACAAAGCCACCGAACGCGTCCTCGGGCGTTCGGTGGCTTTGTCATAGGCCCTTCAGTTCTATTCCAAAGGAATAGAAACCGAAACCGAATATATGTATATATATATACAAAATAAGGTTGAACAACCACCGCAGGGTCCCACTGGGAGCAACTGCCATCTACAAATGACACCCACTCCCATTAGAACCGCGGTAAATCACACTCGTTGGAGCAAAAGGCAAATAGCGGTAGTTCATCGGATTGTAGAAGCCAGATTTTTATTAAAAGAGTTTTAGACAATATTTAGGAGTGGCCCATTGTCTTTTCAGGTCTACATGTAAAATAAATATGAATACATTTTTGAAATTTGACATTTCTAGGACTTCAACTGTTTAATTATTGAGCCGGAGCTGGGCGAAGCACTCTTCAGCTTGACCATAGCCAGCCAGTGTGGATCTTGAGACTGCTAAGCCGAGTTCCTTTCAGGAATAAGGACGCTTGCCAATCCTGTTGTAGAGTTATATCAATCAAGAATGCTGTGGTTATACTTCCACGATCTACTCTTCACTTGGAGAAATTTTAAGATTTTGAAACAACAACATTTAAAGACGTTGTGCCGTTTCTTAATATTGTTTGAAATACTTTTTAAAAAAATCTGCTGTGTAAAATCTCATGAACTACCGCTATTGTATAAATATATTATTAACGTAATAATTTCTCATGTGAAATAATATTAATATTCGTATGTTAAATAACCAAATATAAATTAGATTATTATTATAATTATCTGATATCTTTGAAATCTATGCATGGTTTGTTTTAAGCTTTATTAAATAGCGATATCCACTGTGTCTTTGTCTGTCCAGGGTAATGCACATTTGATTAGCTTGCGGTTGTTACTTTATCACCCGCAATACAATTATCATAAGTAGACATATGACTCGGTGAGTCTAGATAATGCGTCCAACTATAGGATCTGTTCCATAAGTAGTAGGACTGACTTTCTATAGCCCAGACGGAGCAAAAGAGTGAGCTTTTCAAGGGCACGATTTGTGGTGGGAAATGTCAGGAACTGAATGCATGCACCACAAACAGTCGCCTCTGAGCATTTGCGGCGTAAATATGGCGCGAGAAGTAAACACTTTTTGCAGGCTTCCGTTACGCTCTTGAAATGGACGGCATGCTCGAGCAGCGCCAGTCAAAAACAGCTGATCTGCTCATTGCATCCTCTCCGTACGCCTGCTTCATCATGGTGAAAGTTTCGGTTGCAGACTTTTCAAGTTTAACACAAAAATTCACGGCGCAGTGCTGCTCCAGCGTGCGGTCCATTTTGAAAGCGTAACGGAAGCATACAAATAGGTATACTTTTCGCGCGATATTCACTTCGCAAATGCTCCCAGGCGACTTTTCGAGCATTTATTTTATTCCTGACATCCCCCACCACCCATCCTGCCTGTCAATCCCTCTATTGTTCAGTCTGGGCTATAGAAAATTAGTCCCACTACTTATGGAACTTTGAGAGCGTTACGAAAGCCTACAAAAAGGGCTTACTTCACGCACGATATTTATTTCGAAAATTCTCGGAGCCGACTGTTAGAGCATGCATTTTGTTCCTGCCATCCCCCACCACCCATCCTCCAAAAAACCATGAACATCACAAGAACGTCCTTGAGACGTTCCTAGGACGTCCAATGTCAGTCCAAACAACGTCTCTGAAACGTATAATGTCCTAAAGATGTCCTAAAGACGTCTTAAAGACATAGGACGTACTCGGAAAATATTTCTTACTGACATTAGACGTCTTAATAATACCTCTAGGATTTCTGAAAGACATGTTCCAAAAGATGTCTTAGGGATGTCCCTAAGAGAACTCTAGGACATCCTTAATTTGTTTGCCCACTGGGATGAGTATGTATTAAATATCGCTTGCTTGAATGTAAGTGAGTTGGGTAGCCTCCTGTCCGTCGTTACAACAAAATGAAAAAATGCGGATGTAACACTGCGCCCTCGATTAAAGTATGTCCAATACGCGAAATCTTCTATTTGATACAATTATTAATTTTGTATAATTCATTTCTTCAATTTACTGATCTAAAGTAAATTTAGTACTATCATTCATTCATTGCTTTTTTATTTACTACTGCATTCCTATACGTACTAATTATTATTTAAATATAAGTAATAATTATTTTAGAGTTTCTTCATTATCAACAGAAAGACATGAGTGTAAATTGTGTTGCAGATAATTTTATGCTATTACCGGTACGCATGGGTAAAATCAAAACATAACCCAGAGTTGAGTTTCAGTGTCATAACACTTTGAAATCCTCACAGCCGTGTTTGAAATTACAAGCCTAACTCATCTAAACACTCAATTTATGGGATGGATTAGGCTTGTTATATCTTTATTTATTTTTAACCCTTCCCAGATAGCAAAGTGCCCGCCTACTGCAAGCGATCTGCCAGCCCGCGGTCTGATCGATCGGACCGACGCGACGTTCCGGCAGATATGCACCTTAATGTGCACACCATTGATGGCTATATAGCCAGCCCGACAGGCGGAAACGACGGGGTCCGGCAAACTGCATGACCAACGGTCCGGTGAAAACCCGGTTGATAGGTTGGGTGGGAGAAGTCCAAGATGTCTGTCGAGAGAAAGGAAACGGACACAATTTTCAGATTCACTTTCAGAGTCATTTAGTTTATTAATATTAACAATGAAATATAAGTAAAAAGAGAATATGCACAAATAAATATAAATAAATAATATAAATAACCTGAAAAATGGACAGAGTAAGTCCTGAGTTTTTTTTTTAGTAGGGTATATCTCATCCACTTTATCCTCCACGCACAGCAGGTCAAACGAACAAAACCAACGAAAGCACTTCTCACTCACGTCGTCGATCCGAGCCAAAATTCAAGGGATCGGGGGAGTTTGTTGTCAGGAGTTTTGGGCCTTCGAGGGGGACAAGGGTGGTTCTCGTAGTGTTAGAGGATGTTAAGTGAGAAAAAGGTGTGTGTGCAGGGATTGTGAGGGGCTGAATAATGTGGGAGGGAGGTAAAATTTGGGATGGTAGGCGTCAACAGTTTCGAGAGACATGTGTCGGTTGCTGATGATACTGCAGATGATGTCCCAGTTACCGACGGAAGAGCATGAGTTGGTCAGCGAGAGTGCTGACAGTGCTGGCAGTGCTGGTAGTGAAGTAGACGGGGACGAAATTATCCACACGCCACGACGGTCAACAGAGCGTGGCCCGGTGTAGAGCGGCGCGTCAGGAAGAAGGAAAAAGCGAAAGTGAGGGAACGAAGGAAGCGAAACGTTGAGGGAGAGAACGTGTAGCGCGAGTGAGGGAAGGATCTCTTGAAGAGGAAAAGAGACAGCCAAGAGATCCCGGAGAGAAACGCGGCAGAGAGTCCATTTAACCCTCTGCCTGGTCATTTGACCGTTATCGTCAAAAATCGTCAAATGAGGCATGTCGAAAGGGAACAACCAATAGTAGTGCTCATTTACGTAACGTGCTGTGTGTAAGTGCGACAAAATAGATAGAAACTTTTTAAATAATGAGTCAATTATTATTCAAAAATACTCAAAATGAAGGATCAGTACTAAAGTTGGAGAATATTCAAGAAAATTGCTCGAAATTGGATAACAAATGACAGGTTTATGATACGAAAACCATCATGTGGAACATAGGGGGGGGGGGGGGTATTTTTACCCGATTACATATATTACGTGGGAAAATTAAAAAAAAAAAGATCAAAATTTTCACAAGAAAAAACCGACACTTATATTTTTGACCATTTTCTTATTGAATTTGGTCTTTTATAAGGATGAAATTATATATATACATATAATTTTTTCTCGTAAACGATGCAAGGTAACGAAAAAGAACAAGAGGTATTCTTTGCTGAACATTTTAAAGAGAACCAATTTTTTGTTTATTTGCGTTTTGTTGAATCTGTCATTGTTTGTAAAAAAAAGTGAAAATTCAATTTTTCGAGAAAAAAAATTGAAAATTTATTTCATTTGCTGAAAAACTTATTTTTCTGACTGAAAATTAAACTATTCTATTTTTTGTTCAAAATTGATCTTTTTGAGTTAAAAATTGATCTTTTTCAGTTAAAAATGCATCTATTTTGTTAAAAAATTTTCTCCTTTTGGTATAAAATTAACCTCTTTGGTTAAAAATTCATGTAGTTTGTTAATAATTATTCTCTTTTAGTAGAAAATTAATCTCTTGGTTGAAATTTTGTTTTTTATTGAAAATTAATTTTTGTGACTAAAAATTTCACTATTCCATTTTTCTTCGAGATTTTTTTTCTGATATATATTTAATTTTTTGGTTGAAAATTTATCTGTTTGGTTGGAGATTTAACTATTTCGTTGAAAGTTTATTTTATTTGGTTAAAAACTTATTTCTCTAACTTAAAATTGAACTATTATATTTTTTGTTGAAAGTTCATCTTTTTTATTTGAAAATTCATCTATTTTATTGAAAATGTGTCTTTTTTGGTAGAAAATTCATCTTTTGGGTTGGAAATTCAACTATTTAATTAAAAATTAATTTTTTTGTTGATAAATAAGGATAAATTCAACAAAAAATAAAAATGGATTTTTTTTTAAACCGACTTTTTATATTTTCAAACAAATCGTCGCCACTTTTTTAATTTTAAACTTATTTATCCAACGGATTTCGAAAGAGGACGAAAAAACTTACAAGGATTCGAATAAAATGGAAATATCTTAATTAGATCCAAAACTATAGAATTTTAAAGAAAAAATGTTTTTCATAACAAAATCTTATTTTTATTTAGAAAAGTCTATTATATTTTTGAATATAATACAAAATATGTCGTACGTGACGGCCGGGGTGGGGGTAGGTTTTGAGGGAATGTTACGGTTTTTTACATAGGGGATTTTTGTTCGCCGGTTTTCTTTAGGAATTGCGCTTTTTAATGTCTTGAAATGTCACTGATGTTTTGTCCTTGAAAACTTAATAGAAATAATTTTTTGGGCATAAATATCACTCAGAATAGTCCTGAGTTTCATAAGACAAGGCGCATGCTATTTCCACCTCGGGCGGACATCTTACTGTCGCTGTCACTAGACTCGAGGGACCTTGCCTTTCTTCAGATACACAGCGGAACCCAGAGACAGCTAACATTATGCCACCCTGCTGTTGTAATTTGGTTTTCCATTATTAAAAAAAATATAAACAGTTTTACTAAAAAAAATCTGCCCACAGCGCGGGCAGTTCGCTTTTCACGCATGTCTGTCCGATCTCGTGCTTCGCGCTCGGATATTTATTCTTTGCACTCGGAATGTCTGAATGAAACTTTACCAAAAATAGCTCTTTTAGATCCCAGTTTTTTTATGCATCTTTAAATTCTGAATTTTCTACATAAATAAGTATAGTTGAAGATTAAATTGCTCAAAGCTCTGTAGGCTTTGAGGTAAACATTCTCATCGTGGCACTTTCTCTTTGCACTCGATTGTTATGTTATGTTAAAAATAGGAATTTTTTCATAGCATTTTTGATAGATAAAGCAAAAATTTCTACACAATAAAACATTGTTCTTGCTTATAACTGTCCTCTGAAATAGATTAGACTATTGTAAACGTACTAGATCGGGATCGCCAGTTTTGCTTGAATTTAATGAAGTTAAACGACGGTTGATAGCGCTTGCGTCATAATTATTCGTAATTTTCAAATAAAAATGGAGCTATTATGTGGCGAAAAATTATTGAGGCAAGGTTAAAAATCGGAAATTATCTCCGATTCGCGTCAAGTTTAATCAGCAAGATTAATTTTTGTTGCAGCGAATATTTCACCTGGAATCGATACAAACAGTCTTAAATGAGCAATAATTCTATCAGATAATTTTCAAACTTCAAGTACTTAAAACTAAGCACACGTTTGAAATCGAAGCAAAATGGGAAAAAATAAAATGGTTAAACTTACCATTCAAAATTGCCCAGATGAAACTCTTAACGATTTTTTCCTGGAATTTATTGAACAACACTATTTCATATTGATTGCAAAGGAAAGCGAAAAATTATTTATTTTACTCTGTGATGTTCCCAAACTTTCAGGAAAAAAGCGTTCAAAGTTCATCTGGGCAATGGTAAATGGTCAATTTAACTAGTGCTTAGAATTACAGTACGTGAAGTTGGAATAGTCTGTCCATATTGTACAATTTAAAATCCAAGGAATTCACAGTCCCTATTACCTCTGTTTTCAGGCAAACAATTAAAATAAAATAAACAATTTGAATGTAGATTTACCTACCGGAACCATGCTTTGACCAATACTTATGCAACTATCAACGTTAGAAAAATGTTTTTCAACGTTTATATCCGCGTATGATCCTTCAAATATAAAATAGCAAACTTGCATTGATATATTCAAACGTATATAAAAAAATTCGGTTTAAAAATGTCCACCTGTCGGTTCGTGATTTATGTATCAAGATCTTTACTACCGACTGTACATTGATTATGTGGAACGACGATCCGCTTATTTGTAATCTATTTGTAACCTGAAGATAAAAAACTTGAGTAAATAAATATAGTGTATATGAATTTTATAAAAAGATATTTTAAAAGAACTTCAAATATCGATGTTTTAAAATCTCATAATAACCTCGAAATTAACATTTTCATAAATTCTTGGGAAGGTGCCCATACCATTATGATTACGTATTATATCTAGACCAAAAATATTTTATCCGTAAGGTATCCTAAGTCGTGTGCCTAAGTTACAGATTTGTGTGGCTGAGTCTTTCATATCAAAGTTTGTATGATCCAGCTATACCACTAAAATTCAAGTCGTTTAAAAATTTGGTAGATTCCGGCTTGGAAAAAAAATTTTTATACCAACGTAAGTTGGGGTTTTATTTTCACGGTCACTTGAATTCCTCAAAAATCAAGAGTTTATAGTATGTTTCTATGTGAAATTCATATTTCTCTTGCAGCACAAACACATTATCCTTCAATTTTCACTTTAGATTGTGTCACGTGGCGCCAGCAAGCAAACGTATTCTCGTAGCGGGTTAACGAAGCTTTTGTTCAGCCAAAAGTTGGGGTGATACAGCCATACCCTGTATAGTTTTTCTTGGGAGAATTGAATTCCTAAATCATACGCACTACCTTAACCGTACCGGTATTCGCGTACCTTCTATTTGTACGGTTTGAAATAGAAATACGTCTGGTTGAGAGGCAAATATTTTTGGAATTACAGTCCAAGCTCCGAGCAGTGCTGCCCCGAGCAATGCCGCTTCTCCGATTTCTCGCTCGAGTGCTACCCCCACCACTTTAGCGTCGGTCGCGATCGATGCATTCTTCCTTACCTGTCACGAAAACATAACTTCTCCTTCCTGTGCTATAGCAGAATGTGAGATGACCTTCTAGGCGCGAAAATTGTATGGAATCTTGTGAAAAATCGTTTTAATGCACGTCACTTTTAATTAAATGTAAATTGAATGCATTTTGAACAATTCTTCCACTCAAAAGGTATTTTTTTCAATTTGACGTTTCCTTCTTGAGGCTATGTTCCACATGGTTTTCGTATCATAAACCTGTCACTTTTTATCCAACTTCGAGCAATTTTGTTGAATGTTCTTCAACTTTAACCTTTTGGACTAGTTGCAGAAAAAGATATTTCTTTTACCGTTTTTCAGGATCTGATCTTCCCCCAAGCATAAAGCAGACCAAAATACACTTGAGAAATAGAAATAAGAAAGGTCAGAAATTCATACATTTGTTTGTCAGGAAATCCTACACATGTTTTAATAAAACTCATTCCTACACCATCGCGGAGGTAGAATTTATGGCGAATTTTTTTTAGTAAGGTTGAAATAAGTTTACTAAAAAATTTTAACTCAATTGAATTAATGATTCAAAAAGTATGAATTTTTTCAACCACAAGAGGCAATCTTCACACTGCCTTATATGGACGCGCCTCCTCGGCTACGAATGCAAGGTGTTGCAGCGGGCGATAGAAGGTCAAATCAGACATCAAAATGAATAACAAACTAACAAAGAAACAAATAACAAATAGCAGTCATTTTTTACTATAATAGATGAGTTCAGTTTCGCATTATGCGTTATTTTGCAAGATTAGAGTCTCTGAATTCTTCATAATATTCACAAATTTCTTATCGAAAACGGCTAAAGTAAGAGTGTTGGATAGTGTTACTAAAGTGTTGCATAGTGTGGTTAGTTGTAAAACTTGATTTGCGCAAATGGGATGTAGTTAGATTTCCTTTATTTTCTCGACCTTTTATAGATTTTTTTAGGACCGTAGAACTGACTTCTAGGTCAGACTTTAGTGATTCGTTTCAGGTAAATCTTTTCTCCTTCGTCATTTCACTTTTTATTTAATATGAGTAATCCGGTTCATCAAAATTCGTATGTTTCAAAAGACAGTCCTGCAGGTTCAAACGAAGGACAAGCAGCTAAAGAAATCCTGAAAGGTGCAAAAAGCTTTCAGGTGGCATGGTTCGACGAATTTCCGTCGCGGAGGGAGTGTGGTTACATTAGCCGATGAAACAAAGTTTCAGTGTAAAATTTGCAATAAAACGTTGCTATGTGGCAAATCGGAAATTCAAAAGCATGAAGCGTCTATATCTCATCAAAAAAAGTCAGAGTTTTCAGAAAAATGACGAAGATTTGGACTAGTGAGTGAAAATTCTTCTAATGTAACTACCGATTCTGTCAGCATTGATTCTCTCGCAGCAAGTTCTTTTAATACAGATTTCTCATAATCTACAAATCCGGAATTCGTTACTTTCAAACAAAAGGTGCAAGAAGCATAGGTTAGGAGCACTACGTTTTTCATGGAACATAATCTTCCATTCACGATTTCCTCGAAATTGATAGGACTTTTTCAGGATATGGAACCTTCGGTTTTGAAAGATGTTTGATTGGGCCACACTAAAATGGTCTTAGTAGCCAATAACGTCGTTTGTGCTGCTGAAACTGATCCCATGACACATATTTTGCGGAAGCAAACATTTTCAGTGTACGAAGATGAAACGAGCGAAAAGACTCTTGAAAAGTGGTTCTCGTTAATGGTTCGATATGTAGAACCAACGACACTTTCTGTCAGAGCTGAATTGCTTCAGCAATAAATTTAAGTGCTTCGGATTGTTCTTCCCTCAAGATTGTTGGTGCATTCGGAAAGGCATTGTCCAAAAAGGAGATCCCTTTGAATAATATATGTGCTTTAGCGTGTGATAATGCACAAGTAATGGTTGCCATTAAGTCCTCTTTCAAAACAAAATTAAAGGGGAACATTCTTTGTTCATTTACCTTCCAGTGTGGCTCGCATCCGTCGGCAATTGTAGAAAATAAAAACTTCTGCCACAATACCAGATGTAATTGAAGACTTGCCAAGATTCCTTAATGCTACTTCCAAGCGAACTGCTATTTTTCGATCGATTGTTTTGGAATTAGGTTATGAGTTTCGAAAAATAACTAGTAATTCTGAAACTCGCAGGCTTATCAGCTTACGATGTATTATCGTTATAATAATTAATTGGGATGCTATTCTTCAGATTCTTATGGTCTTGGTATCTGAAAAGGTAGAGAAGGCCAAAGACTTGCTAGAAAAGATGCAGAAGCCTTTGACATTCGCATATTTTCTATTCTTGAAATTTACTTTGAATAGGTTTAAAGTATACAACGCGAAATTTCAAAGTCGTGAAACATTGGTCAAAGAACGGCAGCTATACGCAGTTCAATTTTTTGTATCCATTCTTAACACCTATTCACAACGCCTTCTCAAGTTACAATCAATAACGAATCTGAGTCGTCGCAATCAGCAAATAATATGGAAGGGAATTTTAATAATCCTCCCCATTTTATCATAAGAGATCGGGAATTCAATGCCCAAGATCTGCCTAATAAATTAGGAACTAAGAGTAGCCAGAAAGGATGACAACAAAATTTAAACGCGATATTGCCATTTGAGAATGAATCAAATTTTGATATAAACTTTCATTATGATCCACGCGATGACACTGAATCCCATATAGAGGATGGCTTAAATGTGCAAGGTTAGGAAGATTTAGCGAAAGAATTAAATTCAGTAAAAAATACTTTCAATTAAGTTATAAAGAAACAAACTCGCGTAGTCGCCACTGTAAAACAAAATAAATCAAAAATGGCAAAGCTCAACCTTGAAGTTAACTTAATACAAAAAACGTTCGAAAAAAAGAGTAGAGCATAAATTAGCTAAAAACATTCAGAAACAAACTGAACAGTCTGAATTCTTATCGCTGCTAAATGAAGGTCATGTCATAGATATTGATAGACGCGTAGATAATTTGCAACGAGAAACTGAGGAGATCCATCTGACAAACGGGGATCTTATTGTAAATAAAATGATAAATGAACGGCGTTCAAGAGATTTGGAGCAAAATCAATGTTGCTTAGAAGCTAATTTAGAACTCAAGGTAATTTCTAGTGGAAAAATGCCGTGGTTGAAAACCCCTCCCATTCCAAAGTTTTCGGCCAGCGGCAAGGAAAGACCTATGCAATTCCTAAGGGATATCGAAATTCATGTCGGTGCTGTTGAGGTTAGTAAAACGCAGCAGCATTACGTGATTTTGGCTTCCTTGGAAGGCATTTTTATAGAATGGTGGAATCTTATGTCAACAGACAGAGATAACATCGATAACTTTAAGGCCAAATTTATCCGAAAATTTTTGAATGAGAATGTTCAACACGAAATCTGCAGGGAATTGGAATTTGGGTGGTATAAGCCGCGGAGTAAAATAACTCGGACGGCTTATGCTATCCAAATAACAACAAATGCTAGGGACTTAATTCCACCCCCTACCAATTGTGAAACCGTGAACAAACTATCTAGACTATATACTATCTAAACTATCTAGAATATGCGTCTGTCGTCTGGGCACCACAAACAATGAATCAAATAAATTCAATTGAGAGATGTCAGAGGCGATTTTTAAAGTATTTAGCAATATAGGGATTTTTATTAAAGACTTTTGTCAACGATCGCCAAAAATGTGAAATCAGCAACTCTTAAACTCCCCTCACAACACACGCAGAAAAAGGATTTGTCAAAGTCACAACATGATCGGTACAAATATGAAAAAAAAAATTTTAAGAATATTTTAAAAGGAGTTCAGTTATATGATATGATTTTCTGTAGAATTTATCTAACTTCCAGTAAAATCTACAAATGAATGAAAAACGCCGACTTCACTAGATTTTCTGGCGGCTATGTAAAATGCATACAAAATCAGAGGATTTAACTAAAGTTCTTGTAAAATTTACTGAAAAGTCACGTTGTCTGAATTTGTAATAATAGTGTTGTGAATAATACGGATCCTTTTTCTTCATGCAAGTTTCGAACAAATGTATGCAAGTTTAACATTTTTGCCGTTATATTGTATTCACCATTTAGACTTGGAACTTTTGAAACTACACTTGAAATCAGCGACTCTAAATACTACCCTGGTACCGAGTTTTGTGCAGCTGTGAGAAGAAATCGAATTATGGCCATTTTTATAGGATTTCGGCACATTGTGCGATCGCTAGCAGTGCTCAAGTTAGATGTTCTGGCTTTATAAAGAAACGTCTAGATGGATGTAGTATTATTTAAAAAAATGTTTTTGAGTGGCTTTCGAATCTACGCAGAATAAGTGCCGATAAGAAATTGTGAATATGCACTGTATTTCTAAAACCAACCCTGCAGAAAGTTGCATCGTTGGAGAGCCAACAGATTTAACAAATTGGTATTGGTATTGGCGAATTACTACAAATTTCCATAAATGTCCGTAAACGAATACATATTTCCATAGATTTCCATAAATTTCTATGAATTATCATAAATTACGACAAATTTTAATAAATTTCCGCGAATTTTACAAATTTATTTTTCTCATAAATTTCATAAATTTTCAAAAATAAAATTGCTTGTCAAGAAGCGAGTTGTTCTGATTTATTTTGAAAACGGAGAAAGCTGCTACATTCTTGTCCAGAGAAAAAAAATGTGCAATTCGTTTTTCTACAAGAATCTGAACTTTTCAATTTGAAATTCGACACTTGCTTCAAATATATCCAGGGGCAAACACCGTTCATCGAGAAAAATTTATTGGTGGTTGAGAAATAAAATTTTGATTTTTGCCGAGTCCCAACAATTTTTGGTTTGTTTGAAAAATTATAATATACTTACGTGTATTTCCAGAACTTTGACCAATGTTCTGAATTTCGGGCCATGTTCCCATTTGATTCCATTGTGTCATTCCAGCACCTCCATCTGTAAGATACAATATAGGGATTTTTATTAAAGACTTATTTCAATGAACCCAAAAATTTGAAATAAGCGACTTCAAAACTCCCCTCATAACACACACAGGGAAAGGATTTGTAAAATTCACAACACGATCGGTACAGATATGGATAATATAAAATTTTAGAAGATTTTAAAAGAAGTTCAGTTAAATGTACTAATTTTCTGTAGATTTTACACAACTTCCAGTAAAATATACAGGTGTATCGAAAATACTCCAAATACTCTCCTGGTACCAATTTTTGTGCAGCTGTGAGAAGAAATCGAATTATGGCCACATTTATTGGATTTCGGCACATTGTGCGATCACTAGCAGTGGTCAAGCTAGATGTTCTGGCTTTATGAAGAAATATCTCGATGGATGCAGTATTATTTAAAAAAATACTTTTGAGCGGCTTTTTAATCTACGCCGGGTGAGTGCCGGAGCTACTGCGTGTGCGTCCAGCAGAATTTTTATCAAAAGTTATTGGTGAATTAATACACAGTTCGATAAGTGTCCGTAAACGAATATATATTCCCATAGATTTACACAAATTTCTAAAAATGATCATAAATTACGACAAATTTTAATAAATTTCCGCGAATTTTACGAATTTCCGTTTTTCAGAAATTTCATAAATTTCCAAAAACAAACTTGCTTGTTAAGAAACTTGTTTCAAATATATCCAGGGGCAAACACCGTTCATCGAGAACAATTTATTGGTGGTTAAGAAATAAAATTTAGATTTTTGCCGAGTCCCAACAATTATTGATTTGTTTAAAAAATTATAATATACTAACGTGTAATTCCAGAACTTTGACCAATGTTCTGAATTTCGGGCCATGTTCCCATTTGATTCGATTGTGTCATTCCAGCACCTCCATCTGTAAGATACAATATAGGGATTTTTATTAAAGAATTGTTTCAACGAACCCCAAAAATTTGAAATCAGCGACGTCAAAACTCCCCTCATAACACACGTAGGAAAAGGATTTGTAAAATTTACAACATGATCGGTATAGATATAGACAACATGAAATTTTAGAAGATTTCAAAAGAAGTTTAGTTAAATGTACTGATTTTCTGTAGATTTTACCTAACTTCCAGTAAAACATACAGTTTTATCGAAAACGCCGAGTAGTATAGATTTTATTGGAGGCTGGGTAAAATGCATATAAAATCAGTGGATTTGACTGAAGTTCTCGTAAAATCTACTGAAAAGTCATGTTGTCTGAATTTGTAACAATCGTGTTGTTAATAATACGGATCCTTTTTCTCCAAGCGAGTTTCAGACAAATGTGTGCAAATTTAATATTTTTGCCGTTACATTGGATTCACCATTTAGATTCGTAACTTCAAAAATTAAATTTGAAATCAGCGACTCCAAATACTTCCCTGGTATCAAGTTTTATGCAGCTGTGAAAAGAAATCGAATTATGGCTGCATTTATTGGATTTCGGCACATTGTGCGATCACTAGCAGTGGTCAAGCTAGATGTTTTGGCTTTATAAAGAAACTTCTAGATGGATGCAGTATTATTTAAAAAAAATATTTTTGCGTGGCTTTCGAATCAACGCAGAATAAGTGCCGATAAGAAATTGTGGATATCACTGTACTTCTAAAAACAACCCTGCAGAAAGTTGCATCGCTGGAAGGCCAACAGATTTAACAAATTTTTTAAATTTCATATAGAAATCTCTGTAAATTTCATAAATCAAAGCAGGAGCTACTGCGTGTGCGTCCAGCAGAAGTTTTACCAAAATATATTGGTTGATTAATACACATTTCCATAAATGTTCGTAAATGAAAATATATTCCCATAGATTTACATAAATTTCTAAAAATGATCATAAATTACGACAAATTTTAATAAATTTCCGCGAATTTCACAATTTTATGTTTTTCAGAAATTTCATAAATTTCCAAAAACAAACTTGCTTGTTAAGTAACGAGTTGTTCTAATTTATTTTGAAAACGGGGAAAGCTGCTACATTTTTGTCCAGAGAAAAAAAATGCATTTAGTTTTCCTATAAGAATATGAACTTTACAATTTGAAATTCGAAACTTGTTTCAAAGATATCCAGGGGCCAATGCCGTTCATCGAGATTAATTTATTGGTGGATAAGAAATCAAATTTAGATTTTTGCCGAGTCCCAATAATTTTTGGTTATTTTGAAAAATTATAATATACTAACATGTAAATCCAGAACTTGGACCAATGTTCTGGATTTCCCCGGGCCATGCTCCCATTTGGTGTGAATGTGTCATTCCAGCACCTCCATCTGTAAGATACAATATAGGGACCTTTATTAAAGAATTGTTTCAACGAACTTGAAACATCAACTATTACATTGTTCTTTGAGAATTCATTTTTTTGTTGTTGAATTCAACTGTTTGTTATTTAAAATAAAAATATTTTTTGATTGAAAACACAACTATTTTGCTAAAAATTCGTTTTTTTGTGCAAAGAAAATTTCAGAAAATTTCACTATTTGGTTGAAAATTGAACTATTTTTGTTGAATTTTTTGTTGGTTAAAAATTTTAAACTATTCTATTTTTGATTGAAAATTGATATTTCTACAGTGGAAAATTCGACTATTTTAATAAAATTCATCTATTTTGTTGAAAATTCGTCATTTTGTGGTAAAAAATTAATTTTTTGGTTGAAAATTCAACTTTTTGGTTGATGATTCTACTGTTTTGTTAAAAATTCATCTATTTTGCTGAAAATTGAAGTATTTTAATTAATTTTTTGTTTAGTTGAAAATGTTTTGACTGAAAATGAAACTTTTCTATTTTTGGTTGAAAATTGATATTTTTTAGTGGGAAATTTAACTATTCTGTTAAAAATTCATCTATTTTGTTAATAATTCGTCTTTTCTGGTAGAAAATTTATATTTTTTGTTGAAAGTTCATTTCTCTGTTGGAAATTCAACTACTTGGTTGAAAGTTGAACTCAATTGTTAAAAATTAATTTTTTAATTTGAAAATTCAACTATTCTAAACAAATTTATATTTTTTGTTGAAAAGTCGTCCTTTTATGGCAGAAATGTCTTGGTTGAAAATTAATCTTTTTAGTTGCAAAATCTACTGTTTGGTTAAAAATTCATCCATTTTGGTTGAAATTTTTTTTTTATTGATGTTTTTGACTGAAAATGAAACTATCCTATCCTATATATTTAGTTAGAAATTCATCTATTTTGTTGAAAATTCGTATTTTTTGGTTGAAGTAAACTATTTTTGAATTAAAATTGAAATCCTGTTTCGGTTGAAACATCAACTATTACATTGTTCTTTGAGAATTCATTTTTTTGTTGTTGAATTCAACTGTTTGTTATTTAAAATTAAAATCCTTTTTGGTTGAAAAAACAACTATTTTGTTAAAAATTCGTTTTTTTTTGTGCAAAGCAAATTGCAGAAAATTTCACTATTTCGTTGAAAATTGAACTATTTTTGTTGAATTTTTTTTTGTTTTAAAATTAATGTTATTGAACGAAAATTAAACTATTCTATTTTTGATTGGAAATTGATATTTTTTCGTTCAAAATTCAACTATTTTATAAAAATTCATCTATTTTGTTGAAAATTCGTCATTTTGTAGCAGAAAATTTATATTTTTAGTTGAAAGTTCACCTCTCTGTTGAAAATTCGTATTTTTTGTTGAAAATTTAACTTCTTGATTGCAAGTCGAACTCAATTGTTAAAAATTAATTTTGTAATTTGAAAATTCAACTATTCTACACAAATTCATCTATTTTGTTGAATATTTTGTTGTCTTTTTGTTGTCGTCCTTTTGTGGTAGAAAATTAATTTTTTTGGTTGAAAATTCTACTGTTTGGTTAAAAATTCATGTATTTTGTTGAAAAATCGTATTTTTTGGTTGAAGTAAACTATTTTTGAATTAAAATTAAAATCTATTTCGGTTGAAACATCAACTATTTTGTTGAAAATTCATTTTTTTTTGTGCAAAGAAAATTGCAGAAAATTTCACTATTTGGTTGAAAATTGAACTATTTTTGTTGAATTTTTTTTTGGTTTAAAATTAATGTTTTTGAACGAAAATTAAACTATTCTATTTTTAATTGAAAATTGATATTTTTGTTGAAAAATCAACTACTTGGTTAAAAGTTGAACTCAATTGTTAAAAATTAATTTTTTAAATCGAAAATTCAACTATTCTAAACAAATTTATCTTTTTGGTAGAAAAGTCGTCCTTTTATGGTAGAAAATTTATCTTCTTGGTTGAAAATTAATCTTTTCAGTTGGAAAATCTACTGTTTGGTTAAAAATTCATCTATTTTGATGAAATTTTTTTTTTAATTAACGTTTTTGACTGAAAATGAAACTATCCTATTTTTAGTTGAAAATTGATATTTTTTGTTTGAAGTAAACTGTTTTTAAATCAAAAGTACAATCTGTTTCGGTTGAAACATCAACTATTACATTGTTCTTTGAGAATTTATCCTTTTTGGTTGAAAATTCAACTGTTTGGTTAAAAATGTATCTATTTTATTGAAAATGCAATATTTTTACTTAAAATGTTAGGAACATAACGCGATTCAATTTTTCAATCAATTTTTTAATTGAAATCAAATTTAATATAGTACCCATTTAATTTTATTGCTAAGAATTAATTATCCTATTTTCGATAAAAATCTCCTCATTCCCCCTGTTTATAGAGCATTTTGGCTGAAATTTGAAACACTGTAGGCCCTGACATCCAAAATTATAGATTACGGTCTAGAAAAAAAATAAATTCTTACCTTACTGCTACTCAAACATGGATGCAAATGTTTTAAAGAGAGTAATCTGTGGTTAGGATGATAAGATATGGGATTCCCCTCCAGTGAGACCCAGAGAAGTCCTGACATCGATTCCAAGGGCCACAAATTATAATGTTCAGTCAGACAATTGTAGGATAAATCCAACTCGACCAAATTTTCGAGTCCTTGTAATCCTAGAAGATAATCGCAACATTAGTAATAAATATTAAATGAAAATTTCACATGAGTTTTAAAAATTTACCATTTATATTCTCGATGTAATTGTTCTTCAGTATTAATTTTTGTAGGGTGTGGAACGTTGCCTTGTGAAAAGGTGGGACAACCTCTAATTTATTGTATCCTAAATTAACGTACTTCAAGCTCGGCAAGCAATCTAGTTCAGGAGCTTTCGATATCAGATTGTGACTTAAATCCAACATTTGCAACCAGGGAGTGAGCTCAAGAGATTTATCCAATCCACTCAAAGCATTATATGTCAAGGAGAGTCGATTTAAAGAATTCCATACAAATCCAACACCAGCATCTCCCCCACAAGCGGCTGGAAAAAGTATTTCTTTTTATTTCATTTATGAAATTTATTACAGGGTAATGATTCGGAAGAGAACTTCAAATTCCCGGTCATTTCCCGGTTTTTCATGGTCAAGTTTTCCAATTTTCCCGGTCACCTAAAAGTAAGATATTCATATTTGCCGCTAAATGCAAATATTTATTTTAATTCCTGAAGTTCATTCTAAACATGCTTTAACATAACAGAGCAAACAATTGCAAAATAAATTAATTTTGAAACAAATACTTAAATTTTCCACTAAAAAATACCAATTTCCAACAAAAAATGTAATAGTTTTGGTTAAAAAATTAATTTTCAACGCAAACATTTATTTTGATTCATGGCGTCCGTCCATTCTAAACATCCTTTAATCTAACAGAGCAAAAAAATTGCAAAACAAATGAATTTTGAAATGAAAAATACTAATTTCCAACAAAAAGTGGAATAGTTAAACAGGTTAACTATTCCATTTTTTTTTGGAAATTGATATTTTTCAGTATAAAATTTAAGTATTATTTCAAAATTCATTTATTTTTCAATTTGTTGAACTTTTAATTAAAAATTAATTTTCAACGCAAACATTTATTTTAATTCACGACATTTATTCTAAACATACTTTAACACAACAGAGCAAAAAATTGAAAAATAAAAACAAAATGTAGATTTTTCAAGACTTCGAAAAAAGGAGCTTTTTAAGAGTTTTGAAAGCTTTCAAGACAATAAAAAAGTGTTCTTTTAAAGACTCCTAGAAAAACTGTATGATTTTTTATTTTAAAATATTAATTTCAAGGGAAAATTGAAAAAGAGTTTTCAAACTTTCAAAAGATTTCCAACATTGTCGAAAAAATATCTGGAAGATATTAAAGCAATTTTTTTCCTAGAATTAAAAAAAAAAAATTATTTTTGAAAAGATTTCCAAAATAATTTCAAACTCGAAACAATTTCAAAAGAATTGAGGAAAAATTAAGAATTTTGAAATTTAAAAAAAAAGGTTTTCTAAATTTTTGAAGGGTTTCATGAAAATAAAAAAATTTTCTTAAAATTCCTGGGAAGATTTAAATAATGTTTTATTTGGTAAATTAATTTTAGGAGAACATTTGAAAAGATTTCATAAGATTTCGAAAACTGACGAACAATAATGTGTTTTGGTAAAATGTTTTTATTTTGAAGGATATAAAATGATTTTCTCAAATTTCGAAAAATAATGTAGAAAATTTTAAAGCCAAATTTTTCAATTTTGCAAAATTACAAAAATTTAGAAAAAAGTCGTGTTAGTTATGGAAATTTTGAGAGGTTTTGCAAAGATATCATAGCATTTAAAACAAATTCGATTTTTAAGGATTTCGAAGAAAAATGTTCTTAAGATTCATAGGAAATTTAAAATGTTTTTTTTTTATTTTCAAAAACTATTTTAATAGAATATTCCGAAAGATATCCAAAATTATGTTTAGGAATCTAAAACATTGTTGGCAAATTGTTTTTATTTTGCAGGATTTTAAATGATTTCCTGAAATTTCGAAAAAGAAAGTAGAAAAGTTTTTGCACGAATACCAAATAAAAAAAACGAGTTAATTCAAGGAATATAAAGAAGTTTTGAAAAGGTTTAAAAATAATTGAAACAAGATTTCAAAGAATTTAAAACAATTTTCAAAAATCTAAACCGAGATGTAGATTATGAAAATTTCGAAAAAAGTAGGGTTTTAAGAATTTTGAAAGGTTTCAAGAAAATAAACAAGTTATTTTAAGATTCCTGGCAAAATTTAAATGACTTGTTCTTCTGATAAATTGATTTTAAGATAAATTTAACCAAGAATTGAATAAAAATGTCAAATATTTACAAAATTTCCGAAAAAGAATCTGGAAGATCTCAAAGCAATTTTTTTTTAATTCAATGAAAAATTCGAACCAGTTTAAAAGCCATACATAAAATTTTGAAAAAATTTCAAGAATAATTTAAAACTAGAAACGATTTTAAGAATTGTAAAAACAAAATGTGGATTTTTGAAGATTTCCAAAAAAAAGCTTTTTAAGAGTTTTGAAAGGCTTCAAGGAAATAAGAAAGTGTTCGTTCAATGATGCTTGGAAATACTGAAATAAATCTCATTTTGAAAAATTTATTTTAATATGAAATTGAAAAACATTTTTAAACATTTCAAAAGATTTCCAAAATTGTCAGAAAAGTTTCTGGAAGATTATAAGGCAATTTTTTCATGTTGCAGAATTTTGAAAACAAATTTAGGAAAAATTCTACTCATTTAAAAAGATATTGAGAAGTTTTGAAAAAAATTTCAAAAATAATTTAAAACCTGGAACGATTTCAAGAAATTTAAAACAAAATGTAGATCTTTAAAGTTTTGAAAAAAGGAACTTTTCAAGAGTTTCGAAAAAAATAACTTTTTAAGAGTTTCGAAAGGTTTCAAGAAAATAAAAAAGTTTTTCTTTAAACATTTCTGAGAAAATTGAAATGATTTTTTATTTTGAAAAATTAATTTTAAGGTAAAATTGAAAATTATTTCAAAATATCTATAACGAAACAAAATAAATTATTTTCTAGCTTTAAAAAAAATATATAAATTTGTATAATTTAGTTCAATTAGGCGTTAATTTTAATTTTTAATAATCATTATAAATGTAAATGAAAACGAAATTCAATTGAAATTTACTATTTTCACAGTTTACAATATTTACATATATGTCAATGCTAAAAAATAATACTTTTGTAAATTCTCGATTTTTTGCATCAACTCTTTCAATATTTTAACATTCTCAATTTCTATATTGATTTTCCCATAATGATTTGCTATCATTGTTTCAAGAATCGCGAAAAAATGATAACAAATTCATTATAGGAATATCATTATAGTCCTATACTGAATTTCCTATAATATTTTTTCATAAGGGGGGATTTTAAGGTATTTTTCATTTAAGAAATATTGAATTATTTATCAACTGAGATCAATTTTCTCATTAAAAATGTATCTTTTCTAGGGTGGCTACGCAGGAAATGCAGCTGGGGTGAAATTGTCGTCATTGCAAAAATTGACCGAAATCCGAGCTAACAAACCTGGCATGAATCTCATTCATTACGTGGCACTGGTAAAAAAATTAACTTTTATATAAATTTATTGCAAATAAAACCAAAATTTAATTTGCATTCCACTAAATGGTTGGAAATATTATTTTTTGAAAAAGATGTGATTTCTATTCAATATAAACCACAGCCTAATATATTTTCACAATAGAATTCAATTTTAAATCAAATTAGGCAATAAAATAATTAATATTATCTCAAATCTCGAGAAAATATAGAATCTCAATTTTTTTGCAGCAAGCCGAGAGAAAACGAAAGGACTTGCTCAATTTTGCAAGAGGGATGAACACTTTGGATTCAGCCACCAAGTAAGAATCAATTTCTTCATGTTAAAATTTCACTTTAAGATTTTATTTTCATTAATCATTATTTATTACTAATTTTTTTCTTTTTAAAGAACGACTGTAGAACAACTAAACAACGAATTCAACTGCCTCGACACAAAAATAAAGAAAATCAAAAGCCAAATCCAATTGCCTTCCACTGAGGCTGACATCCAAGATCAAATGGCTCAATTCTTACAGGTAATAGTTTCAATAAATAATTAAGTAATAATTTAAATGAAAAATTAGGTAAAAATTTCAGAATATTGAATAAAAAAGGTTGTATTCAATAAAAATATTTTTGTTAGATGGCAGAGGAGGAAATGGCCCAATTAAAAAGTGATATGGAAGAGCTGGAAGGTGTGAGAAGAACTCTGGCTGAATTCTTTTGCGAGGATTCAAACACCTTTAAAATTGAGGAGTGCTTCAGGGTTTTCCATCATTTTTGCCAAAAGTTTAATCAAGCCATTGCAGAAAACGAAAGACGAAGAGTTCAAGAGGAACAAGTTCAAGCCAGAAGAAAACAGAGAGAAGAACAATTGCTTGCCAAAAAGAGACTCCGTAAGTCGAATTTTTTTTCATATAATTAGTTTTATTAGTTAACTAGCAGCAAATTCTTGTCTTTGGATTTGCATTTACAATAATTAAAAATATAAACGATTTGAAAATCGATTATTTAAAAACCTTAAAATAATAAGTTAAAAATTTTGCTGAAACAATAATTTTAATCATTTTTTGAACTTGTATCATTTTTAAATAAAAGTAAACTAAACTTTTGAGAATTGGACAATTTCTTAAGAAAGGAGTGGAAATTCTATCATTTCTAATTTGGAGAGTCCAAAATTGAACAATTTTATTTTGTATTGAATTATTTCAGATAAAATTAATTTTTCACCAAAAAACACAAATTTTTAACAAATACATAAACTTTACAACAAATATTTGAATTTCCAACACACCATGGAATAGTTAACTTATTTGTCAAACAAATGAGTTTCCAATAAAAGAAAAAAACTAATTTTCTACAAAAGATTGGAAAGTTTTACGAATCACTACCAATTTTTCACTAAATTATTATATTTTTAAGTAGAACAGACAATCTTTTGAAAAAATATTTGAACTTTCAACTACGAATTTTAATTTTTAACAAAATGTTAATTTTCAAACAAAATATTCGAATTTCCAGCAAAATAGTGACATTTTTAGCTAAAAAAATTAATTTGTAATTAAAAAGACGAACTTTCAACAAAATAGTGCAATTTCAAACAAAAGATATAAATTTTTAACTAAAATGATGAATCTTCAACCAAAAAAATGAATTTTGAAGAAATTAGTTTAACTTTCAACCAATGAGTTGAATTTTTAAGCAAAAAATACTAATCCTCTACCAAAAATGTAATATTTGATATTTCAATTAAAAAATATTTTTATTTTGAATCAGAAACAGTTGAATTTAACCAAATAATAAGAATTTTCAACAAAATACTTGAATTGTCAACCAAAGCTGATTAATTTTCAATCAACCGATTGTATTTTTCACAAAAAAATTTATTTTCTACCCAAAAAAAGAGTTTTCAACAAATTATACAAATTTTCAGTCAGACGGGTATATTTTCAAGAAAGGAGAAAATAATATTTTATGAAGAGAAGAAAAATTTTCAACAAAATACATAAATTTTACAACCAAATACTTGGGTCCTCTACCAAAAAAGATTAATTTTCAAATTTCCAAAAGAGAAGAATTTTCTACAAAATAGTTTAACTTTTTTACCCAAAAAGACAAATTTTCAATAAAATAGTCACATTTTTAATCAATGAAATGATATTTCAACTGAAGTGATGAACCTTCAAAACAGAAACTAAATTTTTAACAATGTAGTTTAACTTTCAACTAATAAGTTTAATTTTCAACATTAAAAGATGAATTTTCAACAAAAAATGTAATAGTTTATATTTCAACAAACAAATATTATGATTCGAAATAAGAAAAAGTTGAGTTTAACCAAAGAGTACAATAAAATACAATAAAATTCTCAAATAAAACAGATAATTTTTAACTAAATATTTGAATTCCTAATCAGAAAAGTTCAATTTTTTACCAAATGTTTTAATCTTCAAACATCAATATTAATTTTATACCAAAAAAGTCCAATTTTCAATAAAATACATAATTTTCAACCCAATAATTGAATTTTCAACCGAAAAAAAAAATTCATTTTGAACCAAATATGGAATATTGAAATTTGCAGTTACAAAAATTATCTTTCAAGCAACAAAAAAACATATTATCAACAAAGTCGGTGAATTTTGAATCAAAGAAATTAATTTTTAACTACATTAATAAATATTTAACTAAAAAAGTGAATTTTCAACAAATTAGTTCAATAGTTGAATTTTTGAGCCGAAAATACTATTTTCTGCGAAACAGTTGAATTTTCCATATGAAAATATAAATTTTCACAAAAAAAATTGATTTTCAAGCGAAACAGATAATTTTTAATCAGAAAGTTGCAGTTTCACTTAAAAAAGATGAAATTTATACCAAAAAAATATATATTTTCAAAGCAAAAAACACTTTACGTGATTTTTGGATGACCACTCATTTGCTGATTTATTCATTATTATTTTATGAATTTTTTATTAATACAGTTAAATATTTATACGTAATTCATGCACGGCCCTTCAGGTACGTTATCAGAGATCGAACCATAAAACCTATTTCTTATTTTTAAGTTTCGAAAATATTACCCCTTATTTAATCTAATAATAAATAATTTTTAATTATGAAGGATAATCGATTGAATTTGAAAAGACTTGAAAGGCTCGGGCCTCGAATAATTTTGTGAAATTTCTCTAATTTAGATGATTGTATTCAATAATTAAAACCTCAAGGATTGTATACTGAAGTTTTATATATATTTAAGCAATTTTTTTGCAACAAAATTTTTTATCAAATAGTGGAGAAATTCAAAGATTTCAGCCTTGACTTTGAGAAAATATGGACTTTAGGTGGTGGAAATTCGCCAAGAGACCATTATGAAGGTGAGGTGTCTATTATAAAGCTCGCAAGCTCAGGATTTGAAAGCCAGCGCTGCAACGACTTTCCTCTTTCATATATTACAAATTTTTTCTTTCAGAATAAAAGTAAAACGCCTTCAACTTACGAATGAAGGACTCCTGGAGGATTACTTGAAATAAAAGCAAGTATAGCAGTTTTTTGCGAACATAATTATTAGTTTTTCCATCGTCGAAAAATATGTTACCAAATTTTTATGATTTCTAAAACACATACTAAAACATTTAACAATCATCAAGAGCACGTTTCTAATCACAATATACAAAACCTACAATATAAATTTTATAAGTGTTCACTTTTACAGAAGCTCTTATTGCTTTGGATATGGAAGTTAAGACTTCCGGTTTGAATTAAGAATGTATATTTTAAAAGCACACCTAGAAGTCACACCTAATTAATCACATTAACACACCTAACAGCTTACATCTAGAATTAAAAAATACTTTTTTTATAGAATATAAAGTCAATTTTCAACAAGTCACTCGGTTTGATGAATTACAACGATTGTACAAAATTGTACTCAAATAAGTTGAGTCGGAGAAACTGAGTGACTAGTTGAATGGATTACGTTGTATGAGTTATTTACACATTATTGGTCAATTTTTTTTTTAGATGTATTATAACATAAAAAGGATAAAGAGATTAAAAATGCAAACCGAGTCTGGAAATCTGAATCAGTAGAAAATACTAATTGAAATAGAAGTAGTTTAAAGTCTTTATGAGTAGTTTTTTTACTAATTCATTGTCAAATTCTATTAATTCTATTAGCAATTAATAAATTGACACTAATTAGTCACTATTTAGATAAATTTGTTGCATTTAGTCACCATTTTGCAACAAAATGATGAAATTTTTATCCAATTGGCATTCCTACTCATAATTTAGTGGTTTTCTATTAATTCATAGTCAAGTATTTTACTAATTTACTTAGCAACTAAATAATAAAATCCATAACCAAATGGGGTTTCTATCAATTATTAGTATTTTTATACTGATTCATAGTCAGATATTAATTTGATTGGTAGTGGTTTGGTTTTCTACTATATGCTAAACAAATCATGACATTTTTCACCAAATGACATTTATACTCCTGATTAGTAGTTTTCTTATAATTCATAGACTAATGAAATTAGTAGTGTTTCAATTTCTACCAATTCATTCAGTAACCAAGTTATCAAATTTTATGTGTTCAAATGTTATTTGACTGGAAATGTTGCTACTTGGTTACCATTTCATTATGAAAGGAATGAGTAACTATTGAACTATTAATAATCCAAAATCATCTTAAAACAGGAGAAATGGGATGATTTTTTTAATAAAAATAGGCGAATAACAGGAAAATAAATTCTTTTGAATAAAAGTAATATAAAAACTAATAACGAAAATATTAGCAGTTGATCAATAACATATTGGTACGAATAGGGGCGATACGATATTTTCGTAATCCAAGTTTTCGAAAAATTCTGCACTACTTTATTTTGTTGGCTTTCCATCAAACTTTTTTTAGAAATCGTATATTTAGCATTACTTTTTTAAATAAATGTTTCCCTAAACAATTTTAATTTTTACGAAACCTAACCAAACATAATTTTAAAGAATCTTTCTAGGAATAAAATTAGCCTTTGATCATTGGACTGGATAAAAATTTCGCCTTGTTTCGACAGTGAAAATAAAAACACAATTATTTAAACAACGTATTTTTGAATAAGAAATTTTAACCAGAGCTATTTTTAAATAAGCTTCTTTCAGTACCGTAAACTTGACTTCCGATTTTTGTAGTGTTAGCATGTTGAACAAAAGCTCGTATCAGGTCCAAAATTTCTTTTTTTTCGAATTTTTATGCATATCACCCGGAAATTTGTTCGAATCTACACAAAAATTGATCCGTTTTATTTCTTTTGAAAAAAATGATATTCATAGATGGCGCAAGCCCCGTAAAGCTCAACATGTACTTCACATAAGAAAAAAATACGTTTTTGTACATTTTATACAGAATCGTCAATACTAGCTGAATCTAGTTAAACTCAACATTTCTCTTTAAAATGAACCACAACATATGAATGAAATATTACTTTTCAAATATCACCCTCATAAGTATATTTTATAGGGCCCCAAAAAAGCCCATGAATGAAAAAATAGGTTTCGCGAGTTTTTGCCGCTCATTATGACTTTTTGCGGTTTTTTATAATGCAAATTATTTCTCATACATGAAATACTACTTCAAACTGATAATGAGATGTTTGCAAACATTGTTTAAATAATTTATTATTGTTTTTGGCAATTTTCTCTTAGACTTAAGTTAGAAAGTTGTGGTTAGCTCATGAATGTTCCACTTTTTCTCCAATTTTCAACAAAAGTGAGGTAATACTTAATTAATGTTGACTAACATAATTCTGTCAACAATTTATTATTAGTGTTAATAATATTCTTCTATAAGAATGCTAGAAAATAGCAGAAAGTTTCTGTTCTCTCTGAAATTGTCTATCATTTGTCTACTTTCCAATTATAGCTCGTTATTAGTTAACACAGTTTAGCAAAAATAATTATTTAAAAAAATTATAGTTGTTGATAACTGTCGTCTGCTTTGTTCATGCTAGGTATTTCAGTTTTGTTCTGAAATTTTTAACATTTGTCCCACTTTTTACTTAATCTAGTAATAAATAATGCAAGTTAACAAACAGTTGTTCATATAATTGATTATTGTTTATAACTATCTTCTCTTAAAGAAATGCTAAAAATTTGCCTTTTTCTAAAATATTTAGTTTTGCTTTGCCTTTTCAGTTATGAACAAATAATAAGTGAACCTAAACCAGATTCATTTTTAAATAATATTGTATATTTGAAGTGAATTATTTTTGCTCTTTTCCCATTGTTTGAAAAAAATTAATTTCAAGAAAAAAGATATTTTATACAAGAGACAAAAAAAATAGAATAATTAGAAGTACGTGGGAAGACTAGGCCTTCAAATGACTTGTAAAAGTTCTGTTTCGAATCACAACAAGAAGTTTATTGCAAAGCTTATGAAAAAATAATAGCGAAAGAAAAATTTGTGATTGCACATATTTTAATATTAGCCCCCCTCTCCGTTCCTGGAAAAAACACGTTTTATCGATTATAATATACAAACAAATAATTGATTGATTATAACATCTTACGGGACAAGGTAGACTTACTGCAGTCAGGAAATTGGTTCCGGTACTCTCTTACCACTTGTAGTAAATATTGATTTTGACTTATGCGCTTAGTAAGAAGGAAATTAAAGTCAGATATCAATTTTACAAATATCTGTTTCATTTGATAAGATTATATTCACAAAAAAGAAAGAGATTGTTTAAAATACGATTTTTTCTCATGTTTATTCATTATTTGTTCATAACTAAAAAGGGAAAGCTAAGTTAAACTTATAGAAAAAACCGCAACTTTCTAGCACTTACCTAAGACAAGATAGTCATAAATTGTAATCAATTGTTTAAATAAGCATGTTCGTCAAGTTGTATTAAATATTATCTGACTAAATAAAAAGTGGACAAAAAGTTTAAGAGTTCAGAAAAAAACACAACTTTTTATCATTTATCTAAGAGAATATAGTTATAAACAATAATAATTTGTTGAAATTATTATTTTTGCTCAATTGAATTAATTACTAACTCCCTCCAAGTGATAAGTAGACAAATAGTTGAAAATTTCAGAAAAAACCGCAACTTTCTGGAATTATTTCAACAGTCTATGAATAAAAATGATAATAAACTGTTCAAAGTAATTATTTTGTTAACTGTAATCAATTATTCACCACATTCTTATCAAAAATTAGACAGAAAGTGGGAAATTTTTCAAGCAACTTTAATTTTCTAGCATTATTCTGAAAGAATATAATCAATAATAATAAATTGTAGAAAAAATTGTGTTTTTCAACACTGATTATGTATTACATCAATATAATTGAAAATTTGACAAAAAGTGGAAAATTCTCGAAAAACCCGCGGACTTTTTAACTCTATTTCAAGAGAAAGTAGCTAAAAACAATAATAAACTGTTTAAAGAATTTATTTTATTACCTAATTAACAACACAAAGTAGTATTTTATGTATTAGAATCAATTTTCAGTTTTTATAAACCGCAAGAAATCATAATTAGCGTTGAAAACTCGCCATTGACTCTTTGCTGTCATATTTTGAAAAACTAGAAAAATAATTAATTATTCAAGCAACTTGTCATCAACTGTCTCTGCAGCGTTTATGACAGAAAAAGTAGTTGGTAAGTCATTTTTAGTCAAATCCGTGCAAACCATATAAGTCTATTCATGGAAGAATGGTAAAAATGGGCATTTTTTATAATAATTGTTTGAATAAATGGAAAAATAGTAAAATTACTGAATTTAATAACATTAAAACATTGAAAAGTCATTTTTAGTTCATTTCTGTTATCACAACTCACAAGTCAGGTTACAAGTATGTAGCTAAAACATCTCGTACCAATCGTATCAATCTCACGGAACATCAGAAATAAGAAAATCTAAAAAATCTAGGCCTTTATGATTTTCGTAAAATAATGATAGTTTCAACTATCTCTTGACTGGGTCTCATCAAAATGTTCAATACTGCTAATTGACTAATTTTGTGATACTTTTTTTTCTGTAAAAATAGTCAATTGAATATGTAAGTTTATATACGTACAAAAATCTTCATTTATTTTCTCAAACTGATGGAGGCAAATGCTGTTGAATTTTTTCCTTTGCCTGAATTTTGCTTGGGGCCTCCGAATCGTCGTTGTTTAGTTTAATTTGAAGCAAATGGTGTATTTAGAATTTATTTTGGATTTTTGCTACAAAAATAACCGACATCAAAGTAACATACGTCGCGGACGAATTCAGGATACTCGGATATCTACCAGAAAAAATTAAAATTTGAGTGGATTATTAATTTTTTTCGGATGATCTGATTGATGCACGTAAAATATGTTGAGCAATCATAGAATAAATAATAATTTTATTATTCAATAATCAATTATTAATTATTGGTTACATATTGTGTGCGTCAACCCGATGTTATTTGTGTGTTTTAAAGTGTTTTGTACCTTTGGCTCTTACTTTTGATATTTAATAGTGCAGATTCTCTTATGCGACTTGTACATCAACATGAAGTCGTCAATGTTGCGGCGTTTTTATACGGTGCCGCGTATAGGGCCGCAGAGGAGCTTGGCCTCCATTTCATTCCAGGGACACTACACTTGGACATGTTCTCAGTGGATGCTAAAAGTATTACACGCTACGGGTACATAGAGAGACACAATGTGGCTCTAAAAGTGTTATATTACTATCTTAGGCACTTCTATGGTATTGATCTATTGCTCGTCTTGCCATACGCCCGAGGGGAACTCGAGTCCGTTGTGTAGAATCATCAGTGTAACATCTACTGGAATTTCTCATTCTCCACGACTCAACGTATCAACGCTACGAAGCCTGATATTGGCCTCCAAGATCTAAAGACCCAGATCATTTACGTGATTGAATTCTCGGCACCATTCGATGGTAATATCACGGCTAAGAAGGAAGAGGAACTGGCGAATTATGGAGCACTTCTTTTCGAGCTGAGCAGACTGTACCAAGGCTACAAATTCCATCTTGTAGTTCTCATAATCGGCTGTCTTGGAGGTATGAAAGCTTAATTTCTTAGTCAACTCAACAAGATTCCGGCTTACCAGCGTCAGGCTCATTCCTGGCATCAGATCTGGGTGTTCGATGATCTTCTGAAAACACCTTGCCAACGCAGGATATACTCTAGTCAGGTACTTGTACCAGAAGTTGTGCACCATGTCCGGACCTGGAACTTTCCAGTTACTCGCTCTTTTCAAAACCGCTGAAACATCTAAAGCCGTGGTGTTAGTCAACTCGATTTCAGGGTTATTGCTAGCTCTTGTCTTCTCTATTTGGAACCAGGCAGCGTTTAAATTGCTTTTGTTCATTTTACACCAAACACCCGACCAATACTTAGTCATGTCTTCCAGTTGAGGGACTTTGGTTTCTTGCTGGTGTATCGGCTTTGTGGTTCTATTTCTTTTTTTACATTGAGTCAGTCAACCTAATTTGCACCTTACTGTGCTGATATCCATGTCCAACCTGATCTTTCATGGTGGATCTCGCTCCCTTCCTGGGGCAGAGAATGCCTTTGTATTGGTTCTACATGTCCGAAATCTAGTAAAGCATGACCAAAATTCCTTTCAAGGTGCTGTAGTTTTTTCGGATTTCGCTGTTCAGATCATCGCTTTAATCTCCGGATGTGGTTCTAGTGGATATGGTACTTGATTTTCATTATCCCTTGTACCTATGCTTTTAGCTTCAATCAGATCTTCGTTGTCCACATCTTCCAAGGGAAGTTCATCAATAGGAAGCTGCTGTTCCGCTTGCATTTCGATGGCAGCTATTTCAACAGCCGAAAGCAATCTGTTTACAGATATTGAGCGTTTTTGATCTGCTAGATTCTGCTCATTTATTGGCATAAATAGAATAAATGAAAAAATAAAATAAGGAAGGAATAAAATAAATGAATAAATAATATAAATGAATAAATAATATAGATGAATAAATTGATCAAATGAATAATATAATACATAAAATAGATTTATAAATTATGAATACGATACAGAATCACAACATGGAAATTAACTCTTTGACAGGTCGCGTGACGATACGGTTACGTTTATAGCCCACCCCTATGTCTGCCTCAGGCTACTGAGTCAAGTTGTATTGTCACTGTTCGTCTCAAAAAGGTAAATTCATACCTTGGCGGTCAACACTAGAGAAATCTTAACTGTATGACAGGTCTAGTGATGTCACGGTTAAGTTTATCCCCATCCCTATCTCTACCGTCAAGCTTATGAGTCAGATTGCATTGAAACTGTCCGTCTTGTAGAGGAATATTTGTATCTTGAGGGTCAACAAATGTCCATTTCTGTTATAGAGAGTGTCCGTTGGGGAGAGGTAGGTGTCCGCTTTGGAGAGGTGTCCGTAAGAAGAGGTTTCACTGTATTTTGTTAAAAATTCTTTTTCTTTTTGGTTAAGAATTAATTAATTTAAATGAAAATTTAACTATTTTTTTTCTTCAAAAGTTTTTACATTTTTTAAGTTACTCTCATACAAATTTGATTACTCTACGTTTTAAAGCATGGTACAGTAATGTCGTCACATCAAATAGTTTATGTTACTCAGGTGCATAGACGCGTTTTTATGCGAAAGCGTAGAGTATCGTAATGCTGTACATTACGATACAGCAGACGATCACTCTTCACATTACACTCCGCTGTATCGTAATGCACAACATTACGATACTCTACGTTGTCGCAACAGAACTTGTAAATGCACTGTCGTTACATAAAATAGTATATGCGCTAATGTGCACAATTCGTGTCTTCACGCGACTCGCTTACAATTCTCGCAGGACTTATCTCGCCTCGGCTTCGATCGTCCTGAGAGCGTTGCCGCTCGTCGCATAAAGACCCTGATTATGCACCTTGGCACATAATATACTAATATGCGCCAATGCGCACAATTCGTCTCTTCATGTTTGACGACGGTGCATTTACAAGTTTCGTTGCGACAGCGTAGAGTATCTTCATGTTGTATATTACGATACTGCGGACGATCACTCTTCACATTGCACTCCGCTGTATCGTAATGTACAACAAAATCGTCGCATAAAAACGCGTAAATGCACCGGAGTCACATGAAAATAAAATTATGCTATGAATGCGGTGAACACATCTTGGAACAAAAGAATATAAGAGAAAGAAATCTTTACTACACGCCTTTGAATTTGTCTTTAGAGGAGGCCTTGAATATCGAGGTAGAAACCATAGAGGAATCAAAAACGCAATGGAGACAGAAAGCCATCCACGGCGAGCACCCCAAAACGTTAGATCAACATAAAGTAGATAGTGAGGCATCCAAACTTTGGCTGAGAAAGGGCGTCCTGTATCCGGAAAAGGAAGGATTCGTTATTGCGATACACGACAGGGTTATCAGCGCCAGAAATTATCGCAAACACGTGCTAAATCAAAACATAGTTGACCGTTGCCGATTATGCGGAGATGCCAACGATTCCATCGAGTACATTATTGATGGTTTTCGCGTAATGGTTCAAAGAGAATATACGCACAGGCATAATGATGTGGTGGGCATTATACATCAACAACTTGCCGTAAACCTAGGACTCTTAACAGAATGGATGCCTTTCTATAGATACATTCCAATGCCCGTTTTAGAAAACAAAGTTTACATCTTATATAGGATGTCACTATCTAGACAGATCATTACATCCAAGCCAATCGACCGGACATCGTAATGGGAGAAAACAAAAGGTGGAAGAGTCTACACATTGCTACAGGCAATGTGCGCGCAAGATGCACTGAACATCTTGAACATTTAGGAGTCAGTAGGGTACTGGCAGCCGCTCAGAAGGCGGTTTTATTGAACACCTGTCGCATTGTAAGAAACTTCCTAGGCCATCACGAGGCAATCGACTAAAAACCTACAGAGTGATACATGGTAGCTCTAAGAAAGCATCCAGAGGCGAGTGTTGTCACCTCCAACACTTGCGACCGCTGTGTAAGCATAACAGCGGTAAAAGACGAACTGCAAACTACTATACTCGTATATAACTATAAACTAGTATACCATGCTCCTAATTTTGTACCTACAACATCATCGCAAATGATTTCATACATCGTATTAAATTAACTAATTACATCCTATGTGTGTTCAAAGACAACAGTTGTTGATTTTGTAAGCAAATTAAATAAGTAAATATAAAACTTTGTCCTGGAAAAGTAATTTTTTTTGCACTGAAACTGCTTCGAATGTTTGTGAGAGAGATATGCAGTAACTGTTTCTATGTAAAATTCACAAGAAACAGTTGTTAGTATTTAATTTTAAATATGACGAATTTGTTTTGAAAATTGCGGAATTTTTGCTTTTTCAATTTCGGATTTTCCTTTATCATTTAAATTGCTGCATATCTAATTGAAAAGAACAAAGGTTCAATTATATTTGTTAAAATACAAATCCTAAACAAATAAATAATTTTTGTGAGACAGATTTTCTGTCACTAACTCTATGTACAAATTAACATTAGATCATTTGTATTGTCTATTCTTGTAATCTTAAATGTCACGAATTTTTCATGTATTAGAAAAAGTCCTTTGGTGATCCACTTTACCAGATCAATAAATCCGTTACCTAAGGCCAAAAGACACATACATCCTGCAATTTATATCCACCTCCCATGACAAAACAACTGAATCTGAATTGTCTTAAATGATTCAGAGGAGTCCAACTTTCATAAAATCGCTCATTTAGAGATGTCGCTACAAACCTTTTTTATTTCAGTTGTATGTTGTTTATTCTATGTGTAATATTTCATATTATTGATCCACATTTTTTAATAGAAAACTGGTTGAAGCAAAAAATTGTTTAAACAATGTCACGACGATTTAAAAAAATGTACTACTTGAAATCATTCAATATTACGTTTAATTCAGAAAATACGATTTAAAAAATATTTGCGGAAAATTAATCGTTTAAATAAATTATATTTGTTTAAACGATTAAAAAATGGTGGATATATTCGTTCTATACACTATACAGTCGGAAAAATAATTATGTGTATTTTATTTGATTGAATTTCTTTAAAGTTATCGAAAAAAACTGTTTAGGCGAATCAAAATTGTTTCAACAAATAGAAATTTATTGAACATTAAAAGATTTATATCAAAATTATATAATTAGTCGACAAAAAGTAGGATAGGATAACAATTTGAGAAAAAACAAGACATATCTCTGTGTCAATTTTTTGAAATTTTGAGAATAAACATTAAGTAATTGTTTAAATAATGACATGTTTAAAAAAAATTACTATTCCAAACAATGACAAACTATTACATTTCAATCAGAAAATACGAATTTTTAAAATATTTTTTTGGGAATAAATAATTGTTTACATAAGTTACATTTGTTTACAAAATTAAAAATTGCTTAAAAAATCATGAGAAATATTCAAATCATCCATTAGCAATTATTTGTATAAAACAGACGACGGAAATTGCTAAACAGTAGCAGTAACAATTTGTATGAAACGTTATACGTAATTTGTTTTGAAAATTGTGGAATTTGTGATTTTTCAATTTCGGATTTTCATTTATCATTTAAATTGCTGCAGATATTATTGAAAAGAGCACAGGTTCAATAATATTTGTTAAAATACGAATACTAAACAAATGAAATAAGTAAATACAAAACTGTGGCCTTTTCGGCCTCCAAATTTTTTTTTCTTGCACTGAAATTGCTTCAAATTTTTGTGAGACAGATTTTCTGTCACTAACTCTATGTAAAAATTAACATTAGATCATTCTTATTCAGATCCCGGAAGCTGGAATTGCAACATTGTCATATCGATATGGGCCCTTTGCCATAATTTAGTGCTAATTTATGCTGCAGAACAAAAATTTTGTGCCCGGTAATTTTGGTCAAAAACATGTAGTAATGTAAAATGCCAGCTTCACCTGAAGCTACAACTTCGGTATGTGCAACTCGGAAAATATTAGTGATATCGAATTCTTCTTTGCGCAGGAATTTAGTGCTAATTAAGTGCTCTGGATTTGGGCCATGCATAAATTCCGGGCCCTTTTTTATACCAAAAACGTGTAGTAATGCTGGCTTCAGGTGCCTCTGGTATATGGAACTTGGAAACTATCAGTGATATCAAATTCTCCTTTGCACAGGAATTTAGTGCTTATTTAGTGCTAATAAATGCCGCAAAAACTAAATTTTGTACCCGGAAGTTTTGACCAAAAACATGTAGTGCTGGATTCAGGTGACTGGTATGTGTAACTCGGAAAATATTTGTGATATCAAATTCTACTTTGCACAGAAATTTATTGCTTATTTAGTGCGAATATGTGCCGCAAAAACTAACTTTCGGAACTTTCGGCCAAAGACATGTAATGCTGGCTTTAGGTGACTTTGGTATGTGAAACTCGAAAACTATTAGTGGCCAGCATTACTACATGTTTTCGACTAAAATTACTGGGCACAAAATTTGTTTTTTGCGGCATTTATTCGCACTAAATAAGCACTAAATTCCTGGGCATACCGGAGTCACCTGAAGCCAGCATTACATGTTTTTGGCCAAAATTTCCGGACATAAAATTCAGTTTTTGCGGCACATATGAGCAGTTAATTAGTACTAAAATTCTGCGCAAAGAAGAATTTGATATCACTAATAGTTTCTGAGTCTCACATACCAAAGTCACCTGAAGCTAGCATCACTACATGTTTTTGACTAAAATTACCGGGCACAAAATTTATTTTTTGCAGCATTCATTAGCACTAAATAAGCTCTAAATTTCTTTGCAAAGTAGAATTCGATACCACTAATAGTTTCCGAGTTTCATATACATATAGTATTTCATATAAAAAAACTACATTTGTACGTATTACTGCTACTGTTCAGCATTTTCCGTCGTCTGTTTCAAACAAATAATTACTAATGGACAATTTGAATATTTTCCATGACTTTTTAAGCAATTTTTAATTGTTTAAACCAATGTAACTTATTCAAACAATTATTTATTCCCAAAAAATATATAAAATAATCGTAGTTTCTGATTGAAATGCAATAGTTTGTCATTGCTTGGAGTAGTAATTTTTTTTAAACATGATGTAATTATTTAAACAATTACTTATTGTTTATTCTCAAAATTTCTAAAAATTCACCCAGAGATGTCCAGTTTTTTTTCAAATTGATATCCTATCCTACTTTTTGTTGAATAATTATATAATTTGATACATATTTCTGACTGTATAGTGTATAGAACGAATATATCCACCATTTTTCAATTGTTTAAACAAATATAATTGATTTAAACAATTACCTTTGCGAATATTTTTTTTTAAATCATACTTTCTGAATTAAAAATAATATTAAATGATTTCGAGGACTAGTAAATTCTGTTAAAAACGTCGTGTCATTGTTCAAAAAATTGTTTGCTTCAAGCAATTTTCTATTAAAGAATGTGGATTAGTCATATAAAATATTACACATAGAATTATTTTCGTAAGTATATTTTAATATATATTTTTGTGTCTATTTTCATAAAAAATGAAAAATACACAATTGCTATAAAAAATGTTTATAGCGACATCTCTAAATGAGCGATTTTATCAAAGTTGGACTCCTCTGAATCATTTAAGACCATTCAGATTCAGTTTTTTTGTCATGGCAGGTGGATATAAATTGCAGGATGTATGTGTTTTTTGGCCTGAGGTAACGGATTTATTGATCTGGTAAAATGGATCACCAAATGACTTTTTTTAATACATGAAAAATTCGTGACATTTAAGGAAGACACTTCAAAATAGTTGGACTTTACTCCAAGTATTTTGTAGCTCTCCTCGTGGATGGAGTTTGCGTGACAAGAAGAGAGGATACGATCCTCCAGTCTTCTCACAGGACGTCCACCCTGCGATCTGCGATTTTCAGACGCAAGATTCAGAATGCTGCTTTTCGGCCGAGTTTCGCCCTTTTATTTTCTGCCCTCCCCTTCACCCTGTTACGCTTACGTAACCAAGCTTGAGTAGGAGTAGTTGGATTCTGCGCTTTGCTCCTTTCTCCTCTGTGATGCAACTTTAACATTGAATCACGCAGGAGAAAGGCCAGGGATGATCCCGAAGGAATAAACACTAAGCGGAGGCGTAGCAACCGTGCCGAAAGCTAAATGGCACCTGGGAGAGGTGTCTTGAACGGTGACTCTGGGATACCGGGTGACCTCTCAAGAGTATGCTGCCTTATCCTTGCACGCGGGGCTCTACAAGAATGGACGAACCCTTTTCAGCAGAACGCTTAAATAAAAAGATACGAAGTACAGAAAATTTCACAAAACAAAGAAAAACAAATGGGACACATGGAAGAAAAATATAGAGATAGACAATGTGGTTATACTTTACGAGAAAGTGAAGTCCAGCCAATTTCAGCGTGATTTCTTCAATTTCTTATATGCTTTGCTGAGTAGACCTTCTTCGTAGTTTTCCATCCAAACTCTGCTCTAAATGTTTGTTCTCTTCCTTGCTGTTCATAAACGGGTTTCTTAAAGATCTCCTCTCGACGAATTTCCAATCTTCGGTTAAAGGCCATACCCGTGTTGGCATCCACGTTTCGTACATCTCACATAGAGCCTTTGTTTCGCCCGGGACTAATTCTGCAGGTCCCTCGTCAATTTTCTCGCTCGCTTCTCGTCTTTCTCACTTTGCCTTTTCTCTCTCGCTTTCGAAAGAGGCTCTTCGGTTAGCAGGTTGGTGGTCCTTAAAATTGAGTTTTCTTTTGGTGGCGACTCTCTCTCTCCTTCAGGAATCTTCTCTTCTACTCGGGCCTGCTTCTCCGGTCGTAAATCATCGTCCGGTATGATTTCTTCTACCAACTCATCGTGCTTGCTTTTCCGTACTGTATAAACACCTCTTTCCTGTTTCTGCGCTGATTTTTCTTTGGTGTTGATCAGCCATGCGTTTTCGGTCTCGCTTAACTGCTTCTCCTTATTCTCCTCCTTTTCGAGAGCTGCAGCTTCTTGCCATCGAATGTGTCCGATACTGTGGACCTGTAGTTTTTGTCAAATTTCTTCTTCAAGCTTCTTGTTTTCAGGTGCTTTCTGGTTGAGCGCTACAATTTCGTGTGGCTGTGCATCCGTAGAGATTTGTTACGGCGTGACTCTGCCAGTCGGTTCCACTGCCTTTTTGGAAGCTGTTGCTCCACAATATACGATCTCTACCTCGTCTAGTGAGTTGCAGATCTCTGTCACTAGGTGAGGTGCCAGTGTTGTTGTATCGGCTTGTTTATGCGTGATTTATCATGCTTGTTAGTTGAAGCTTGCAGGGCATGCTCCAATTCGTCACGTGTACCAGGGGTTCCTCTCATCAAATTGTGTGACTACAGTGGAATGGAGGCTTGTTCAGGTGTGATTTTCCGTGAAGGTTCAAACGAGTTGTTCCCTTCGCCGAGAATCACCTCCTTCTCGACGTAGGGAATGTAGGACCGCGATAAAATGATCTTGTCTCCTGGTTGGATTGCATCCGAAGTTCCAACCTTCCTCCTTCTCACGTTTTGTATAAATTGCGGCATGTTTACTTCCGAGACTGACGTATTTGCGGATAATGGTGCTTTTCGTTTCAGGGTAGAGATAAAGCGGGCTCGAGCCTTGAGGATTCAGTGACCATGTTCATCCGGTGTAAAGATGGTATCTTCCTGCATCATTGACTTTTGGGTCGGTACTGACCTCGCCGAAATTTTCCGACGCTTCTAGGACCCTTCGTGTTTCCGAGGCTTCGTTTCCTTTCTCCCCACTCTCACTTTTCTTCCTTAGGTATTTGTGAAGATCGTTCGCATGGTACTGCCCCCTCTCCCCTCATTTGCTGTGCTGCCTAGAATATAGACATTGGTGGCTAATTATGTCCTTATTTTATATGGCCCTTCATAGAGAGAGAGAAATTTCGCTATGGTACCTGCTGTAGTGTTTGACACATTACATGCCTTCGCCAATACCCATTCTCCGATTTCAAATGTGACGCCTCTCTTTTTCTTATTAGTCCGGTCTAATTGCTTCTCCCTTTTTTTCTTAATTCTGTCCCTGAGTACAACCAATTGCTCCTGTCGATTAGCAAGGGGGTGTGGCGGCGTACGTGGTAACAGGACTTCCCACCATCTTTTGGGCCGGTGCCCCCAGAGTGCCTCATGTGGTGTGATTTCGGTCGTTTCGTGGTGGGATTCATTGATGACAGTTTCAATATTTTCGATTTGAAAGTACCACCCACCGTGTCGGTCCGGTGGTCGGAGGGTTCTAAATAGTCTCGCCATTTCTCTATTTACCCTTTCTACCATATTTGCCTGTGGATGACGGATTGACGTTAGAATCATCTGTATCTTTCTTTCTTCTAAGGCTTGCCTCCATTTGTGACCTGTAAATTGCGTCCCTCTGTCTGAAAGTACTTTACGTGGTTTTCCTATACTTTCTATGAAATCATCCACCTTTCTTATAGCCATTTCGCTAGTTGCTTTGCGTAATGGATATAATTTCGTGTATTTTGTAAATGTGTCTATCATAACCAATAAGTGTTCGTATCCATATTTTGTTTTCGTAAAAGGACCGAAAAAGTCAATAGATAGAATCTCCAAAGGTTCTTTCGATAACACTGGTTCTTGCAGAGCTTGTGACGCCTGTGTTGATAGTTTGCTGCGTAGGCAGGAGTCGCATGTGGCAAGCGTGTGACACGTGACCTCAGCCATGCGTGGCACATAGAAAGACTCCCGTAGCATTTTATACGTTTGCTCTGCGCCAGGATGTCCGTATGAGTAGTGACATTTCCACATAATTGTTTGCATTAATTGTTGTGGGACACATATACGATGAGTAGATCCGTCAAAATGATACAATACTTCATTTAAAACTTTGAAGCGCGTGGAATCGTCATTTTGTTATACGTGTCACGCATGATTTGTAGTCATTTTTTGTCCTCTCGTTGTTTCTTCGGGATGTTTCTTATCAGCTGCTCGACTTCCGGGGTCCATTGGTAACTCAGCGCGTCGATAGTGACGCGAGTCTCTCCACGATTTTTTTTGTAGCTTTCACCGTCGTGTACTCTGCTTAGTACATCCGCCATTATGTTCTCCTTTCCCGGTGAGTGCTCGATCTGAATCTTGTAGTCTTGTATTGCTAGCATCCATCGTATTAATCGGGCATTTACAAATTTGTACGTTTTTAGGAACGCAAGCACCAAGTGGTCGGTCCTGTTTATAATTTTCGCTCCGTGCATATATGTGCGAAATTTTCGCAGTGCCCATACGATGGCTAGCAGTTTTTTCTTTATTGTAAAATATGTCAACTCAGGTCCTTTCAATGTACGACTTGCAAGAGTGATGATCTCTTTCTCTTTTTTGTCGTTCAGTTGGTATAGTACGGCACCGAGGGCATAATTACTTGCGTCTGTTTCAAGATAATATCGCCTTTTCCAGGGACTGTGAATGCTGTTATTGGTTTTGAGTTTTCTTCCAAAGGTATTTGTAAATAAGCTAACTTTAAATCAATTTTTAAGATGAATTTTGCTGATCTTAGAGTGTCCAGTATTTCTTTCATGAGTGGGATTGGGTAGAGGTCTTGTTTAGTACCATTATTAACTTTTCTGAAATCTAAACAGAATCTATAGTCTTTCCCTGGTTTTTTATCATAACTATAGGGTTAGACCAATCAGAACAGGAGGGTTCTATTATGTCCCGTTCTAATAATTTATCGACTTTTTGATAAATTACTTCTTTAATTTTTGGGCTCACGTGGTAATATCGCTGTTTAATGGGATCGTGGCCTTGGACGTCAATTTTATGTTTCGTTAAACGAGTCGCCCTATGTTCTTTTCCCTGGTGTATTTTCATTTTATTTTCTAGGAGCTTTTTAAATTGAGATTGTTGGCTTTCGTTAAGCTCAAAAATACCTTTGCAAATTACCCTTATCTCATTTGCTTTTTGAGATTCATTTCCTATTTTATTTTGATCAGTAACTTTTTTATTATTCCAAAGGTTACTGTCGCTATTCTTATATTTTCCTCGTATTTTTTATTATAAAAAATGTTTCCCGAATTATTTTTCTTATTACTCCTAACCTTAGATTTACCTATTCTGCATGAGTCTTGTGTGCTTGAGTCGTCGCTAGTATCTTGGGTGGGGATGCTCTCTAGGGGTTGGAATATGTTGCTCGTGGGGATGCTTATTAAGCTTGGGATTTCGTTTGTAGGATTTTTTATGGGGATTTGGGCGTTTTTGATTTTTTGGGATCGGTTAGGATTGATAGGTACTAGGGGGATTTCGCTATCTTTTACAGTTGGGTTATTCTTGTTAAGTTCCCTTGTCCTTTTGAGGTTAATACTACCTCCGAATTTTGGTTTCCTATTTTTATAATTTTCTTCTTTTTTCCTTAATATTTTATCCTTATTGATTGTCTTTTTTATTTCCTTAATCCCTTTTATTGTTATTTCAGGTTTATTTTTAAATATATATTCCGTTTTTGGAAGGGGTAGCAACTGTGGGTTTGCTTCCATGGGATAGCGGATGGGTGGACTCCCTGGTAGCCAACAAGTTTCTGAGTCGTAATCTAGGGTCATTCATAGGGCTTTCAGCATATCCGTACCTAAAATGCCTACGGATTTTAATTTTGGGACTAACCTGAACATAACGTATTTTACTTTCTTTCCTATTAAGATTGGGACTACTGATTGCCCAATTGTGTCAACGGTTTCTCCATTCGCGACCGTTAATTTGCGCGAAACTGGTTTTAAAATTGGAAAATTGGAATTTTCTATTTTTTCCAATAATTCCTTGCCAACGTAGGAATGTTTGGCACCTGTATCAATCAGAATTCGAAATAGTTTATTTTCGAATTTTGTCATTAAATGAAAACTTGTCTCCGTTGTTTCGTCTCTATCCGAGTTTAAGAATTCACGCGTTTCGGTGACAGGTTGAGTTATTTTTGGTCCTAATACCCGCCCCTCCAGTTCCCTGGTTATACGCATAATATGGGCATTCTCTTTTAAAATAACCCGTTAAACCACAATGATAACGATTTGAATTATTTGTGTTTTCGTCTGAGTTTGTTTTATTGTCCTGTTTTTTGTTTGAGTTAGGAATTGTTTTTTCTTGAGAGACTTTGTTATTATTGTTACCCGAATTTTGATTCTTATTTTCGTAATTTGATTTTTGGGAATTTTGTTTGTTATTATTTCCTGAAATGTTTCCCCCATTTTCTGTGGGGAATTCGATCATCGGGTTACTTTGACCTTGATTTTGCCCTAATGACATTTTATTAAACATTGGTAACATTTGGTTATACGGATTGAATGAATGTCTTGATCTATTGTTTGTGAATCTGGGTTGATAATTTGGTTGGAATTTGGGTTGAAAATTTGATTGAAAACAAGGTGGGAATGTAGATCTGAAGTTAGGTCTGAAATTTTGTTGATATTGGTTAGAAAAAGGTTGGAATGGATATCCAAATGGTGTAAATGGAAATCGGTTTTTGTATTGTTTTCTACCCTGGTAATTTTGGTTTTGATATCCGCTGTTGTTATTATTTTGTTCATTATTCTTTTCCGTTTTATAATCTTTGTCATTTTCTGGATTATTTTTATCCCAACTACTATTACTGCGTTTTTGTTCTATTCTGTCCTCTATTTTAGATTCAGTAATTTGTAGAACTTGCCCTCGAATTTTTGACTTGGCTAGCTCAGTTTCCCATTCTTTACCTAAGTCCTCTAATTTTTCAAAAGTTTCAAAATCGTTTCTTTTTATATACAATTTATATTCTATTCTGAGGTTTTCATATATTCTACGTAATTCCCATTCTAAGCTTTTTCTAGGGTAGAGTTCAGTAAAGAGTTTTCTAATTTCTGTCAGGTAAGAGTGGGTGTCTTGTGTTCTTTTTTGATTTTGGTAGATCTTCATGATCCCAAAAGAGTGTATTGTCAATGAGGTCAAAGATTATGTTATGTTGAGTATTTTGAGTTGATCTGTCTTTGTGCGTCCTATTGTTTATACTGGGTGATTCTATGTTTTTTTGCGTGAACCCTCTACCGCGACCTATTGATCTGTTAATTGTTTTTGGGATCGCTCCCCTACTTTGGATTGTATAGTTAGTTGAATTGATGTTTTGATTAGGAAGTACAGCAGCACCTTCCAAATCTGGATTATTGTGGTTGCTTTCCATAGCTGTAGATTTTTGCATTATTTTTTTAATTTTTCCCGATCTGAGTTTCATTTAAAATATTAATCTAGTCGGAGTTGTTTTAGTTGGACACTCTGTATATTTTATTTTCTCCGATTTGTACCTTGAAATTTTATAAGAGTCTTGTGTCGTCCTTTCGTACTTTATTTTGGTTTAAAATTAGAGAGTTTAGTTAGATACTGTTTTGATTATTCCAGGATTCCAAATTGAGCTTCTTTTTGCTCTCTGATGTTTTGTTTATAAAGTACGTCGCGTGACCTTTCCGCGAGTCGTGAGGGTACGGGTTGCGCGTAAGCTTGTTACCTACCGCGCTTGAATTTCTCGCCGAGTAGGGCGATTGTAATATTCAGCGAAAATAAAAATGTATGCCATTCCCGTTTTCAGGTTTCCCTATTACTTTCTTATTTTTTTATGTATTTATTCCCAGAAAAAAAATAACTCTTTCAAATTCCTCGTTTCATATTTCAATCTGCTCTAGTTTCCTTTTTCCAAGTTCGGATAAATTTTGCCAATTTACTAGCAAAACCTTTCTTGTTAGTTTCCGCTTTGGTTTCGTTGGCGTAATTCGTTTAATCTTTGAATCACGACACTCGAATGAATATTAGAATATTCGTAAATACGGAGTACCATCAAAATATATATGATTTTAAGTGTAAAATCATAGGCATGCATAATTCATTCGTATAAACATATATCAGGTCATTGGTACATATCAATCATTTGCACAAACACATAAATCATTTTCATAAACATGTAAATCAGAAAAACTATCACAAATATTGCAGGTACAATAATTTTATATATATAAACGTCATTATTTCAATGGTATTAAAAATTCGATCAAATGGAAAAGCATGTGAAATCAATAGCATGCAAAAAAGACTTCCCTCGGGTCGCTATCAACTGGGGCGTAGCACGCTATGATGAATAATCTTCTGATTCCTACCTTCATTCTAGTCCACAACAATCTGGGCGATACAAAATCGAGATATTTGAGATGCTTTCTTGCTTTTTCATTCATAATCAAACCGACCCCTTCACTACCATGTGATTCAATACCTACTCTTGACCAGATTTCAAAACCGCCTTTCAACACCCCATTTTTTATGTTTCTACATTCGCGACCCTTTTTCTTCGTCTCAGGTACTCATAAAATATCTTGTTTCCTTACGTGTACAGTTTCTCGCAGTTCTATTACCTTAAGATCATTCACTCCTCTAGCATTCCAAACACCCAGCCTCCATTCATCATTGTTTAAATTGTACACCCAACTACCACCTTAATGCGTGAGTTTTGTTTTGCGAGTCGAAAATCATGTCTAAGTTAAGAAGTCATTCGTCGTATGGTGGAGAATCTTATTGTAACGTCAGTCCCGCCAAACTTCTGTTATTGGGAGGGGGGAGGGTGTAAGGATAGCAAACCGAGAATCGCAATTGGTTGATTTTTTATGCTAAGAAGGTCACCAGTCTTTATAAAAATGATGTTTCTGCTTACTCTTAACAAAAATTCAATTTTATTCCGACTTTTTGATACTTTCATAACAATTTAGATATCTCGCGGCCAGAAAACAAATGAATTTCTTCTCAAATTATAGATCGCGAAAAGAAGAGCACCGTGAACGTTAAACTAAATAAAAAAATCATTTTTTAAGTAACACTGTGAGAGGTAAGGGGACTCACACCAAAAATCACCCCAAGACGTGAGAGGCAAAGAGATTACCACAAAAAAAACTCACCAAAACGTGGGAAGCAAGAGGACTTCTCAAAAACCATCTCGACATGTAACAGATGAGCAGAACTATCCACTAAAATCGTTTATATAATTTTATTATTAACTATCGTTTTCTTGCAATGTAACCATTTTGATAATTTAATTAAGAAAATATCTAAGTCGTTCTCCAGCTACATAAAAGTAAGAATAAAATAAAATATTCGTTACGCGTTAACAGAAAAATAATACAAGAAGCATATATATACAAGCATATATATATATATATAAGAAGCATATATACACACTTCTTGTTGTATATTTCTAATACATAAATGTGCTTACAGGGATTATACCTGAAAGGCACCACATGCAACAAAAAGTATATATTTTTCGCTAGTACTAATGTATTATTTCATACCATTTTAGAGACCAAAATTTGTTTAAACTTGTAAACAAATTGGTAACATATGTATATTCACGGCTCGATCCCATTAATTGTTATGTTCTAGTTTCCGACGTCTTTAATGGACTTCCATCACTTGAATTCAATTATTTTTATTACCCTTCGCATGCTAGAATGATCAATGCCTTGACCTACCTACCAATATCCCATACACATTGTACAATGTAGTGTACACACCAGAGCAATATAGCTATTCTCAATGAATCTGGTTCACAAAGTGAGGGGGCTTTACGCATTATGTAGGGTAGGTCGGTTATCTCTCACTATATCGTCGAGTGTATATATGTTTACGACATATGCATACATATTTTCTAGAATAAACAACAAAACACCCATCAAACTAGGTGGTTAATCAAAGTTTCTCGCCGCATCCCTTTTATGTCAAAGTTATCATTTAATTTCCAGCGGGAAACCGGTCGGGTTTCTATACAAATATTTGCTCGTATACGGATAAAAGTGGAGGGTCAAAGTTAGTCAACATTCACTAAACTCTCTAAATTTGAATCAGAGAGAAATTTGCCACTGAATCAAATTCTAAGAGTATCATCGTAATCAAGTTATTTCAAAATATTACACAGCTATTTTTCTAATCATTAGTCGTCAAAATGAGGTTTTTCTTTAATGCAAGCAGCGTCTAAATATGTTAATCTTCTTGAACAAAAGAATGTTCAAAAAGAGTTTTCAAGCATTGAAAATCACTTGCATTTTATGCAAATCTCGGCTTTGAAAGATGGCAATTCAGTAATGTGTACTTTAAGTTGACGGTTAAGTATGAATTAAAAGTGCGTGATTTAGGGACTAATTTTATATCAAGTTATTATTACTATGGCCTTAATTACACATGAGGTAATAACCAATTACGTTGCAAGTACTCTCCAAACTAATCGACCAACTGATGTCCAGCAGTAGCGTACGATGTTATGTTTGTGCCTACAGTGTTCTATATAACTTCTACTTTTTAGAACTCGTGCAGCGATTTCCCCATTCAGCTCCATTTTTAATAGGACTCCAACATGACCTCGATCAGAGCTGCCATTTTAAATAAAAAATGCGTAATATAATAAAAAATAGCGAGACTCTAACAATAATATAAATTATTTAAATAGGATATTAAGAAGCTTTCTGTTTCAAAGACCCAGATTCGGAAAAAGGAGGGTAATCCCGTTTTCTGCCACATTAAGGTATTTGAAAAATGAGTTCATAAATCGGACGCCAAACACGCATTAAGAAGGGTTTCGTAGGCCCTCTTGTCACTCGCCAGCTTTCCCCTATACATATCACTTTCTCCCTTCTCTATTCTCCAACCACTCAGCTATCCAGCACTATCCACCTTATTCTCTATACCCTATATTCTTTTTCCTACCACTCACTTCCAAACTCCAACCCCCTATACCTAACCACTAATCTCCAAAAATCTCAATCTTCGTCCACTTTAATTGACCATCTCACTTCTCACCCTTCTCTGCATTACCCTCTCTTCATATTGTACTAGTCATTCTGTGCAATACCGCACCCTCTGTTTCTTCTTGCCCTCACCCCCGCCGCACTCATCCTCACTACCCTATTTTTCTGTCGCCACTCACCACTTGTACGCTCTCCCTGTCTTTCTAGCTCTACACATATACCCCTCCCCTTCACCAGTTCACCGTATGCCCTACCTCTTACCTTCCTGAAAACATTGTTCGTGGGCCCTGCTACGGAAGAGTCTTGTGGGACTTAGTGCGATGTTTCTAAACAGGGCCAAAAATGAAATAGGGGAGACTGATTGAAGTCCCATTGGGTATTATTATTAATAGTAACAAATGTTGGTGCGCGTGTCATATTACTCGTATACTACAGATCAGGCTGAGAAGAGGTCAGTCTCTCCCCCTTTGTTTAACCTATACTTTTCTCTCTACTCACCTATTCCCTTCCCCTTACACCTAACCAGCCATCTACCACTTCTTCCCTTCTCTTCTCCTTTCAACCCCACCCTTCCCCACAATCCCTCTCATAGCCATGCCCCCTTCTTCGACATCAACACTTTCCACCCTCAACCCTGCATTGTTCCTCCCCCATCTTCTCCTACCACCCCGTTGGTACATGGGGGTCGGGAACTCTCCTTCTGCTTCCTCTTAGCCGAACTTATCCCAATACTTTGGGACTGCTAAATATGCATTGTTCATACCAAATATCACTCTTCTTCCATAAGTAGTGTACGAACTATACTCTGTTCCATGAGATAACGAATTTCTGAAACTACGAAATTTCGTTCTCTGCGCGCAACTTGTCAAAGTAGGGGAATCGTAGGCGTGAGTATTTGTCTGGCCTATTGTAACTGTCACGTTCGATCCGCTCATCTGGCCCTCAGTGAAAATATAATACATAGCATTATACATATTATAATTATTATAAATTCAATATAAATTTATTATAACTTTACTATATAATCCAATTGAAACAACATGTTTTCAAACATTCTTTAAAAAAAATCGTTGTTAAGAATACAGTTCGTATGTTAAAATTTCAATCACCTTCAAGAATTATTGTTTATTATCTCAAATATGTAATAGTGTATATTTAATTATTACTTGATCATTTATGCGATAATGTATTGTAATTTCCTAAATCGTGTATTCAAAAGTGATTATTTTCTGAGTTCACTTCTGTAATTTTTGTTTAAGTCCAAACCGTGATTCTGTCTAGAAACTAGATAAAATCTGGACAGTCTTCATTATATTCAAATTCGTGACGAACTTCTAGATAGCGCCAAGACTGGGACTAGACAGCAGAAAGGTTTGAATCAAACACGTAGCAAAATTGGACAGCACCAGTCTAGTATTGCGTGAATAGACAGGCTTGAAAAAACTGTACTGGCTTTAGCATGATTCAAATCTACCACGAAATTTTTTCACACGGGGGAGAGTTGAGACACGGGGTACTACCAAAATTGGCAGGGCGTCTAAAATTACTCAACATAAGAAATTTACACTATAAAAAATTTTTTTTCCCCTTATTGTCTCGACAATCTAGTCTGGCCCAGATCTGGCGCTCTTCACTCCCTCATAACATAAAAATTCTTAAGTGTCAATCAGCCAAACTTTTTCCACCATTTTCGAAAAATTGTCAGGTTGTCTCAAATTACTCAACATAAGAAATTAACACTATACAAATATTTTTTTCTTCTAATCGTCTTGACAGTCTAGTCTGGCCCAGATTTGGCGTCGTCTAGACCGTCTAGTCTTAACGGTCAGATCTGGCGCTGTTCTACTTCCCATAACATAGCATTTTTTAGCGTCAATGAGCCAAATTGTATTCGACATTTTCTGCTGGTGAGTCTTCAAGAACATAAAAGTTGCTAATTGCCAATCATCAAGCTTTTCTCAGTGCATATATGTCAAAAAAATGCACAGGATATTTAAAAGGATAACAAAATTTATATTATACAAATTAATATTTTTTTACTTATATCAAGTTCCTTGAATTTGTGTAATATTAATTTGGAAATTTTTTCTTTGCAATAACAAAATTACCAGAATAATATTCTTATAGATTTACATAAATTTGATTAAAATATTAGATACACTGTCTTAAGAGAATATTATAAGTAATTATAGTTTTTTCATTATTAATTGAATGTTTATAGTCGCACCAACTGCCAGGGTCATTAGCGAGTGTACTATAGAGTTAATTATAAACTGTAGGGTATCTGTGGGGTACTACACCAAGGGACAGAAATGAAGATTTCTGAAAACACATTCAGCCTCGCTTCCTGCTTTGGGAATGGAACCCGCGTCAGCGTGGCTGCCAAGGCTGCAGTGTTCGAACATTAGACATTCACGATACCGTCTGAGCCACGATGACTCCCTAAGTAATTATAGTGTTTCTAGTATTTGGAAATCAATTGTCATATTCGGTAATCTAATGGTAGCGCCCTCGGTTTACAAGCTCAGGCGGTTAGGGCTCAATTCTCAGTACTTGCGAATTTTATGCGAATGCGTTTTTCTAGCATTATATTTGATATACAATAAGTTAGGGTATTTCAAGAAGTATTAATACGATTTTTAGCACAAGGGTTCTAGAAGAAAAGAAACTATTTTTCAGTCATTTATTCATTATCTACTATTTATTGTATATTATTTACTATTTGTTTATTAAAAACTATATCCTCTTTATGTAGCAATTATTTATTTACTTACGTCTGACTGAAGTGTATAAATAGCGTCTGACCAGGCGTTAATCAGCACAAGGCTAGACCGTCTAGCCGTAGACTTTCCAAAAGTGTTACAGTCCAGACTAAACCGTCTGATGTGCATCATATTAGAGCCTAGACTAGACTCTAGACGGTCTAGTCTGGGGCTGACCAGCGCCAGAAGATTTTTTCACTAAGTGTGCTGCTATACCGGAACTAGTTGCCTTTTTGTTGATTTTCATTGGCTTGAGCTGGCGCGATTTTCAAATCATAATTTTCATTGCAAGAGGATTGAATACAGAATAGACACAACACTCTCCACACGAAAAGTATACATTATTGGGAAGGTAATAATATTTACTGTGAAACAGATATACTTCCAAATTTCCATAACCAAAAAAAAAAAAAAATAATAAGACTGTTCTAAATTTTCGCGCTCTATGGAAATATTAAAGTTCCGGTACAGTGGCGACCATTTGATGGGGAAAACGTCGTGTCTCAACTCTCCCTAAAAGGATATCTAGCCATTGCCAGAAAAAAGTTTGGGGTAAGGGTGGTGCAGCGGCACACTCGCTACACTCAGAAAAGTATGTATGCTTCAAGAATTTCTGATGGGGCGGGGACCAACCCTGTTCACCTGTCCCTCTGGCTACGGCCTTGACTGAAGTATTCTGACGTAAATTCAAATACCTGAAATTCTTTGAAGTAACAACTTGAAGGTGGGCCTTCAAAAATCTTCTAAAATCTGCTATAAGTCCAGAAGTAATTTGAAGATAATTGAAATTTTCTGAATCTAAAGTCAACTGAAATTCCTAAAACCAATATTTTTCGAGGCATTTCAAAATATCGTTTTTCATATTCAAAAATAGCAATAAAAGGTTTTCTATTGAGTTCGCCACAAAACCCTTTTCTAGTTTTTCTTCAGAACCCAAAAGAAAGCTTTAATACCAAATTTTAAAGTCACAATTTTGGAAGTTTATGAAATATTTGTAATGTAAAAGAAGATAAACCGGAGATATTTGAACCGCCCTTTGATCATAAGGTTCTGAAAGTACTGAGATGTAGTTAACTGTTCTCGATGCATTCCTCTGCAATACTCGTGTTGGACACCTGTCGCGTTTAAAACGACGATTTTCTTCAACTCGTCATATATGCTCCTGTGGAGCTCGAAATACAATCTTCATACAGTGATAAAGAAGCTTTTAAATTATTCGTACAAAACAATGTAATCTTTGCGTACGTTACATTTTTATTGCTGAATCTAATTTACATTTTTCAGTAATCAATCTCAAATTCATGTATAAAATACAAATATTAATTTTTTTTAATCATAAAATTACCTTCGTAGGTATAGTACATTAGTACATGCTACAAAAAAATGTCTGTAGTTTCATCTCCTTAAAAAAAAAACATCAGAAAACTCCTTTAAAGGATTATATGAGCGTTTCTAGGATCTATATATACTACTAGCTAGACTAAACACTTCTGTTATTAGCGTCGTAAGACGTTTGTAATCACCATGCAGAGGTCTGCAATTTGTGTGATTACACCGAGAGAAAAATATCTGCTTACGCAACGCGATTTTTTAAAAGAAAAAAAATATAATATACGTCAAATCGTTAATAGCTTTTCATATCTTATAAGATACATAAATATAACTAGAGTTATGTATACTAATATACTTTTCTTATTAAAAGTTTCTTTACTATTTCCTGATATACATCTCGATAAATAAAATTAATCAATAGATTCACAGAAAAAAATTAGGGTTCAGTAAAGTTGCGGCTCAAGTAAAAGTTGGTATCATTTAGAACTGAGGCTCCAATGGCGGCACCCATCTCGCGGATAGCTTTTTCATGTCCAAATATTCATGTAAAATGTGATGTACCCGCTCAGTTGAGATGCATACAGTCTCACGCAGCTCACGCACTTTCATTCTCCTATCGTCCAATATCATTCCATGGATTTTATCGGCAATTTCTGGCGTAATGACCTCTTTTGGGCGATCTGAACGTTCGACGTCACTTGTGCTGGTACCATCACAACGTAACTCAGTAAACCACCTCTTAATCATTCAAATTGATGGTGCAGAGATCGCATAGTATTTATCAACCCTTTCCTTGGTTTCAGTGATGGATTTTTACGCAGAAAAGAATGCTTAATCAGCACACGAAATTCACTTTTTTCCATATTCGTTAATAATCACGAGGTTCTCTCCTTTCAATGGCTATCAAACGCAAAATAAATGACCCAGCTTGCTCAAAATTTAACAGTAGTCTATTCATAGACTACAGCCCTTGTATCTAATTGAAAATTGGCACCAATCGTTAATTCCAGCTTAAAATTGAACGAATAAGAGGATTGATACTATTTCCGGGGCACCTTTTCGCCGATTTGACCCCCGTACGCTCCATGAATGTTGAATTTTTTTTAATTTCGCTCACTGAAGGTGATACCTTTAATAATATCTAGTGCAAAATTGGCACAATTTTTTACTCCACCTTAAAATTGAACTAATATGTGGATTGATACCATTTCCGGGGCACCTTTGGGCCGATTTGGCCCCCGTCCGCTCCATGAATTTTGATTTTTTCCTGATTTTATTTACTGAGGGTGATAACTTTAATAATATCTAGTTTGAAATTGGCACAAATCTTTTATAAAAACTTAGAATTAAACGAATAAATGGATTGATACTATTTCTGAAGCACCTTTAGACCTATTTGATTCCGGCCCGCTCCATGGATTTTAAACTTTTTTAAATATAATTTCCTGAAGGTGATTGCTCCAATAATATCTAGTCCAAAATTGCCACACATTTTTTTATTCCAGCCTAAAATTGAACAAATAAGTGGAGTGATACTATTTCCGGGGAACCTTTCAGCCGATTTGACTCTTGTTCTCTCAATGAATTAAAATTTTTTTTTTATTTAATTTACTGAAGGTGATACCCCTAATGATATCTATTTCAAAATTGGCACCAATCTTTTATTCCAACTTAAAGTTGAACGAATAAATGGATTTATACTATTTCCGGGGCACCTTTGTACCGCTTCGACCCACGTCCGCTCCATGAATTTTGAAATTTATTTCATTTTATTTACTGAAAGTGATAACTTTAATAATATATAGTTCAAAATTGGAACGAATCTTACATTCCGCCTTAAAATTGAACAAATAAGAGGATTGATATTATTTTCGAGGCAGCTTTCGACCGATTTGACCCCCGTCAGCTCCATGAATTTTGAATTTTTTTCTTTTATTCACTGAAAGTGATAACTTTAATGATATCTTGTTCAAAATCAACACAAATCTTTTATTCCAACTTAAAATTGAACGAATAAATGGATTGATACTATTTCCGAGGTAGCTTTGGGCTGATTTGACTTCCGTCAACTCCATGAATTTTGAATTTCTTTATTTTATTTGCTAAAGGTGATACCTTTAATAATATCTAGTTCAAAATTAGCACAAAACTTTCATTCCACCTTAAAATTGAACGAATAAGTTGATTCATACTATTTCCGATGTAGCTTTGGGCCGATTTGACCCCCGTCCGCTCAATGAATTTTGAAATTTTTCAAATTTTATTTACTGAAAGTTATAACTTTAATAATATCTAGTTAAAAATTGGCACAAATCTTTCATTCCGCCTTAAAATTGAACGAATATGTGGATTTATACTATTTCCGAGGAAGCTTTGAGCCAATTTGACCCCCGCCCGCTCCATGAATTTTGAATTTTTTTAAAATTTAATTTACGGAAGGTGATAGATACCTTTAATAATATCTAGTTCAAAATTGGCACAAAATTTTTACTCTACCATAAAATTAAACCAATATGTGGAGTGATACTATTTCCGGGGCACCTGTGGGCCGATTTGAGCCCCTTCCGCTTCATGAATTTTTTTATTTTTTATTTTCTTAGCTGAAGGTGATACATTCAATAATATATAGTCCAAAGTTGTCAAGAAAATTTGATTCCAGCTTAAAATTGAACGAATATGTGGATCGCTACCATTTCCAGGGCACCTTTGGGCTGACTTGACTGCCGTCCGCTCCATGGATTTTGCATTTTTTATTTTATTTTATTTACTGAAGGCGATAGCTTCAATAATATCTAGTCCAAAATTGGCACAAATTTTTTATTCCAGCCTGAAATTGAACGAATAAGTGGATTGATACTATTTCCGGGGCACCTTTCAGCCGATTTGACTCCCGTTCTCTCCATGAATTGAAAATATTTTTTTTATTTCATTTACTGAAGGTGATACCCCTAATAATATCTAGTTTAAAGTTGGCACAAATCTTTTATTCCAACTTAAAATTGAACAAATAAATGGATTGATACTATTTCCGAGGTAGCTTTGGGCAGATTTGACTTCCGTCCGCTCCATGAATTTTGAATTTTTTTATTTTATTTGCTAAAGGTGATACCTTTAATAATATCTAGTTCAAAATTAGCACAAAACTTTCATTCCACCTTAAAATTGAACGAATAAGTTGATTCATACTATTTCCGATGTAGCTTTGGGCCGATTTGACCCCCGTCCGCTCAATGAATTTTGAAGTTTTTCAAATTTTATTTCCTGAAAGTTATAACTTTAATAATATCTAGTTCAAAATTGGCACAAATCTTTCATTCCGCCTTAAAATTGAACGAATATGTGGATTTATACTATTTCCGAGGCAGCTTTGAGCCGATTTGACCCCCGCCCGCTCCATGAATTTTGAATTTTTTAAAAATTTTATTTACCGAAGGTGATACCTTTATTAATATCTAGTTCAAAATTGACACCAATTATTTATTCCAGCTTAAAATTGAACCAATATGTGGATTGATAACATTTCCGTGGCACATTTGGGCCGATTAGACCCCCGTCCGTTCCATCAGTTTTGAATTTTTCCAAAATTTTATTTACTGAAGGTGGTACCTTTAATAATATATAGTTAAAACTTTTGCACAAATCTTTAATTCCAGGTTAAAATTGAACGAATGGGTGGATTGATACTACTTCCGGGGCACATTCGGGGCGCTTTGACCACCGTCTTCTCTATAAATTTTGAATTTCTTCATTTGATTTTATTTACTAAAGGTGATACATCCAATATTATCTAGTTCAAAACTGGCACACATTTCTTATTTCAGCTTAAAATTGAACCAATATGTGGCATAATTTCTGAAGTGTACACACCTCCAAAATGAAAGTTGTCCGATCGGGCTAAAAATTGGCCTAATTGTAGTCCTATTAGATGGTACTTCTCACACCAAAAAATAATTCATTTTGATAGTTATTTATCAAAGTAGAGGGGGTATAATTTTTGGGTTTTTTTTTCTTCAAAATAGTTTTGAAAGAAAGCTGAGATTTTTTCCTATAAGACCCCCAATTTTCAGAGCGGCAAATTAATATGTCTTTGAGTAATAGAACGATACGTAAACAAGATGCCACGATAGGGCGGGTGGCGCGCGATATCTCCGCGACTGCTTATTAATTATTGTAACCATATTGAGCAGAAACCCTTGGCACAGGGACCCTCTATCCGCAACCCGATGACGTGTTTTCAGGACACGATGCGACCCAAGGATGACAACTTTCTGCATCCATCTCGCAAGTGCCTTGGCATATTTTTGGTACGCGGGTATGGCTTTAAGGTTACTATATATATAGAAGTATTTATATAAGTATCTACATTTACAACGATAGAATAATTCTAAAAATGAATCACGCAAAATAGTTTCAAAACATCTTATCATAACTGATTACCAATTCACCGCTTATTCGAGAATGATGACTTCAATTACTTCTTTTTCTTAGTTTTTTTAGCATTACATTAGGAAAGAGAGATTAACTTCAAACAACAATTATCACGTCAAATTTTGTCAAAACATCTTTGTAAATACTGATTACCCATTCTCGGCCTATTCGAGGATGATGACTTCAATGGCCTTTTTTTTAGCTTTTTTTAACTTAAACATTTCAAAGAAACACGTAGAATATTCTGATCGAGTTCTTCTAGGGGTCAAACTTCATTATTCGATCTCAATTTTTTTTAAATCGAAAAGCGTTTTAACTTTTCAAAAAAAGCCTTTCTTTATCACCCTACAGACATCACACCATGGCATGCACACGGTGTTACTTTTTTTTGTTTTTATTTATTTAGCACAGCGTTAATTTTTTTTTAACATAACAATTTTTTCTTATTGCATTTCTATATTATTACACTATTTCAATATGTAAATAGAATACCTTTGTATTTTCACAACAGCTTACGGAAAAAATGGAGATAGTCAGATTCACTATTTCACATTGTAAGCATTATTACTTTAAATTTTAAAAAGAAAGATTATTAAACAGACAGCGAGATTGTCCACTTTACTCTATTTTAAATGATAGACATGTGTGCCAATTTGAAAAACATATTTTTTGTAACTCATGCACAAAATGTTCGCTTTTCGAGGCATATATAGAGTGCGGGGAAGCGACCAATCCCAAAACCGTGGTAAAAAGCGGTTATAAAAAGACTTCTTTCTATCTGCTGCGCTTGCACTCTTTGAGCCAGAATACTTTTTCTAGCTGCTGCGCGTGCGCATTTTGGGCCAGATTACCTTTTCTTGCTGTTGCGTTTGCGCATTTCGATTCAGAATTACTTTCCAGGACTACCGGAATCGTAACTTCACTTCATTATGAGTTGATGCTTGAGAGACTGATTGTGAGTAGTAAATAGTAATTGGACAAACTCGAAGTGATAAGTTACCATGGATGAATTATAAATTACTATAAATTACCGATAAATTACCATAAGGAACCGAAAATTTCCGAAACATTTGGAAATTTTTTGATACCTTAAATTTCCAGTAATTTAAGAACTTTCCACAAATTTCCGGAAAATTTAAATTTCTTCCAAAAAGCTTTAGATACCGTAAATTTTTGGAAATTTTCGGTAATTTACAAATTCACCGAAAATTTTCAAAAATTCTCATTATTTTCGATATTCAATAACTTCCGGAATTTATCGATAATGTTCGCTATTTTTGCCACCAATTACCAGAAATTTTCAGAAAATTTGTTTTTATTGTTTCTCAAATCGAAAATTTCCTGCATTTGTTACAAAAAATATCGTGTGCAACAGGTGCTTCAAGTAGACAGTTGTAACTCTTGTGACGTTTACAGTACTTGCCATCGGCTCATCTTCGGGTCGTTTACAGCTCGCCTCCTACTCGCCTACAACTCTTCTTCGATTCGCCTCTGGCTCGTACAGCAAACTTCACACTCGTGTAGAATTTCCTAATTGCCGCACTTGTAGCACAATATACTATTACTATCCGATACTGTGAGATACACTTTTTCTAATTGCACCAAATACTGAGTGAAAGTGTTAACATTACAATTGCAGATAGTAAGGCTGCAAACTAAAATTATAATTACAGTAGCGTAAATAGGAACGTTGAGATACCATATCCGAAGATTGAAATTAAAAAGAATGACAATTTATAAATTGCTTAGCAGCAAAAATATGTTGTCAATAAATTTAAATATGAAAGCTTAAATAGAATAATATTTTTGATACTCAGACAAGAATCTATTTTACAAAGTAAAATTGTCGGAAATTCTTTTATAATGTTTTATCTTTTGATATATTATTTAATAAATAAACAAAGCAAATAGCGAATAACGTCTACTTTATACTTCAACACTGTTTCTTTTTGTACAACATTTTAGATCATATTCTCTTCGAACCTTCAAATTTATTTCACAAAATATAAAAATTGTAGCCGCATCAAAGAAAAGTGTCACGGAGAAAATATAGTATCTTCGATAGGGTGGTCTAAATTTATAACTGTAGAAGTCGACTTTCGATTTTTGGTGATCGATCCCCCCCCCCCCCAATTTGTTTGTTTCCCGAAAAAATAAATTCCTAATTTTTTAAAATTGTTCAACATTAACCCGTGCCCCAGGCTTCAGAAATGAACACGGGGTTTTAAATGGAAGAAGAATGAAAGTTTAGTCATCTCTTAAGGAATTTTCAAGAAATAATTTCCACCCAATAATTTATTTTATTCCCTCCCCCCCCCGCCCCCCAACCCCTTGTATTGTGCCCGAAAAATGCCCCAATCAATGCCAAATAGCATTTTTATGTAAAATTCATGCTAAAGATGGCATTTTTTTGAACTTATTCAACATTAGTTATTTTGATTCTATAAGTGACAAGTTTCAAAGTGTTTTCTAATTAATTTTGAATTGTTTTAACAATTTTTGTTTGCCTTTAAAACGTGAGAAGTTATTAATTTTCGGGATAAATGATACAGTTGATGAATTTCAAGAATAATATTTCTAACATACGAGTATCATATTTGGCAATTATTTCAACAATTTTCAATTGTCTAACCCGTTTTTCCCTTGTAAATTTTGAAAATTTACAACTTTTTTAAATCAATAGTGCAGTTAATGGATGCTAAGAGTAATATTTAATATGGGAGACAGTTTTGCAATTATTTGAGCAATTAATAATCGTTCCCTTGAGCCTTTTCATAGGAAAGGTGGAAAAATTTCTTGTTTTTTTTAGATCTTTTACACTATGTCTCTTATTATTCAGCATTTTCTTATTTGAGAACTTATAAACCATATTTACATTACCTGTAACATTAATTTTAGAGAATAATAACATTTCACGATTTATAGAATAAAACAATTGTTTAAAGAAATGGAAATTGTTTAAAAAATTGCCAAGAATCCTAAACTTTTCGAATTTATTTTGTCTTTCCTCCCCCCCCCCCAGTTCTGTTCGAATGCCCACAATAAATCTCCTTCAAATTTGATCGAAATCGGTTAATGTTCATGGGTCGCGTGAAGACCATGAAGTTTCAAAAGTCAGCTTTTTATAAATCTAATATTTAAGGGTGATGAAATGTTACAAATAATTCCGTGTTACCTAATATTGCGATTTGTTAACGCTTTTTGAAATTTTTGGTTTATAATAAATCATTAATCGGTCATTTAAGAATACTGAGTCACATGTTAACTAATTTTCAACTATACAATTTGAATTTTTACATTCTCATCTCAATGAGAAGGTATTGGTTTTATGTGAAAAATTACTTTCGCGGATTCAATCAAATGTCGGTAAATAGACCTCGGATTCGTATTCAGCGCGTCAAAATACATAAGGATAAAGTGGTCTTGTCAAATAGTCCCCACCGTTTTTTTTTGTAAACCAGTGTAATTAATGAGTAATTAACAATTAAAGATTAACTAATGGGAAGCATGCGTTAGATGGTCGACAGTTCATGTGTCACTGATGAGGGTGTGTGCGCAAAACAGTAGTTTTAAATTTGTACGAGGTTGTGAATATCATTGGTGTAACTTCACGCGGCAACTGAGAGACGAGAGAGATTCTTAGAAAATATCTTTTCCTTTACGATACACGTTGAATTAGTTTGACTTCCGTCGAGTATTTGTAATTCTGTAGAATGGAAACTATTTCTTAGAATTCACTTGTGCTCCTTTCAATTCTTTTGTATTCTTTTTAATTCTCTTGAAACATTTACAGTACACCATAAATTATTTTCAATTTCTCTAAGTCTTTTGTATTCTCTGAAATATACTCAATTCTCTGAATTCATCCAAATTTTCTGAATTCTTCTGTATTAATCTGAATTCATTTAATTCTCTGAACTCTTGCAAATTCTCTGAACTCTTTCAAATTCTCTGAAGTCTTTTGAATTCTATGAATTCTTTTGTATTCTCAAAATTCTTTCAAAATTCTATAATTTTTGTTTAATTCTGTGAATGCTTTTGAAGTTTGTAAATTCTTTTGCACTCTGTGAAGTCTTCTGAATTTTCTAAATTCTTATTTATTCTTTGAATTCTTCTTCATTATATGAACTCTTCTGCTATTCTCTGAATCCTTCCGAATTCTCTGAATTGTTTGAAAATTTTCTGAACTCTGTAAACTGTTTGAATTTTTTCGAATTCACGATATCACTGAAGTTTTTAAATGTTCTTTAATTATCTTGAAATCATTAGAATACACGTGGAATTATTTCAACTTTCTTTGAATATTTTTGATTCTGTAGAATTCACACGAATTCTACAGAAATTTCAAAGTTTTTTTTCCTAATTCTCTTGACATCTTTAATAAACACCATAAATGGATCTGAATTTCAGCAAGTCTTTTGTTTTCTATGAACTTGTTCGAATTATTCTGTGTTCTCTGATAATTTTTGAATTGTATGAATTCTTTTGAATTCTGTGACATATTTTAAATACTATGAATTCTTTTCTATTATCTCAATTTTTTAAATGATCTAAATTCATTTAGAATTCTGTGAATTCTTTTGAAATCTTTTAATTCTTCGGAATTCTCTGAATTCTTCTAAGTTCTCTAAGTTCTCTAAATTCTTCTGAATTCTCTGAATTGTTTTGAAATTATATGAATTCTTTAAACTACTCTGAATTCGTCGAATTCTCACGATATCACTGAATCTTTTAAAAGTGTTTTTTAATCAACTTGAAATCATTAGAATACACTTTTAGTTAGGTTGAACTCCTTCTTTTGAATATTTTTAATTCACTTGAAATGTTAAGAATACACGTTGAATTAGTTTAACTTTCTCCGAATATTTTGAATTCTTTTGAATTCTACACAATTCAAAACACTTGAAGGAATTCAAAATAATTCAACGCTTATTCTAAAGATTTTTAAAGAATTCAGAAAACTGAAAAAGGATTCAGAAGACTATTTGAATACAAAATATTTCAGAGAATTGAAAAGAATTTGGGAGAATTCAGATAATACAATGGAATTGTAAAAATTTAAAAATAGTTGATGTTGTATTTTAAGGGTTCTAACAGAGTTAAAAAAAAACGTCAAAAGAAGTCAAAGGAGTACTTTTGGATTATATGAATTCTATTGAATTCTACAGAATGCAACATACTCCATGGAACTTGCAAATAATTCTATGTGTATTCTGAAGATTTTAAAAGAATTCAGAAAATTCAGGAGATCTGAAAGAGTTCAAAGTAACTTGAACTGTATTCTAATAATTTGAAGATAATTAAAAATCATTAAAAGAATTCAGTGGTTTCGTAAGAATCAAACAATTTAGGACAGTTGAAAAAATTCAGAAAATTTCAAAAGAATTCAGATCATTTGAAAAAAAAGACAATACAAAAGAATTTATAGAATTCAAAATATTTCAGAGAATTGGAAGGAATTCAGACATTTCAAAATTCATAACAGAATTTAGAATAATTCAGGAGAGTTCAAAGAATACAAAATACTTGAAGAAAGTTAGAATAATTCATGGTGTATGGTAAACATTTCTAGAGAATTAAAAAAAAAAAAATTATTCTGAACAATTCGTTTGAATTCTACATGATTCAAAATATTCCAAGAAAGTTGAAATACTTCAACGTCTATTCTAATGATTCCAAGGTAATTAAAAAATATTTTTAAAAAATCAGTGATACCGTGAATTCAAAAAATTTAAAACAGTTTAGAGAGTTCAGAAAATTTAAAAAGAATTTATAATAAATCAGGGAATTAATAGAATTTTGAAGAATTCAGAGAATTTGAAAGAAATCAGGAAATAGCGGAAGAATTCATAGAATCAAGAAGAATTCAAATAATGAGAAAGAATTTAGAAAATTCGAAAGAATTCACACAGTGCAAATTAATTCACAAACTTCAAAACAATTCACTGAATTCGAAAAAAAACATTCCAAAAGAATTTAGAGCATACAAAAGAATTCAAAAGGTTTTAGAGAATTTAAAAGAATTCAGAGAATTAAGAAGAATTCAAAGAATTGAGGCGAATTTAGAAAATTCAGATGAATTCACACAGTGCAAAAGAATACGAAACTTCAAAAGCATTCACAGAAATTAAAAAAATTATAGAATTTCAAAATAATTCAGAAAATACAAAAGAATTCATACAATTCAAAAGATTTCAGAGAATTTGAAATGCAGGAAATACAAAAGACTTGGAGAAATGTAAAGTTTCAAGAGAATTGCAAGAAAATTCAAAAGAATTCAAAGGAGCACAAGTGAATTATAACAATTCGTTCGAATTCTACAGAATTATCAATACTGTTTTGTTAATATTTCAAGAGTATTAAGAAAAAAAACTTTGAAATTTCTGTAGAATTCGTTGAATTCTACAGAATCCAAACTATTCAAAGAAAGTTAAAATAATTCACCGTGTTCAACAAAAGACTTGGAGAAATTCAAAATAATTTAAGGTGTACTGCAAAGGTTTCAAGAGAATTGCAAGAAAATTCAAAAGGATTCAAAGGAGCACAAGTGAATTCTAAGAATTCGTTTGAATTCTACAAAATTATTAATACTCGAAGAAAGTTAAAATAATTCAACGTGTATTGTAAAAGAAAATATATTTTCTAAGAATCTCTCCCGTCTCTCAGTTGCCGTTTGAAGTTGCACCATTGCGATTCACAACCTCCTGCAAATTTAAAATTACTCTTTTGCGCACACACCCTCATCAGTGACACATGGACTGTCAACCATCTAACGCATGCTTCCGATTGGTTAAACTTTAATTGGTAATTACTCATTGATTATTAACTTTACAACAATTTTTCATTACTATTTTCAACTCCATTTTTCATGAGGAATTCAAATATATAACAATGTACCTTGAGTACCGGGACACCTTATATATATATATATATATACAACCACCGCAGGGTCCCACTGGGAGCAACTGTCATCTAAAAAATGACATCGGCTCCCAGTAGGACCGCAGTAAATAAAAAATAATGTATCATAAATGACAGCTTCTCCGAAAATTTAAAAAGTTCGCGATTCAAGTGATTTCGTGAGGCAAATATGTCTTGAATATTGTTCGTGACGATATAAAATATACGACGGTCCTACAATGAACAAGTTACGATTCAGGTATTAAATATATTAGTAGGAGATCCAGAACCTTTGATTCCTAAACATAATATTAAAAGCATAAAAATATTAATTCAAATTTTACTTAGGTAAACTGTTTAATGTTGAAAGTCGCATTATATAAAGTTAAACTATTTATGTTACAATTAACATTTTACTTATTCGCATTTTACTTATTTCAGAAGTACAAACACTATTATTCACGTATTTTTTATAACGTTAAGGTGGCACAGCACTATATATAAAAAAAGGGCATAGGAAAGATCGCACGACTTTCTGTCGACGATATTTTAGGAACCTTGAATGAGCCTGAAATTATGCAAAATAAAAAAAATAAAAAATGTTGGTAAATTTGTTTAAGCAATAATTGTTCAAAGCATTTTTTTTTTTGTTCAAATATCATACTCGGGGACCCCTAAATGAGTCTTAACGCAGGGTAAGGAAATAAATAGGTTTAATTCATTTTTAGTAGGATTTTTTAAAGAAGAATTATTTAAACATTTGTTTAAAATTTTGATTATTACATTCCCAGAGCCATATATTAGCCCTAAATTATTGTATAGGGTGAATTTTGTGTAAAATAATTTTTGGTACGTTTTATAGCAATATTCGGCCGGCTTAACGTTAAGCTAGCGCAAACACTTTTTTTTCAATATGAGAGCCCTAAATTTGGGACTGCGGGCCCAAATTAGTCGTTAATGAGCCCTAAATTATGCAAGTGGAAAGAATGTATTTTATGATTTTCTTCATGTATTTTTTACAACGTTAAGGTGGCACAACGCTATATATGACAAAAAAAAGGGCAAAGGAAAAATCGCACGACTTTCTGTCGACGATATTTCAGGAGCCCTAAATAAGCCTGAAATTATGCAAGGGAAATGAAATGAAATTTTTTTGGATAATTTGTTTAAACAATAATTGTTTGAACAATTTTCTGTAATGTTCAAATATCATATTCGGGGAGCCCGAAATGAGCCTTAACGCAGGGTAAGAAAATAAATATGTTTAATTCATTTTTAATATGATTGTTTGAACAAAAATTGTTGAAGCATTTTTTTTATTATTATATTCTCAGAGCCCTAAATTATTTTATGAGGTGAATTTTGTTGTAAAATCATTTTTAATACGTTTTACAACAATGTTCAGCCAGCTTAACGTTAAGCTAGAGCAAACAATTTTTTTTTTTAATATTAGAGCCCTAAATTTGGGACTACGGGCCCAAATTAGTCCTCAATGAGTCCTCAATTATGCAGTGGGAAGAATGGGTTTTATGATTTTCTTCACGTATTTTTTATAACGTTAAGATGGCACAACACTATATATAAAAAAAGTGCATAGGAAAAATCGCGCGACTTTCCTTCGAGGATATTTTAGGAGCCTTGAGTGAGCCTGAAATGAGGCAAAGGCAATGAAAAAATAAGAAAATATTTTGGTAAATTTGTTTAAACAATAATTGTTCAAACAATTCTTTTTAACGTTCAAATATCATATTCGGGGACCGCTAAATGAGTCTTAACGCAGGGTAAGAAAAGAAATAGGTTTAATTCATTTTTAATAGGATTGTTTAAACAAAAACTGTTTAAACATTTCTTTTGAATTTTGATTATTATATTCCCAGAGCCCTAAATGAGCCCTAAATTATTGTATGACGTGAATTTTGTGTAAAATAATTTTTAGTACGTTTTACAGCAATGTTCGGCCAGCTTAACGTTAAGCTAGCGCAAACACTTTTTTTTACAAAAAATAAAAGAGCCCTAAATTTGGGAATAGGGGCCCAAATTAGCCCTAAATGAGCCCTAAATTATGAAATAGGTTACATCTATATACCTCAATTATCTTGTGCCAGCTTAACATACCTACGAAATACAGCTTGTTAGAAATAATTAAATTATTAAATCATTGTTTCATCCATGTAATTAATACTTATAGAAATATGATATACAATAATGTAGGACTCGAAATGAAAAAAAAAATAAATAAAAAAATGGATCAATTCTACATCTTATTAATTTAAAAAAAATCATTGACTGTTAACTGTTCGGCGCTGCACCTCCTTACCCTATGCACGATTAATTGATACAAATGCGTCAACAAAAGATTTGTGGTTGGTTTAAATAAAAATTACTACTGTTAAAGAATATTTTCTTGATGCTAAGAAATGGGATTCAAGTAAATGCTTTTTCTTGGTTCCAAAAATTCTTTTTTTCAGTGTACCTGTTCGAAACTGTAGGCATATTTTTGAATTTATAACTGAACAAGTATAAAAATGAGGAGACTTATTAAATCAAATTTTGAAAGGCAAATATTCATACTCGCATATTACATTTAAACACTCAGAGAAATGTCCTTTTGTGTCGAAAGGATGCTTCTTGACACAAATGGAATTTCCTTTTAAATTTAAGGTTAAGAAGATATTTATTTGTAACAAAAAGAATCTGTTTGCAGAAAACATAATCTTTTCGTAACAAACTTTACCTAATCTTGCTGCTAAATATTTCGGTTAGTGTGAAAAATATATGCACGTAGTTCAAAACAAGACATACAAGAAATCAAAACTGAATAATTTAAAATTTGAAAATATTCCAAATGGAATATTTCAACCTCAAAGCTTTTAAAATGGAACAATTTGGAATCGTAGAAGTTTCCAGAGCTTCAAATCTAACCCTTTTATAATTGCATAATAATTTCATGTGGTGCCAAGTGTCACTTAAAGCAGCAATTAATTCTTGCTTATTTCTACATTTTCTAACAATGTTTCTCTGCGACCAGCTCTGGCCACATATTATTTTATTATTTTATTTTTTTTATTATTGTATTTTATTTATTTTATTATTCCGTTGAAATCGTTACTAGAATTTAAATCCTCGGCATTTTGGTGATGCGGGGACCAAGGGACCGAGAGAGGGCGGTGCTCAGTTATTCGTAACAAACAGCAGCGTAGCGGCAAAGCGGACAGTACCCTTAGCGCGTTAGTTGCGTCAGCTGTCAGCATGCGTCCAAATCCAATAGAAATGGTTCAAACGGCCCTGAATGTTGCACTTAAATGGGATTCCCAGTGTAATATAAAAAAAAACAGTTGTGTTTTCTCCCACAATTAACGTTGTGACGCGTAAAAGTCGAAAGTATAGTCGCGAAAGGACGTCGCACGATATCGAATGCAATGTGCCTGGCATGTCCTATCACAATTTTGCTCCAGGTGGACAGTATGACGTCGACTTAATTCTAGAGACGTAAAACGAGAATATTGTCGGATACTGGAGCGAGAATAATCTTGCATATTGAACATTTCAGAAATATTCTACTTCGTTCTCATCATAGTGAACATTCATTCTCTATTCTGCCAGTGAACTCGTTCAATTCGATTTCAACTTTACATTTGGTTATGTCACCCAAGCGGAAAAATTATACATAGTATTATATATATATATATATAATTAAAAAATAAGGTTAACAACCACCGCAGGGCCCCACTGGGAGCAACTGCCATCTAAAAATGACCGTGTACAAATTCTTTACTTTTAAGACTTTTATGAAGCTCATGTCTCTAGAAGTGGCAACGTTTAAATATTTTAATCAGGAAAAAAAAGATTTAGTATAAACCCTAATTTTCCATATTTTATTATATTTGAATTAAAAATCTCTAAAGTACTCTAAGACAACTACGGCTTGCCGGGCGGGCTGCGGAGATAATCGATCGCGCTGGAAAATGAAAGCATTAACAGTTTGTTAACTAATATTTCAATTGAGCCTAAACTTTCCAGCAAACTTCTTATACTTTCCTGAACAAATTTCTCGTTGACACTTTTCGATTACTCATAATTCGCTCGACTCCCGAACCGATCGAAGTTGTTTGTGCGCGAATCATACAACGCTCATCATCATAGAAAAAATCAGTTTTTTGTAAATTGACGTTTTCATGCTTCTAAATGGTGCCTAAAGAACCTTATTTGACCAGACTCACTTTCGAACTCACCAGGCTCACTTTCGAAGTGAGATACTTGAGACACTGTCATAGGTAACTTTAAAAATTGGTATCTGGTATTGGTATCTTCTTGAAATAAATTAATATTTAAGTTGAACAAATCTTTTAATGATTTAAGTTTGATTTTTAGGATTTCGTAGCTGTTTTCGACCGTCGTACAAAAGGGCATAACCACCAACCTTTGGCTCAGCAAAAGGACATAAGCGCCAAATTTTTTTTTCATACAATTTTTTTTAGATCATTGTTTATTCAAAAATAAACGTCTTAATAGGCTACGAAACCCTTCTCTGTAGCCTACTTTGACTAATTTTTTCGTTTTGGGCCAGCATACGGAGGGGGGGGGGTCTTACTCCACTCTACGCAATATAAAATGATTATTTTTTGTTAACTTCTCCTAACACAACTTTTTCAGACGGGCGTTGCAAAACATAGCGTGTAATTGCATCATTCGCCTGTGGCTGATGCTGCCAAATTCACACTCGCACACAATCACCTATTTTGCGCACTTGTATCACAAATAACTATTATTGAAATAAAAAGATGCGACATTTGATTGAAAATGTGAATGTGTATTTAAAAAATAAAAATTCAAATTTCATTCTCAAATGCTTAGGGGCCTCCCATCTCCAGCAGAATAATTTTATATCTCCTGTTTGCATCCGGCGCCTCAATTCAGGGTCGTTAGTATATTCTATAATATAATATATACAAATATAATATAATGTATGGCTTTTTCCGATTACAAGTACATGTAATTTGTGTATGAATGTTGAAAATTTGGTTTGTGACGAATTTAAAAAAAAAATTATTTTCAAACTTCTTGATGAATTAAACTCCTTCAATCTCTTAATTTTCGCAGGTAATTAATGTGTGATTGGAATCGCAGCAATCCGTTGATGCTAATTATCCTATTTTTAAATTGCTAGTTTAGAGACTATGCTCATAGACAAACAGAAAAGTATGAGGAAAAAGAGAAGCCGAGGGGCCCTGATCGTACCAGGGGCCCTAGGACTCCAGCCCTCCCCCCTCCTGTACACCGGATGCGATCCAGGGGGTTGGGTTGCATTGCGAAATAGCATGACGATGAAAGGGGCGACGGGAGACGATGCGATGTGGCGTGCGCATCACGCTGCACGACGTGGTTCGATGGTAGTGGGGGATGCGGGATAGCGGACTCGAGTGCGGTCAGCTGCTTCCGTGTCAACTCGTGTCACGGAAGATCGAAGGGTTAGGGGGGTGCTGTGATTGGAACGACGCGCTGGGACACGGTTTGATATTGGGGGTTGGGGAGGCTGCGTCTTAGCACACTCGAGCACAGTCGTGTGCTTTCGTGTAAAATCGGGTTATGGGTGACGGGGTGAAGGGGGACGATGCGATCTGGCGCGCGCACGACGCGGGTTAGAATTAAATTGTTGAGACGGAAAAGTTTCCTATTATATTGTATGGAAGGGGAAAAATTCAAGTATGGCCAAGAGTTACAAGACATGATATTAAAGGGACCGAATTAATTTGTAGGCCTAATATTTTACTGGCCAAGGAAAATAACAAAGTATGCAGTGAAAAAAAAAGTTGAAATTATTGTTAGTAATTTATTTGCCATATTTCTATTTCTTTCTTCTTTAGTCCCTTACTCCTGACGATGAAAATTAATCTGAAATAATGCTTGGTTGAAAATTGAACTAGTTTATGGAGAATTTCACTACATTTTTGGCTTCAGAATATATCTGTCTTAATTGAAAATTCATCTGTTTGTATGAAGACGCGTTTTTAAAAATTGAAAATCTATTATTTTAACTGATGATGTGACTATTTTAGTTATAGATTCATAGTAACTGTAGTTGAAAATTCATCTGTTTGGTTGAAAGTTTGACTGTTTTGTTGAAAATTTTAGTTTCGTGATTGAAAATTGAAGTACTTAGTTGAAACTTCTTTTTTTGGGATAATGGTTCATCTTCTTGGCTGAAAATTGAACTACTCTGTTCAAAAGTCGTTTCATCTTTTATTAAAAATTAATTTTGTATAACTGAAAGTGTAGCTTTTCCACCGTAGGTGGAAAATTTTTTCTTTTTTTAGAGAAAAATTCGTCTTTTTTGGTAGAAAATTAATATTCTTTGTTTTAAGTTTCCCCAAAAAATTCTTATTTGGTCGAAAATGCATATTTTCGGGTTAGAAATTCAACTGTTTTACAGACAAATTAGTTTTTTGGCTTCAAAGCTTGACACTTTGTATTTGGTCAAAATTCAACTTTTTTGTTTGAAACTTCATCGTTTTAGTTATTTCGTAGGATTTTCTTTAAAATTTGCTTTTTTGCTAAAAAATGAATTTGAGTTTTCCATTTTTCGATTTTTTATTCTCATTCAAAGTTGAATTCTCTAACAAATATTTCTTTTTCCTTTGCAATAATGCTTTCCGAATTAGCAATTCAATTTCTTATTTGGCTACCTGTTTGATTAGTTTTTTATAATTGTCTATGGGATTTTTTTTACTGCTCGGTTGGAAAGTAGTAACGTGTGGATGGGTATATAGGTATAGGGTAGATAGGTATATAGGTGTAAGATATAGATATTTTAGATTGATCTCGAATTCTCGTGTTATTTATTTGAATGACACGATCACTCCACAACACTGCTCCGACCCAGGCTGCTGATCGATCTCTCTAGCGATCACCCAACGTGGAGAGCCTCACAAAATTGTTATGTGTGGTTCCCCACTTGGGCCCATTGGTATCCAAGGTCTCTGTTTCAGGCGTCATTCAATCTACTCACATTCTTTTTATTCTTTTTATTTGTCGCCAAACTTTTTTGTCCTGACATATTACTCTAGCTTCCTTCACGCACATGCATTTTTTCATGCAAGCTCTCGTGTTTCTATGGCTTCTTATGTCTCTTCGGATTAATGTCTCATTCATAGGTTCTAGCCATTCTTTCGGCGGTCTACCTCTGCACATTCTGCCATTTACTTTACCTTTATACACCTGTTTGGTCAGACGTTCATGTTTTATTCTTTCAAGATGTCCGAACCACCTCAACTGATTTCTTTTCCATATATCAACTAGTGTCTCCCCTGTACCACATTCTTTGAGGACTATCTCGTTTCGGACTTTGTCCATCAGTGTTTTCCCGCATATTATGCGCAGAGGTTTCATGCCAATCGCGTTAATTTTTTTCTTCTGTTATTTTCATTACCCTACGAATAAGTATTTTTGAATATATTTTACTTACGGTACTTAATAAGCTGATTCCTCTGTAATTATTACAGTTGCTTTCATCTCCCTTTCCTTTGTATATTGGTACGATAATCGCTTTTTTTAGTCTTCTGGAACTTCTCCCATCTCGATACATAAGTTTACCAATTCGCACAACCTAAGAGGTATGTAGTCACCGCCATATTTAAGCATTAAAGCGTTAATACTGCCTACACCAGCAGCCTTATCATTTTTAAGATCTTAATTGTATCCCTAACTTCAGAGACGCAAACTTTCTCAATTGGATTTTCTAACGTATCGTGTTCCATATCGCAGTTTTTGTGCCTTATTGCTTCGTCTCCCAATAATTCCTTAAAAGAGTCTCTCAAATCTCCTAGTATCCCGTCTGTATGATATGGCATTTCACCCTTGCTATTTATTATGCTGACTAACTCTGTACTTTTACCTCCCTTCATATTTATCAACACCCATTTATAAAATAGTTTCTTACTTCCTTCAAAGTCGCTTTGCATTTTCTTCTCTTCTTCTGTTTTGATTTTATCTTTCCTTGACTAGTAGTTTTACTTTCCTCTTTTTGTGCCTGTAATCATTTACAAGTCTATTTCTCTTATCGTCGCTAAGGGCGGTGATGTTCAATTTTCTTTTATGTGCTTCATTCTTTTTTTGGGCGGCTGCTTGGATTTCATTTATTCCACCACGCATCACCCGACATTCTTCCTACAACCGCAATACCACACACTACAGCAGCACTCTTAACAATGACATCCCGGATCATAGTCAATGCGCCCTCTATATCTTTATTGTTTATTTGCGCCTTCCAAATTTATGATTTTTAAACCAAAAAGATGAATTTTTATTAAAAGAGTTTAACATTCAACCAAGTAGTTTTATTTCAAATCAAAGAAATGAATTTTCAACCAAAAAGGTGTAAAAAGTGTCAAGAAATATTTTTCTATAATTTTCTTAGAAAAACAATTTTATTCCTCCAACTTTTTTCATTTATTGTGTCGTTTTGGAAAAAAAGCTTAATTTTCGTTTTTCAGACCAAAAAAAATTATATCTTCTCACCAAGGCGCGGACACAAGGCAGAATATCATTAAAGATGCTCTTAACATTGGAAGGAATATAAAAAAAAAATCAAAAGAAAAAAACGGTGGAATTTTTTAGAATTTCCCAACGAATTTCGAATGAGGGCAAGAAATTGTATCAGAATCAGAAAGAAAAAGTTAAATACCTATATTACATATTTTTTTAATCACACTTTTAACAACATTTTGAACCATTTTTTGATAATATGCGTTTTAAATTTTTTAGATTCAAATACTCATAACTTTATAAAAAAAAATTTCGACAAGTCGGTAAGATACGTGTGTCGTCTTATTTCCTTTGAAAAACAACATATTTGAGTGGCACATATTCCTGTGACTTAAGCATAGATTATCTGCGCGATTTGAAATAAATTCGGTCAACATAATAAAATTATAACGTATTGCATGTCGTCGCCGGCTCTTCGAAAAACGAGACCATTCCTAGCATAAATTTGAATTTATGCTTATATAACTCCTTAAAGTTATCTTAAGGGGGTACAGTTTCACATGCTGTCTGCAAAAAGTTAGTCCAAAATCAATGTCGGAAAATAATACTGTTTGAGTGATGTAAGTTTTATTAACCCTTATGTAACTCTTAAATGTACAATATGTAGCTTATTTACGTCCAAGAAAGTCAAAAATGAGATAATTATGCCAGTATAATTTTTTATTAATTAATTTCTTGTCGGACCTAAGAGAAAATGTTTGACCATGATTGTACGCTACACATAAAAAACGTGTGTATCCATACGAGTACACACTTCCACTTACAGATCTGAGCGTAGATGCGGCAAGATCGCATTTTTCATGGTGCCTGCTTTGACAGTTGTGCCAAAGATAATATCTTTGGTTGTGCTTATTGTCTGCAAATGAAAACGTGACATTTGTTGAAAATGACAGATCGAGTAGCAGTTAAAGGTGAATTCATGAAAAAGAAAGTTTCTTATAAAAGATTGATAGATTTTGCGTATGCACTTGACGTCGAAAAATTCAAAATTCTCAATCTTTGCATACCTCTCATTCTCAAACTAAGAGGACAAACTTTCGTAAATTTTTTTTAAATTTTCATGAAACCCCCTACTCACATATATTAGTTTTTGAAAAAAGCGGTGAGAATAGTTTAAGAGTTAGAGTTAGAAATGTAACATTTTCCTATGCTTGGGATAGGCTTTACGTGTATAAGGGTTCAGCTTCGATCCTAATTATCTCAGCTCAAGAGAGGACAATATTTTTATAATTTCGCAAACGTTTAGGTAATATTCCAAAGAACATATGGCCAAAGTTTAAACAAATCCGTAAGAAAAGTGTGTTCCTGACCGTACTTCCTTAATTCAGTTTACATTAAAGCTCAAAAACAAGAAAAAGGAGAAAGACTGTAAAGTCAGACATCCAAAATGCAATTATTGAGTTCACGAGCAAAATCCTACAACGTGAAAAATGGTCCTCACTCCCAGAGGACTTACGGTTACTCTCGGCTTCTTCAATCAGACTATAGGAATTTAATCGCCACTCATCGGAGAGTGCAGAGAGTTTTGCAAAATCGCCTGGAAATACAAGGATGTGCGAAGTCAGTTCACTTTAGTAATGGATAGGACCCTTGAAATGCCCCAGGGTGGCTGAATCGCTCGTCCTGAACGTAAATCTCGACAAATCCCCTTCGCAGCATCCGCTTCTGTAAATACAACTTTATGTGCTGAGATCTACTTCTCTTCGTTCCACCCTTACTGGTTCTCCAAACTCTTCTAGCACGTGGCGAGTGACGTCACGTTTCTAGGCAACCGTACCTTTCGTCCTTTTTTCCTTTTATCCCTTTTCCCTTGTTTCCTTGTGTCCTTTTCATGACATTTTCTGCTCGTGAAGTCTAATCTTTAGATTTATTTATGAGATAACGTAATTGTATTATCAAAGAAAAATAAAGAGAAAAAGAAGTCTTAGAAGGGCGCTCTTTTGGGCGTTTCTGCAGAAAGCGTTTGTTTTTCAAATATTAATGAACATTTTAAGTGGGAAAAAGGGTGGGGGAGATTTGACAGGGAATGGGGGGAAAGGGCACTTTCAAGTCTGAGCTATCACTTTGACCTTTGACTTGTACCTGTGACCCTTGACCTTTCAACTTACACTTGTACCTGTGATACCTGACCTTTCAACTTTTACTTATGAGATAATATAATTGTATTATGTGAGAACGATACGGAGAAAAAGAACTCTTACAAGAACGCACTTTTGAGCTTTTCCACGGCACAAAAGAAAAGTTGTGATGAAAATTTGGAGAGAAAAAAAAGGGTGGGAAGGGGAGAGAGGGCACTTTCACCTATGATTTATCATCTTTGACCTTTTTCTTGTACCTGTGATCCCTGACCTTTGGGCGTTTTTTTATATTTATGAAAATTTAGGACAAGATAAGCGTTCCTTATTGCTTTCATATCAAGTTCCGAAAAGGACATATGTCCGATTTCCTTCGGGCTCCGTGTACTTATGTATTTTGACGCGCTGATTACGAATATGATAGTGAAAATTGGATGATAATACAGATTTCTATTAAAAATTGATATTAACATCTTGCTAAATAAAGCGTATTTCAGAAAAAAGAATTCTCCTTCTGATCTCACTGTAGCTCAGTGGTTAGAGCACCTGACTGGAAATGAGTTGACCTAGTGTTCGAATCCCAGCAGAGTGAAAGGAGAAGATCTTTTTTCTGAATAAAATTTGATTACAGAATCGTACAAAATTTTAGTTTATATTTCAATTAATGTAAGTAAATCATGAGACAGTCTAAATAGTTAATAATGAGATAATAAGAACAAAAATTAAATAATCACATATATGTGCATAAACTAATAATGAATTGCAGCTTATGTAAAGCATTGATGTTTTCAAAAGTTATAGATTATTAAAAAAAAGTTTCTATTATTAAGTAATTTAGTCCGTATGAAAACTTGTTCCAAGGATGTTTCTTTCAATTAATAAAAAATAAAATAATACTTTTAGGTTTTTAATTAAACATTTAAAATCGCCATATAATTTCGATGTTTTAAATTTTGTTATAATCAAAAATTTTAAATTACTATTACAATCATAACATGTATTTCCACAAGAAAAGGTACCCATCCGTCGGTATTAAATTGTATATAGGGACAAATAGCCGAATAAATTTCTGGCATTTTAAGGCCAGAACGAATCCCTGAAGTTAAAAAACGAGTCCTTGGGGCACTTTTGCAGTTGGAATTTCGAAAAAAAACTTTTCGAGAAAAGCGCTTCGAAATTTGGAGAGTCACGGTGAGCCTCAACGAATTTCAACTTAAACTTTTTACTCAACGCCAGTTCTTCGCAGGACTTAATTCTTTGATGTTGCCCAGATATTTTGAGCCAAAAAGGAAAGAAGTGATCGAGCACTTTTTTTGAAAATCCAAAATTTGATTTTTCTAGATTCTTTTTTTTCTAACGAAAAATTTTAATTATGTGTACGTTTTTATACGTAAAATATGTAGTAAAAAATTCTTCTAAATTTTTGCATCAAACCTAAACTGGGTATTCTATAGAGGTTTTTGTAGTGAATGTAGGGGGTTTTTCTCCCTAAGGTTATTGAAAATTCTTCCTTAACAAAAAGGCTCTGCAGAATTCAATTATTTGATATTGCTTAGATATTTTGAGCTAAGAATGAAAAACATCGATCAAGCCCTTTTTTAAATTAAAAATTTCATTTTTTGACATTCTTTTTTTTCTAATGAAAATTTTTAATTATGTGTGTGTTTTCATACATAAAATTTGTATTTAAAAAGTTTTCATAAACTTTTGTGTCAAACGAAAACTATGTCTTCTATAGAGATTTTTGTAGCGCAAATAGGGTTCCAAAAACCTTCATGGCAAATCCAATTTACGTTTGTCACAAAAATTTATAGAAACTTTTTTATTACATATTTGATGTATGAGAGCTTATATATAATTAAAGATTTTCATTAAAAAAAGCAACTCGAAAAGTCAAAATCTGAATTTTCAACAAAAGGGCTGGATCGATTTTCTTAATTCTAACTAAAAATATTCAGACAACATCAGAGAATTAAATCCTGCAAAGAACTTGCGCGTTGAACAATAAGTTCAGGTTCAAGTTGATTGAGGCTCATCGTGGAGTGTCATAAGGCCACGTGTTAAATTTTTAATGAAGATATAAAAATTGCCCACTTTCAGTCACTTATGGGACATAAGTATCATGCAAACAGACAGAGCAGAGCTTATAGTATGATTTCCCTTGAAACCCCAAAAACGATGATTCAGATCTGTGTTCACAAAACCGCAAATATCTCCTAAACTGCGATCGACCTATGTGGTACATTTTCTAAATACATATTATTATAATTAATAAATATTCCAATTGATATTTCCATAATATTTATCATAGCGGAAAATGTGCGGGAGGGCTTGCATTTTAACGCTGATAAAATATCCCTAACAATTCACGTAGCGGGAAATGTGCGGGTGGACTTGTATTTTAACGTTGGCAAGATTACCCGGAAAGATCCCGCCATGATCCTGTGTGCAATTCTCTCTTCAAGCATTCCCGCTGTATATCTCCGCCAAGGAATTCAGCAGCATTTGACTCATCACACTGTGTTTGCTGGGTTGTATTAAATTATTGTCATATTTCTCTTTTTACAGGCACAACCGAATACAGGCTCCGAATTCTATAATCACAAGCATGCACACAGCATTTTTTTATTGGCAACTTTGGGCAAAGACTTTTGGCTTGTTCACTAAACCTTCCAGAACCATCAGAACTATTTCCTGACAGTACATTAGTGCCACACTTTTTTGTCGCAGCCGAAGAATTTCCTTTAGACATAAATATTATGCGTCCATATCCAGGAAGATCCACAGGACACTTAGGAAATGACGAAAAAATCTTCAAATACAGGCGTAGTAGAGCAATACGCGTTATTGAGAATACATTCGGTATTCTGTCTGGCAATTGGAGAATCTTCAGAATTCCAATAAATGCGACAGTGGACAACATCAAAGTAATCCTCCAAATTCTGTTAATAGAGTTATTAACGCGGTGGAACTTCTAGATTAATGGCGTAATGACTTCAGGATAGATGATTTACAACCATTACCCTTTCTTCATAATTAAAAATCTTTCCGAAATGATGGTTAGAGAAACATTGAAAAATTATTTTATTAATGAAGGCCAAGTTCCTTGGCAACACGAAAGAGTGAATCAGGGAACATTTTGAATAATATAAGCTCGCTTTCTTCTTGGAGTAAATGTTCTTGAATATAGTACTTCTGTAATATATGTATTAGTAATTAGGTCACAAACATAGTTCTTTATACACGAATATTACCAAATATTTTAAAGATTTCCAAAGATTTTTCAAAGATTTGACAAAATTGCAATGATTTCCCGAAGATTTCACAAATATTTCAAATATTTTGCAAAGATTTCGGATAGATTTAAAAGATTGCAAAAACACTTTTATTGTTTTACAAAGACTTCTATTAATTCACAAATATTTCAGATAGATTTCAAAGCATAAACAAAATTTTTTAATATTTCGCAAAGTTTTCAGATAAATTTCGAAGATTGCGCAAGGATTTTAATGATTTCCCAAAGATTTTAAAGATTTCGGATAGATTTACAAGACTTCACAAAGACTTCGATCATTTCTCAACGATTACATAAAGATTTCCAGAATTTCATAAATATTATTAAATATTTCAAAACTATTTCAATTAATATTTCACAAAGATTTCAATGATTTCCCAAAGATTTCAGATAGATTTTGAAGACTTTACAAAGACTTCTACTATTTCCGAAGATTTCAGACAGATTTTAAAGATTAAACAAAGATTTCAATGATTTCAAACAGATTTCAAATACTTTGCATAGATTTTTAGACAATACACAAAGATTTCAAACATCTTGCAAAGATTTCAGATAGATTCTGAAGATTTCACTCAGATTTAAAAGATTTCAATGATTTCCGAAAGATTTCACAAAGGTTTAAATAATTTCAAAAATATTATCAAATATTTTGCAAATATTTCCAAAGATATGACAAAATTGCAATTATTTCCCAAAAATTTCATAAGGATTTCACAAATATTTCAAATATTTTGCAAAGATTTCGGATAGATTTAAAAGATTGCAAAAACACTTTTATTGTTTTTGTGAGCAGAGTGAATGAAGCCTGAAACAAAGACCTTGGATACTAATGGGCCCAAGTGGAGAACCACACATAACAATGTTGTGAGACTCTGCACGTGGGGTGACCGCTAGAGAGATTGATCAGCAGCCTGGGTCGGAGCAGTGTTGCGGAAAGAACGCGTTATTTAAATGAGTAACACGAGAATTCTAGATCAATCTACAATATCTATACCTTAAACCTATATACCTATATACCGATATACCTATATACCGAGCAATTCACGCCTACTCCGAAAGGGAAACAGCTTAATGATATAATAATAATAATAATCAAATTGACCGAATCATTACATAGTCGAATTATGAAATAAATGAATTGTTAAATTCCCATAAATGTTTCCATTCCTAAATGTTAGATTTGCCGAAAATAATGAATAATTTTTTAATTAATGATTACTGAAATTGTTTGTTTTATTTATAATTTCAGGATGACCGCTGGACCATGAAACCGGGAAACGACCGAGAATTTTTTTAGACCGGATAAACCGAGAAATGACAGTAAATTTATTTTTTGACCGAGAATTTTACAAGTTCTTAGAAAAAAAATCTCTCCAACTTTGATTTCAACCGTGTTTTTTTAAAATAATTAGTTGGATTTTTATCATTTTAAATTATGATATCATTCAATTTAGAATGCCTAATTTGAATCTCGTTCTCTTTAAAAATGTTCCATTTCAGATTTTAATTTTTAAGCGTATATTTTAATCAAAAGAATTTTAAAATGCAGTTTTAAAAGCTGAAAGAATTAAAAACTGTAAGCGTTAATTAATGATTTTTAAAATTGAAATGTACTTCCCGGATTGAAAAGTGAATAATAATTGATTTTAGAAGGCGATTCGGAATCAGTTCACAGTTTTATAATTTCCAGATTTTAACGTTAAAAATTAAACTGCTTCAATTAGAAAGGCTTATTAGTTAAACAAATGTAAACGCGCGATTGACACTTTATAAACTATTTTCAATTTTAAAATAACCTAAAAATGATATATTCATAATTAAAGGCTTTTATTAAATTTCAAATACTGTTTCAGTCTAAAATGTTCCATTTCTAAGCCAATTAAAATAATTCATTTGAGAAAAAGAACAATCACTTAATATTTAAAAATATCTGACTGCTTATTTAAAATCAGTAATTATAAATCAAATATTCAAAACTAAAAATAAAAAAACTGAACTTTGAACGTTACATTTTCAATTGATCTATTTAAAAAATACTTAATTTATAAGTCAAATTGTTGAATCTTGATGTATGATTAACAATTGAACACCTTTTTTTCTTTAAAAAAATTGGATTAAGCTGATGAAATTTTTCAAAAATTCAAAATTTTTCAAAAATTCAAAATTATTTAAAAATTTGAAATTATTTCAAATAATTTAAACGAAGTGTCTACGTGTGCCGACAGAATCCGGTTATTCGTAGCAAAATTTGCGTGCAAATAGCCCACGGATTAATTTAAAACAAAATATAGATTTCGCAAATTTCGAACAAAAAATCTAGAAGTTTTTTAAGAATTGTGAAAGGCTTCAAAAGAATAAAAATCATTTCCCTAAGGTTCCTTGGAAAATTGAATATTATTTTTTATTTTGAAAAATTAACTTCAAAAGAATATTTTGAAATATTTAAAAAGGTTTGGAAAATTGTAAAAAATGAATGTGGAAGATTTTGAGGACATTTTTTCAATTTGGCAGGATTGAAAAAAAAATTTATCAGGAAGAATTGGATTCATTTTGAAAGATGATTAGAAGTTCTGAAAATATGTCAAAAAGAGTTTGAAATGTGAAAAAATGTAAAACAACATGTAGATTTTTGAAGTTTTATGAAAGAAAATTTTGAAGCATTTTAAGGATGTGTAAACTATTTAAAATAAAAATAATTGAACTTTTAATTTAAGAAGTGTTCAATTTATAACAAAATGTAACTGTTCAATTGTTAATCTTTGAAGATTAAATGCAGTTTAACTGCATTTGAATATAAAAATGTTGAATTTAAAACTTTTCAACTTCAATTTTAAAAGTTAAAATTCAAGATTTCCACTTTGAGTGCATTAATTTGCACCTGAGTTTTTATTACTTCAAATGGAAACATTTTTAGCTTCAGAGTTCGAATTGTTTAATTTCACTGACCGTGAAAAATGTTTACGAACCGGGAAACACCGGGAATTTTTTTCTTTGATTGAAACGGCCACCCTGAATTTCATAAATAGCTGATAAATTAATAATCAATTGATTATGTTCGGCAGTTCTAAATTCGGAGAATTTAAATATTTTTGGGATTTCAATAATGCGTTTATTTTATAATTCGATAATTGTACAATTCGGCAATATATTTTTTAATGCGAGATTTTATTTCTTGACAATTAAAAATCTTGTCGTTATTTAAAATATTTTATAAGTCCTGAATATTAATGCAATCTTTTTTTTTTAATTATGTCAATTATGCCGCTTTTTCCTATATTAAACAAAAGAATAAGTAAATAAGTGTTGTTTACTATCTGACTTTACACTATGAAGAACCAATTATTATAAACGGTTTTTCATATTTATTTTGCAATTTTTATGCATTTTTCCTATGACATTGCATGGTTTTGTAGAACTATGTTACTACCAGCGCCGCCGCACGGCCTTTTTCAACTCTCGTGACACATTTTTTACATTGGCAGTACACTGGGAGCACCCTACTGATGGGAATATAACATTTTTTAAATGAAATATGTTTTAAAAGCTTTGGGTGCATATTCGGCGATGTTAAAAACCCCCTAAAAATACTGTGCAGCCGCAGCTTTTATAGAAAACTACTGCGCACTCTTTAAATATTGATTTCAGTTCATATATTCCAATGTAGGATTTCAGGTAGGTGCAGCTTATAGTTGCTTATAGGCAATCTTCTTATTAACGTTGTCATAATACTGGCTGTTGCCTTGTACATCCTGCCATGACCAAGTGAGGGGCAGTGATCCCAACTTTGGCATGTTGAGCTACTGCGCTTGCCCGGCGCAGCAGCCCTCATTGATCGCTGTCAGCGCGCGATTCAAACCGAGTGTAATTAACCATTATTGCAATTTAAATAGATAATAATTATAGATTGCACAATATACTCAAGATGAACTGTGTGTATTCAAATAAGAACTCCAACACATTCAATTTTGTGATTGCACTTATAGGTTATATAAATATATTATAGTTAAAAATTGTGTATAAAGAAAATTTCAAAAATATTATAAATAAGTATTTTTTAATTGTTAAATAAACATTTTTCTTCTTCAAAAACCTTTGTTAATGAAATATAAATTTATCTTTCGAATTCAATGAAAATATGCTATTATTAACAAAATATACGTATTAGTATTTTTTTCTAACCTTACGTCACAAACTACGTAATTTCTGATATCAATGTGTGTTTTATAATAATTACCTACTTTAATGTCAATAATTGTTCATTATACTCGGCTTAAATCGTGCGCCAACAGCGACCAATGAGGGCCGTTGCGCCGGGCAAGCGCAGTAGCTCAACATGCCAAGTTGGGATCATAGCTTATATGAGGGGCTGATAGCAAAAGCGGACTAAGAAAAGAGTCGGAGCAAAAGCGGGTTGATTATTTCTCAGCGCAAGGCTGAGGTACAGAAATAAATATAATATACATTTGATATAATAGTGTTGAACCTAATGTAGAAAAGTTCGCATTTTGGATAAAATCGGGTGCGAAGCATGAGACACGTGATGAGAATGTGTTCGTTAAAGCCGAAGGAGCTTTAACAAAGGAGAATTCACAATCGCCAAATTACAGTTGTTGATGCTTTCACCTTTAAATATATTATCGAGCACGAAGCGCGAGAATCAACAGTCGTGCGCCCTAGGCGAAGCGAGCCGCGCGCGAGGAGACAGATTTTTTCTAAAGGATTTCCCTCTGACCGTGAGACCGAAGAAAACACTTTATCGAAAATCTAATTTTAAAAATCTTTCGAATTTCGTAGAAAATGTTGATGTTCGTTATTGTTTTTAGGGTTAGGTGAATTAAGAAAAATTAAATTTCTTTAAACGTTTCAGCACGCAATTGCCCTCATCAGGGAATTTGATGAAATCTATCAAAATTACATCATTTATTGTGGGAACGCAATTTTACAATTGAAAATGCTATTCTTTGGTTAATATCGCAGTTGTCAAATTATACAATAGTTTAATATTTTAATTTCAATTTTAATTCTGTTTTAATTTCTTATCTATTTCTTTGGCTGTGTCTAGTCGTCCCGAAAAATTGAGGGAGTTGGAAAAGGGGAGGGACTAGTCGTCCCGAAATATCGAGACAAACTTATCAAAAGTATTGTAGTTGAATAATTCTTCAAATATTTAATAAAAAAATGTTATAGTGACGTACATTTAATAAAAACATTTGCACTATATTAAAAAAAGTACAAAGTTGTCAAGAAACATTGTAGTTAAAGAACTCTCTTTAAAAAAAAATCATTTTTAGCGACGTAGATTTGATCAACAAAATTTTTTTCTTTTTTAAATAATATTTTTAAACATTTGTTTATTTTAATTAAAATAAAAATGTAATGAATTTTCTATTATCATTAGAAATTGTTTTTGTGAAAGAAATATGTTTTTCCCCACAATATAACACTGTAGTAAAAATACGAAATTATCAAAAACATTGTATTTAAATAATTAATCAAATATTCTTTAAAAATGTGATCAACGAACATTTGATGAAAACATTTACACTGTACTAAGAATACAAATTGTCAAAAAACATTACTTTAATTCCTTGCATAACAAATTTCGTTTTAAAAAAGGCTTTAAAAAAATTTTTAATTTTAATTTTAAAAATAAAATAATGTACTGTATTTTCTGTTATCAGTTGAAATTAATGTTATGGAAGTAAATTGAAATTTAAAATCATGCATCTGTAACAAAAAAGGTCTACAATCATGCATTTGTTATAAAAAATATGGTATGCTCCAAGGGGAAGGGAATTTTTTACAACTCGCGTATTTTTCCAGTGCTCGTCACCGGTTCGAGGTTACGTACTCGCCTTCGCCTCGTACTCAAAAAATTACACTCGTCGAAAAAGTCCCACTTCTCCCCCTTGGTGAATAATTTTATATTGAGTCAATCCATTACCTAATTTTTAGAGTTGTAGGGGGGGGGGCTCAACCGATTTTTATGAAACTAGGTTAAATTTTAGTGTTGGATGAGTGAAGTTTATGGTTAAAATGGTTTCCCAAAATTTTCAAATTTTAGGGAGTTACAGGATTTTGAATTTTGAGGCCCGAATATTTTTTAAACACCTTATCTCCCAAACCGCTGATTGAATTTTAATAATTTTCGCAGGTGTAGCATATAATTTATAGGCATTTTTAATGCAATTCAAAAACAAACAAAAAATAAAAAAGGGGCTAAAAAATATCAGCAACAAAATGTTGATTCATTTTTTCGCTCAAAAGCGTAACTTTAATATTTTTAAACATAAATATTTCGATTCATTATAATTTTTTGCGTCAATTAAAACAAATTGATGGACAAAATTCTCAACTGATTTTGAATTTTGTTGTTTTAGAAAAATTTATGATTAAATTTAGTATTGATACGTGCAAGCGATTTTTGAATTGTTATTATTTAAAATTTGATACCGAACAAATGTTGATTCTTTCCTTTTTCTTCTATCTTCTGGTAAACAACTGCCTAGTGTGCATTTTAAAATGCATGCAATTTCATATTTTTTGTTAATTTTATAAACAAAAACTAAAAATTACTGGTCATATAATTTATCGAAGATTGAGAAAAAAAAAACTATTTTTCTCCGCCTATAGATGTTCAAAGTATTTATTTGTTTACATAATTTATTCCTATATTTTTTTTATATCATTGGTTTATAAAACTAAAAAGTTATATTGTGATCAAGTATCGCCTTGTCGATAAAATCAAGTGATTTTATCGCCGAAATATTAATTTAAAAATGAATAATCGATAATGTTCACTATTTGATATTATGATTTGTTTATAATAAATAATATTACTTATCAATACTTTTTCGCTTGCACACACCCCTGCGCATTAAATCCAAGAGATGCTGAGAGTAGGAAAGTTGTTTACCAAAAGATATAATAAAAAGGAAAGAATTAACATTTGATGGCTTTTTGCATTATCATAAAATTTTCAACAGTAACAATTCGGAGATTGCTTGTGCATATAAATTCTAAATTTTATTATAAATTTTTATAAAAAAAAAAAATCTAAAATCAATTAAGAATTGTGTTCTAAAAGTTATTTTGAGCATTGTTATTTGATTTCAGCTCACTGTGTCTCTCGTTTTGCGTGGACAGTAGGGTGGTCCAATTTTTGTTGTTGTTGAATTTCCATGCATATGGCCCGGAAATGTCTTCGAATCCACACAAAAAAATCCATTTTTTTTCTCAATATTAGCTGAATCGAGTTGTAACTCGACAATTTTCTTCAAAATTAGCCGCTGAATATAAATAAAATATTACTTTTTAAATGTTACCCCCATAAGTCTGTTTTATAGGGTACCAAAAAAACCCCATAAGTGAAAAAATGGGTTTTGCGAGTTTTTCTAATACTACTACTAAGATGTTTAAATAAATTGTTCCAACACTTTTTTGTTTTTTAGCAATTTTCTCATAGAATAGAGTTAGAAAGTTGCGGTTTGTTAAAAAATTTTCCACTTTTTGTACAATTTTCAATTAGAGTGAGGTAATACTCAATGAGTGTTGATAAAAATAATTGTTCAAAAAATTTATTATTATTTTTAATAATGTTCTCTTAGAATAATGCTGGAAAATAGCAGTTTTGTCAAAAATTTGCCACGTTTTGTCCAATTTTCAATTAGTGTGAGGTAAGCAATTGAATAAAGTTAACAACATTATTTGTTTAAACAATTTATAATTATTCTCAGCAATATTCAATTTGAATAATGCCAGAAAGTTGCGGTTTTTTCCAAAATTTTCAACTATTTGTCTACTTTTCACTTGGAGGGAGTTAATAATTAATTCAATTTAGCAAAAATAATTATTTGAACAAATTATTATTGTTTATAACTATCTGCTTCTTTATTAATGGTAGATAGTTGTGGCTTCTTCTGAAATTATCAACTTTATACCCACTTTTTACTTAATAAAGTAATTTATAATGCAAGTTAACAAAAACAGTTGTGTAAAGAATTTATCATTGTTTATAACTATTTTCTCTCAGATAAGTGCTAAAAAGTTGCGGTTTTTTTCTGAACTCTTGAACTTCAGGGGGTCTCAAAACGTGGACATTTGACAAAAACCGGGGGGGTCAAATTTTACACAAATCTAATACCTTCTCTGGAAGGTATTTTTAACCAAAAATCGAATTCAAAAAATAAATTTTTAACCCAAGAAAGAATATTTTTCAATAAAATAGTTGAATCTTCAAACAATAAAATTAATTTGTAACCAAAAGAGATAAATTCTGAACCAAAAATACAATAGTAGACTTCTCAATTAAAGAGAATGAACTTTCAACAAAAAATAGATGGATTTTCTTATTGGGTTCTATTAATTCAATTCGCAATTGAGCGAAAAAATCAGAAAAAGCGAAAAAATGGAAAGTGTCTTGAAAGCAGAGGGAAAAAGAGGGATTCTTTAAAAACGGAGAAAAGTGGGGAATATATAAAAGAATATGAAGTCTGTATTTAGAAGCTTCACTTGTAAAATAAAATCACTAATTTACATTTTTTCAAGTTTTTGTACACGCTGATATTTGCATTTATATTTTCTATGTGTGATGTCACATTCTGTTTTAAACCCGTTTTCCTATTAAATCTTCTTGAAAAAGTTTATTAATTTTTTATCAAGATTTTACCTTATGAAAAATATTAGACAATATTAACACTGCTAAAATTACAATTTTGAGACGAATAATCATGTCCTATTTACAATAATTGTTTTATTAAATAAAGGCGATAAAAGAAAATGCTTTATTTAACGTAATAATGTGGAATTTGTGAATTTTTTAAACAATTGGTTCATAAAAATTATAACTTTTACAGGGATCACAGCACAAAAGGAGCTCCAAAAAGGGGGAAATGGATAATTTTCTCACGAAAAAGGGGAAAATAGGGGAAAGATTTAACATTTGTTTTTACATGTCGAAAAAAACAAACAACCTTTTTATAAGAAATTTCATATTTTCAAATAATTTTCAATGATTTTTTAATGATTTCTGCCATTCAAGAATTTACTTGAAAAAATTGGATATACTTAGGTCGTTAGAAATCCATTCATAATGATATAAGAAAGTCCGAAAAAAAATTAGTTAAATACAGAAAAAAAATTTTGAAATCGATTAATATCTTCTGTTCTTTCTTTTAAATTTGCAATTTAACATTTTAAAAATTCAAAAATAAATTTTGCCTCATTTAGAATTTTTTGAAAATGTACAAAAACATGTTTTATGGATTGATTCGAACCTGAAATTTCTTCAGCTTGAACCAAAGAAACATGTCATTATTATTTATTCATGGCAAACATTTTTTTCTTTGTGTTTATAACGTTCCAAGATGGGGAAAAAATGAAATCCCAAAAATTTTAAATCACGATAAAAGCTTTTTCCGAAAAATCAAAATGATAAAATGTTTCTCTGGTTCAAACTAAATCAATTTCAGGTTCCACATATTCAACTTTTTTTAAAATGTGCGCATGTGAATCAATAAAAAAAACATCTTTTTGCACATTTTCAAAAAATTGTTATTGAGCAAAGAATCTATGTTTAAATTTCGTAGTTTTTTATTATTGTTTTTATTATTGAAAATTCATTTATTTTCTTAAAAAATCGTACTTTTTGCTAGAAAATTATTTGTTTGTTTTGTCATATACAAATGTATTTTATATAAAATTAAAGTAATTTTTGGATTACATATTAAATATTACATTTTTTGTTGAAAATTCAATTGTTTTGTAACAAAATTCAACAATTCGGTAGAAAATTCAACTGACTCGTGAAAAATTCATGTAATTTGTCCAGAATTCATCTTCTTCATTGAAAATGTAACTATCTTGGTAGAAAGCTCCACTGTTTGGTTGAAAATTAACTTTTTTGTTAAAAATTCACATTTTTGGGTTAAAAATTCAACTATTATGTAGAAAATTCGTATTTTCGGCTCGAAAATTAAACAATTTAGTTGAAAATTCGTTTTTTTTTTGTAGAAATCTTTTTTTTTTATTTTAAATGCGAATGTTTGGTTTTCAAGAAAATAGATTAATTTCAAACCAATTAATTGAATATTTCACTAGAAAAGGTACATTTTTAACTAAAAATCGAATAGTTAAATTTTCAACGAAAAATAAAAACGAATTTTCAACCAAATAGTTCAATTCTCAACCAAATTGACGAATTTTCAACTGAAAAGATGAATCTTCAACCAAAAAGGTGAATTTTCAACCAGAGACTAATTTTCAACAAATACGGTGAATTTACAACTAAATAGTTGATTTCACTAGAAAAGGTACATTTTTAAACAAATAGTTAAATTTTCGACAAAATAGTTAAATATTTAACCAATTAGTTCAATTTCCAACAATATACTTCAAGTTTAAACCAAATAGTTCCATTTTCAACGAAATAGTTCGATTCTTAACCAAATAGTTAAATTTTCAACAAAATAGTTAAATTTTAAATCAAGTAGTTGAATTTTCAATAAAATAGTTTAAAATTTTAAACAAATATGTAGTTGAATGTTCGACAAAATAGTTGAATTTTCAACCAAATGGTTCAATTTAAACAAAATAGTTAAATTTTTAATCAAGTAGTTGAATTTTCAAACAAAAAATGAACTTTTAAAAAATACTAGAATTTTTAATAAAATAATGACATTTTTAACTAAATAGCTTAATTTTCAACGAAGTAGTTGAATTTTCAACAAAATAGTTAAAATTTTAACCAAATAGTTAAAAACATTAATTCCCAACCAACAAAAAAACTACTTTTCAACAAAATAGTTAAGGACAAAAGGGGAAGTTTTTGAGAATAGGGAAAAAGGGAAATTGCAAGGAAAAAGGGGAAAGTTAGAAAAAAAGGGGAAAACTGTGCACCCGGCTTTGATATAACATGCGTACATAAAATATTAATATTAACTAGCTCAAGTAAAAAATATTTACATTTGCGTATTTATTTAATGAATTGTGGAATAGTAATTGAAATAAATAATAATAATTTAATTTAATTAATTTAATTTAAATAAATAATTTTTATTAAATATCAGTATTAACTTCCTTTCAACAGAACTAATTTTAAAAAACCAAAATTGCTACGAATAAACGTTCATTCGGGGCATTTTTCAAATATATTTGTTATGAACTGTTATAGTATTTTTCGATACAAGTACGAGAAGATGGCAATGATATCCCCTGTCAATAATTTTTCGTGGTTGATAAATTGAATATTTGATGATCAAATTGTGTATAACAATAGCAGTTGTTGACGTATGATGTTAAATTATTACTTATTGCAAATCTAATAGAAAATATGAGGTATTTTAGGTAAAAAATAAGTTGTCTTCAACATTTGCTCACTATACTGAAATATTTGTTTGTAAAAATTGTTTATAACAATTAACTTGTACATTATATTATTTATTTTTCTTAAGTATATATTCATTAATTCTGATGAATAGCGAGTTTGTTTAAGCAATTTTCTTATAGATAAAGTATCATATTTTTAAAATTACTATAATTTTGTCACTATTTTAATTCTGAGAATTTCGAGAGAAAAAAAACTTCAAAATCCGTCAATAAATAGTCTCTTGTAGAGGATTGTCAGGAGTAAATTCCTGGTTTTGACCACTCACAGTGGGATGAAATAAAAAAACGAGGTTCAAAATAACTTGTAGCTGGCAATTTTTAACCAATTTTGGATTTTTTTGGTGAAAAATAAAGATATCCCAATAAATCCAAGTAGGTTTGAAAGGGGGAGATTAGTACTTTCAAATTCCATATCAGCTTTTGTGGTAGATATTTTTCTTGTTCCGTTACATAACCTCAGAGATAGCTAAAAAACGCGTTTTTTGCACTTTTAGGTTGGGATATCTTGAAAACTTGACGTACAGGAGCAATTTTGAGTCCGGATTCGGATTCACCGCATCAAAATCCTTCGGAAATGTTTGGTCTGCTTTCTGGCTTTTGACTTTTGTCAAATTTTGTCGGCAATTCTAGAGGTGGTTTCACTTTGAATTCTACGTGGAGCTCCACGTACAAATCGACGTGAAAGGTCCACGTAGTTTCCTTGATTCACGTGATAAACACAAGGCATTTCATATGCAAATTCTGCATTAATTGTCTCAATTAACCAGTCGAATGTTACGTAGAATTCCACGCATAATCTCACCAGGAGATTCCGTAACCCATGTGGAGTCCTACATGGTTTTTCACGAGTAATTCCACGTGAAATTTTTCTCCTAGGTTTCACAACCTCCTCCTGATGAGCCTCCTCTTCGTGCCAGGTCCAGGTCTGCTCCTGCCAAGCATCCTTTTCGTGCTAGGTCCAGGTCTCCTCCTGCCAGGCATCGTTCTATAATCATGATTGGATTTAAAGCAGAAGAAATTAGGTATGTTCGACTCATTCCCCACAAGAATCCAAACCGTACATTCGAACTTCGAAAATACTCTTTTCCTATTGATAAACATATTCGATTGAGAATTAAATACTAGGGCCTCAATACGATGCCGACCGAAGAACAAATTGTTTTATCAGCGTCTAATGGTGATGTCTATGCAGTATTGGAAAAATTATCAAACAGAAATACGATTCTTGGTGGCATATTTAAATCTGATATTTCGCAGCGTTGACAAAAAACAAAACAAGACCAAAAGCTTGACAACTGTAATTTTATAGTTTTGAACTTCCTTTCCAGGGTGGCCTCTGGGTCGTGTTAACCGCGAAATGACCAGCAAAAACTAGGTAATGACAGTCAATTTGATTGTGACCGGCAATTTTACACATTTTTTGGAGAAAGATCTGTCCAATCACTTTAAACATCACCGTATCGCATGATATAATGCAATTTCGTATGAATACAATTTAAACTTTTTTGTATGTAAGGTTCAATTGATAACTTTTTCAATTATGAAATCACTCAGTTTAAAACGCAAATTCCTCCAATCTTTCGCTTCAAGAATTTTCCATTTTAATCGTACATTTTCAATTTATAACTTTTAAAATGCAGTTGGGTAGGCTCAAGGTAGTTTTCGTTCCAAAAGTGGGATCTAAAATAAATAGTTTTTCTCCGATTTTAAGAATGAAAATAATATTACTGATAATATTCCTCAAACATTTCTGAAACATTCCAATGGAAGGTTTGGAGAATTACGGAAAATGTTCCAGAAAGGTTCCCAGAAGTACGTAAATGTCCATTTGTTTAAAATCAACCATTGTTCAAATATTGGTAACAGGCAACAACAAGAAAAGTTAAGTTACAAAAATCATCTTCATGAACAAAAACTATTGTTAAATAATGATTTATCGTACGTTTCAAACTTGTTAGAAAAAATACTGTTCGTCCTTTCATAATCTATGACTAATAATATAATTTCAATTCGTAAATTCATAGAAAACTCTTTTTTTCAGGAACCTGATCTATGGCACGACGATTCAATTAATTTAAAATCGTTCAGTTGAAAAATGTTAAAGGGTTTCACTTTGAATGCTTTAATTTGCAGCTCAGGTTCTATCAGTTCGAACAAAAAAAATTTTCAGCATTCAGAGCTCGCTTTTTTCATTTCAATTAACGCAAAAAATTTTTGTGAACCGGGAATTGTTCTTATTGACTGAAATGGCCACCCTACTTTTGTTAAAGTTCCTTTGGCTTTGAAGAATACATTTTTATCACTTGTCTTTCGCCTTGCATCCGATAAACCGTGTCCAAAATGCGAAATTTTCTATATTTTTGGAACACTATGTTATTACAGGAATGTGTTATTAATTTCTAGACCTCGTGCTAAGACTGGTTATTCATATATTGCAAAATAAGTACAACTGTTATGTTTTATAAGTCTTTTCTTTTGGTTATCCTAACGTATGTATACAAACAATCGTTTTAGAAGATTGTTCTCGCTCATAAATCTTCTCTGAAATAGCTGGGAATCGCCATTTTGCTCCAATTTATTGAAGTTGAACGACGGTAGATAGAGCTGGCGTCTCAATTCTCGCTACTCTTGGAATAAAAATTTAACAATTATGAGGCGAAATATTATCCAGGCAAGACTAACAATAAGAAATTATCTTTGAATCATGTGAAAATTAACAGGAAAGGTTCCCTTTTGTTGCAGCGAACCTTTCACCTAGAATCGATGTAAATCTTTCGTTTTTTATGTGCCCTGACAATGCTTCCATCGTTTGCGGATGCCCATATATTTCTTAGGGTCATCTTTAATGCATGTTTTGACCCACCTTCCAGAGAAAATTTGTTAATTATTTTTAAATTGATCTCGAAATATGTTGGTACCCTGGTAGCATAAAGAAGACGGAGAAAGAATAAGAAAAAAGGGAGAGGTCGGTTTTTGGGTTGACTTTTTTCTTTTCCTCCCTCTTTTTTCTTTTGTCATTCATTTGTCTCAAATGAGGCGAAAGAAGGTAGTTTGGAAATTTAATTTTGAATTGTGTAACAAATAGAGTAAAAAATTTATTCTCATTGAATGGAAATTATCATTATGGATTAGTTTAATTTCTTTCTTTAAGTATCATAAACATATTAATGAGTGAAACTAGCATCTGCTTTTTTTCCGTTGTTAGAAAGCATTCATAAACTGATTTTCTGGTTGGGTCACGAAACATTCACTATTAATTACAATCCAAAACTAAACGACAAAAATTGGCATCAACAAATTTTAGAAACAAAACACATTTCATGTTTTCGAACATAGACAATCTTTTCAGTGAAGCATTTCTGTTCCTCTCAAGAATAATATTATTACAAAAAAATGGCCATTTAACAACATATAATAACAATTATCATTGTATTCATCAATTCTTATTAATAAAATCATTGTTTTTGGCCTTTTTTAACATATCAGTTTATTGTTCTCGGCGACATGTAATTCTGATGATAAGAGTGAGTTCGCCAAGAAGAAGGACCTTCTGAGCAAAAGGTGTTGAAGCAGTGCATTTTTTATAAACATTTTTGAAAACAATGATAATTATGTGGTTGAATGGCAATCCACTATGGTAGGATATTATGCTTCAGATAAAAGAAATGAATCTGAAGAAAGAAAAAACTTTGTTTGCTCAAAACTGCGATATAAATGTATTTGTTGATAATAATTTATTTAGAAAGACAATCTATTTTGGCAACAAATTATTTTTTAGATGAACAGAAATAATTCAGCAGTAAATAATTTTTTTAAATACATGTGCAGAAACTAATTCTAAGACATTCAAACAACAACTCATGACCAAATCTAGTAAATTCTTCCTACATTTTTTTTTAATTTTCAAATGAAGAGCAGATCATAGTCTTTAAATCTGTACCAAGGACATGAATATATATATATATATATATATATATATATATCACGTGCACAGTTAGGCAAGTTCCATCTGTGCACGTATACAGTTGGGTAAGTTCCATATGTGCACGTACACAGTTGGGCAAGGGGCATATGTGCACGTGCACAGTTGGGCAAGGGGCATATGTGCACGTGCACAGTTGGACAAGTGACAACTGTGCACTTGCAAAGTTGGACAAGTGATATCTGTGCACGTGCCCAGTTGGCACGTGCACAGTTGTCCGTCTGGCCATCGACGTGCACAGGTGGGCACGTGCAAAGTTGCTACGTGCAAACTTGACCCCATCACAACAAGATGATGAGGAAACAAAGTACATTTTTTTTAGAGTTCGTTTTTCATTTTGATGCTTTTAAACACCCTGGCTCTTTTTATGAATGCACAAAGAAATATCTGGCTAAGACACTTAGAAAATGTGTTGTTACGTCGCATTTTGTACTTTTATACACCCTGGCTATTTTTGGAAATATGCAAACAAATATTTGGTTAACCCTACAACCTTAATGTGAAATTAGGTTTTATCATTGTTAGTAACATTATGATCTCGTGAGTAAAATCGTGTTCCGAAATATAAATGTTATTTTATCACATTGTTGTTAATTTAGTATAGCTTAATTTTTCGAAACATGCAATTTCATGAATCAAATAAAGTGTTGTTACTCACTTGAAGCATCATCTTTAGATAGATTTTTGGTTTTTGATGCATCAGCACATTCACAACTGTAAATATAGCAGCAGAGAAAACCAAGAATTAAAAAGCGCATGGCTGTAAATATTTAAAGACTTTCAAAATTAATTGCGTTCAATCTCTGTAACTGAACAATTGAATATTCCTTCAATTTTCTTGCTTTATTTATACAAAATGCACCTCTACTTTTCTAAGAGGATTATGGCATGTCGATAGCATTTTTGTGGCATTTGCGATACGCAGAATATTTTCTGTTCCAGATAAAAAAATTCGTGATCATAGTTTTGTGAAAAATATTCACAATATTGAAAAGGCTTGTTTTAACCGCATTAAAATATCAAAGCTGATACAAGGATTTCTAAAAATATATATTACATTTTGCACCACTTTTGTAAAACTTGGAAAATAGGTTTTTTATAGCAAACATTTTTTCATCAACATACTTCAAAGTTAATGCAATAATACAAACGATTTCTTGACTCAAGACAAATCGATTGATCTATAATATTAAGACGTTTTATCGAAGGTTAAGGGAGTTATGGTCATTTATAGTATTTGAAATTTTTGGAATGCTTATTTTCGCCGCTAATATTTTAAAACTGATGCGAAGATTTCTACAAATATTAATTACATTTTTCAGCATACTTATAGTGTATTCATAGTAGGAACGTCTTTAATTCTACTAAATATGTGCAATATATGTATTCTTTTATACCCAAAAACTTTAAAAAAACGTCCGTATTCTCTTTTTAAATCTAAATTAGTAATAAAGATTATTAAAATATTACTAATTCAGTTATATTCGGAATTTCGACTAATTTGATAGTGAGAAACTACTAATTGCTAAGTAAAAATATATATTCAATTATGCATGGCCGTATATATTAATTTTTCAAAAAAATGTGTAGTTATTCTAATCATGGAAAATTAGAAAAATTGTAATAAAAGAACGCATTTGTGTAATATATTCAACTTTATTGACACAATGAGAAGACAAAATTGTGTAACCAAAATAAAATGTTCACCTGTGTTTTCTTGTATAGGAATCTAAACGCAATTTTATCGTTCTTTCGAAACCTTTCAAAATTCTAAAATGCTTCTTTTTGAAATTTTCAAAAGTTTGTGAAATCTTCAAATTAATTTTTTCTAATCTTTAAAAAACTTCTAAATCTTCCAAATACCTTTTAAAATGATTCAAATTTTCCCTACAATCTTTTAAATATAAACAAAATTTCCTTAAAATCTTCCACGTTTTTTTAACATATTTTGAAATGTTAACAATTTTTTTAAATATTCACTTAAAATTAATTTTACAAACAAAAAATTCGCTTTAAATTTTCCTAGCGATCTGGAGAAATTTTTTTTTTTTCTTATGAAACCTTACAAGTTCTTAAAAAGCTTGTTTTTTCGAAATTTACAAAAATCTACCATTCAAAAAAAAAATTATGAAATAGTTGCAATTTCTAAATTATTTTCGAATCATTTGAAAAATTCTTAATATCTCTTAAACTTTACTTAAATTATTTCCAAAATAAAAAATGATTTTTAATTTTCCTACGAATCTTCTTTTTTTGATATTTTCAAAAAACCACATATTGTTTAAACATTTTTCAAATCCTCTCAAGATTTAAATTATTCTCGAATCTTTTTAAAACTTCTAAAACTTTTTAATGTGTTTTGAAATGATTCAAAATTTTCCTACAGTTTTTTAAAATCGTCCAAAATAAAAAAATAAATGGTCTAAAATCTTCCAGATTCTTTTTCAACATATATTGAAATCAGTTGAAATATTCCAAATTTTAAATTGCTCTTTCAAAATATGGGTCCATATCATCTCACATGCGGCAAGTCTCTCTGCGGCAAGTCACACCTGCGGCATGTCACATCTGGGGCATGTCACAACTGCGGCATCTCTACCTAGCGGCTTCTCTCCCGCGCGGCATTTCTCACAGTGAAATTGACATTTTTGCGTCATCTTTCACCAGTGGCAAGTCTCTCAGTGGCGTCTCTCCGCTCCAGAAAATTTTTAAGTCCAAATAAAAATGGCAGCGAGAGATGTTACTGGGAGACTTGCCGTAGTTGCGCCATTTTTAGAACTACTTACAAAATTTTCTTGGGCGAGAAATGCCGCCTGGCAGACTTGCCGCAGTTTTTCCATCTTTAAAACTACTTAGAAATTTTTCTTGGACGAGAGATGCCACTGGGAGATTTGCCGCAGTTTCGCCATCTTTAGAACTACTTAGAAAATTTTTTTGGGCGAGAGATGCCGCTGGGGTGACTTTCCACCATTTTGCCATCTTTCCAACTAATTTGAACATCTTCTTGGGCGAGAGATGCCGCTGGGGGGACTTGCCGCAGTTTTTACATATTTAAAACTACTTAGAAATTTTTCTTGTGCGAAAGATGTCACTGGGAGGCTTGCCGCAGTTTTGCCATCTTTAGAACTACTTAGAAAATTTTTTTGGGCAAGAAATGCCGCTGGGGAGACTTGTCGCAGTTTTCCCATCTTCACAACTACATAGAAAATTTTCTTGGGCGAGAGATGCCGCTGGGGAGACTTTCCGCTGGTGAGAGATGCCGCAAATGTGACAATTCATCCTGGGAGACTTGCCGCAGATGTGACAATTAGTCCTGTGAGATTTGCCGCAGATTTGTCACATGAATGTGTACTTGAAAATTTTTCTCGGATGAGAGATGCCACTGGGGAGACTTGCCGCGGGTAGGAGACGCCGCAGATGTGACAATTAGTCCTGGCAGGCTTGCCGCAGTTTTTCTATTTTCATTTGGACTTGAAAAGAGTTTTGGACGGGAGAGATGCTACTGTGAGACTTGCCACTGGTGAGAGATGCCGCAAGAATGTCAATTTCACTGTGAGAAATTCCGCGCGTGAGAGAAGCCGCTAGGTAGAGATGCCGCAGTTGTGACATGCCGCAGATGAGACATGCCGCAGATGTGACATGCCGCATGTAAATTTACAGGTAAAAAATGAATTTTCATCTAAAGGGATGAATTTTTAAATATTTTTAAATGGAATATTTCACTAGATAAGTTAAATTTTCAGTTTAAAAAAATTAATTTTCAACAACAACAAAAATGAATTTTCGACATAATTGGTAAATTTTCAACCAAACAGATGAATTTTCAATGAAAATGATAAATGTTAAAAAAATGATTGTTAACAAAAGAGTTTACCTTTCAGCCATGTCGAAAATTAATTATTTTCAGCTGTAAATTTATATAATAAATTTTTGGTTCAAAAATTTGTCTTTTTTAGTTGAAAATTCATGTATTTTGTTGAAAATTAAACTATTTGGTTGAAATTTCTATCATTAAAAATCTTTTTTTTTATTAAACATTCATAATTCTAATTGAAAATTCATCTTTTTTGTTGAAATTTAATAATTTTGTTGAAAATTCGTTTTTTTGTTGTTTAAAATTAATTTCTTAACTGAAAATTAAATTATTCTAGTTAAAAATTTAACTATTTGGTTGAAAATTGATTTTTTTAACTGAAAATTTACCTATTCAATTTTTGGTTCAAAATTGATCATTTTTAGTTCAAAATTGATGTAAATCTCTTTTTAAAAAGTCTTTTTTTTGTAGAAAATTAATCTTCTTGGTCTAAAATTAATATTTTTTTGATTGACCCAGAAATTAACTTTTAAAAACGGTGAAAGAACCGAACGTTTTTGAAAAGGGTTTCCTAAAGAACATACTTCTTTTAGGGTTTTCTTGTAAAAATTTATCGCACAATTTGACTATTTCAAGTTTATCTTCGTTTAAAAAATGTACTTTGAAATACAAAATTAATCTTTTTGATTAAAAATTTAATTTGAAATTGTAGAATTTACGCGCGCTGCTCAATCGATTAGTCACGTGACCAACTGAAAGGTCACGAAAGCGCCATGTGTCGACATCTGACGGATGAAAACTGTTTTTTTGCAGTTTAGTGCAGTGGTGACTGCCGCGGAGGCCGAGCCACCGAGTAAAAAAGTTGGTCAAGTCAAAATCGAACATGTAAAAACCTGCTGTTGAAAATTGGAATCAAGTCAATAAAATCAAGCGTCAGTGAAGGGATTCATAATAGCAAGGATACGACGCGTGACAAAGTTATATTTTTCAGAAAGAAAGAAAAAAAAACATACTTAAAAAAGTATTGACTATTCAAGAAAGGCATGCTAAAAGTTGATTAAAGAGAGTGAAACTCGTGAATTTTCGAAAAAATGGAAGACGACAGTGAGCAGGACAACGTGATCGAGGATGATTATTATGCATTTATGAACGTCCCGAGAAATGTGAGAGAATTATTCAATTTTCTTTCGTAAAAAAGCAACCCCTTGAATCCTCCACGTGACACCCACTGCTGACGTAACCTAACTATATTGACTTTTAAAACCGGCTCAATTTATTAAAGAAAAAATCTGGATAAATTCAGACTATAAACATATTATTAAAGTTGTATTGCACTTTTTTCATTATCAGAATAATTATTTTCCTTGTTTTCACACATCCAAAACCGTAAATTTACTCATTATCTTCCCTTATTCACTCCTCAAAATGGATCATTTTCAGCATAAATGTATTCAGCGAAAAGGAAAACGAGTGTTGATAAGTATCATGAAAAGGATTTCCCAAGCCGGAATTATGTTTATCAATTCGTTCTATAAAAAGATTCTCCTTTGTGTTTACTCACTTTTGTTGTGGAAAAAAACATCGAAAAGTTTTAGCAACAAAGTGTATAAGCTTGACACAATAATTTCTTGTCTACAAAACAAATCACCGATTTTTCAAAATAAATAAACAAGTTTGATTTTTCAACAGGCGAGCAATGAAGAGATCACAAGTGCATATCGCAGACTCAGCAAATTGTATCATCCTGATAAACATCCAAACCCTGATCACAAAAAGGAAGCTGAAATTTTATTTAATCGTACCAGGAGAGCTTACGAAGGTATTTATTCACTTTAATTAACGATCTGTCTACGATTACGAAATTTTCCAGGGCTTGTAACTGCTTCTCAATGATTCATAATTTTAGTTGAAAATTCATTTCTTTGGTTAAAAATTGAACAATTCCATTGAAAATTCGTTTTTTTTTTAGAATTAACTTTTTTAACTAAAAATGTAAAAGTCCATCTATTTCGTTTTTGGTTGAATATTGATGTTTGTTATTGAAAATTGATCTTTTATAGTTGAAAGTTTTACTATGTGATTGAAATTTCATGTATTTTGTTGAAAATTAATTTTCTCGGTTGAAAATTCATTCTCTTTGGTTATAAATGCAACTGTTTGGTTAAAAATTAATCTGTTTAGTTTAAAGATTCAAATATTTTGATAGAAATTTGTCTTTTTTGGTTGAATACAAATGTTTTTTATCAAATTTTAATCTTTTTTGTTTGAAAAAGGAACTATTACATTTTTTTTTAATAAAATCAACTGCTTGATTTGAAGCAAACTAATTTTTTTTTAATTCATCTTTTTGTTGCTAAAGATTCATCATTTTAGTTTAACATTCACATCTGCGAGTTGAAAATTGAACTGTTTAGTATCAAATTTGTCTTTTCAGCTTCAAAATTTAACAATTATGTTAAGAATTCGTTTTTTCTAGTTGAAAAATCGTCTTTTTAATCAAAAGTTATTCTTCTGTGTCAAAAAAAGCATCTTTTTGTTTGAAAATTAAACTGCTTTGTTAAAAGTTTAAACTTTTTTGTCAAAAATCTTTTATTTAAGATTCATTATTTTAATTGAAAATTCATCTCTTGGGTTGAAAATTTAACAATTATGTCGAAAATTAGTTTTTTTAGTTGAAAATTAATATTTTTAACTGAAAATTCAACTTATCCCGTGAAATATACCATTTAAATATTTAAAAATTCATCTCTTTAGTTGATAATTCATTTTTTAGCTGTAAATTTACATCACAAATTTTTGGTTCAAAATTTATCTTTTTTGGTTGAAGATTCAAATATTTTGTTAGAAATTCGTCTTTTTTGGTTGAATACAAATGTTTTTTTATCAAATTTTAATCTTTTTTGTTTGAAAAAGGAACTATTACATTTTTTTTTAAATTATTATCTTTTTTTGTTATAAAATCAACTACTTGATTTGAAGTAAACTAATTTTTTTTTAAATTTATCTTTTTGTTGCTAAAGATTCATCATTTTAGTTTAAAATTCACATCTGCGAGTTGAAAATTGAACTGTTTAGTATCAAATTTGTCTTTTCAGCTTCAAAATTCAACAATTATGTTAAGAATTCGTTTTTTCTAGTTGAAAAATCGTCTTTTTGATCAAAAGTTATTCTTCTGAGTCAAAAAAGCATCTTTTTCTTTGAAAATTAAACTGCTATGTTGAAAGTTTAAACTTTTTTGTCAAAAATCTTTTATTTTAAGATTCATTATTTTAATTGAAAATTAATCTCTTTGGTTGAAAATTGAACAATTCCATTGAAAATTCGTTTTTTTTTAGAATTAACTTTTTTAACTAAAAATGTAAAAATCTACCTATTCCGTTTTTGGTTGAATATTGATGTTTCTTATTGAAAATTGATCTTTTATAGTTGAAAGTTTTACTATGTGATTGAAATTTCATGTATTTTGTTGAAAATTAATTCGGCGTGCTACGTACCATCAAGATGGCGGAATGTGCGCGATAGAAATAGGAATTTTAAATATGTACAACATTTTCTTTTTCAAATATAAATTTGAAAAAAAACTTTTTTTGCACTATGCTTGTATTATTAGTGATTTTAGAGCATATACTTTAACATGCAAAAAAAAAATTAGTGGATGACCCTATTAAAAACTAGTAGAGTTTAAAATTGAACATTTTTGAAAGAATAAATGTTTTAAGCTGCTCAAATTGAAAGGCAATTCTGAATTGGTTCAAATTTGAACAATTTACAGGTTCTAACGTCAAAAAATGAACTGTTTTGAATCGAAAGACGTGGTAGTCAAACAAATGTAAACGTTCTGTTAAAACTTTTCAAACTATTTTTAATTTAAAAATAATTGAATCGTATTAAAATATTGTTTCCATCTAAAATATTCCATTTTGAACCTATTTAGTTTGAAATTATGTAATTAAAAAAAAGAACAATTTTTTAAATATTTAAAAATATTTGACTGTTCCTTTAAAATGTACAATTATAAATTGAATATTAAAAGCTCTAAAATTTATCAAGTGAAATTAAATGTGCTGCATAACGATTAATCTAAAATGCCATAAAATGAAAATAAATCAACTTTTAATTTAAAAAGTGTTCAATTAAAAAAAATTCATTGCTCATTTTTTAACGTTTCTAATTCAGGATTGCTTAATAGCTATTTACTTGACAAGTGACGAAAGTAGTGCCTACATTCGCCACTTGTCAAGTACAATACTTTTCACATCGAGTCTGACGAATTCGATTTTTGAAGCGAATTGTGTCACTTTAAGTCAGTGGTTGTAACATGGAGTAATCGAGTTATATTTCGAACTAATCTTCTTGTAATTCGCTTTTATCTACTTGTAATCTTGATTAATCCACTTGTAATTAGGATTAATCCACTTGTAATTCAATTAATCCGTTTGTAATTCGACTAATCCACTTGTAATCCAGATTCATTCACTTGTAATCCAGATTCATTCACTTGTAATCCAGAAAATCCACTTGCAATCCAGGATAATCCACATTAATCCGCTTTTAATCCACTCGTCATCCAGGTAAATCCACATGTAATCTAGTTAATTCCATTTTTGATTCGCTTGCAATCCAGTTTAATCCACTTGTGATCCATTTGCAATTCAGATTAATCTACTTGTAATTCAGATTAATCCACCCGCAATCCAGTCTAATCCACTTGTAATTCAGATAAATCCACTAGTTATCCATATTAATCCACTTGTAATCAAGATTAATTCACTTGTAATCAGAATTAATCCACTTGTAGTCCGATTATTCCGCTCATAATCCGACTAATCTAATTGTAGTCTGATTAGTCCACTTGTCATCCAAATTAATAAACTTGTAATCCAGATTAATTCGCTTGTAATCCAGATTAATTTTATTGTAATCCTGATTAATCCACTTTAATTCACTCGTAATCGAGGTCAATCTACTTGTAATTCAGATTAATCCACTCATAATTCAGATTAGTCCACTGGTAATTCAGATTATTTCATTGTAATCCAGATTAATACACTTGTAAACGAGATTAATACACTTGTAATCCACCTTAATTCACTTGTAATCCAGATAATTCCACTTTTATTCCAGAATAATCGACTTTTAAAAAAATAATCCACTTGTAGTCCAGAATAATATACTTGTAATTCAGATGAATCCACTCGTAATCCACCTTAATCCACTTGAAATCCAGATTGATTTACTTGCAATTCAGATTAATTCACTTGCAATTCAGATTAATTCACTTGCAATCCAGATTAATTCACTTGAAATTCAGATTAATCCATTAGTTATCCAAATCATTCGACTTTTATTCCAGTGTATTCCACTTGTAGTCCAGAATAATTCACTTGTAATCCAGAGAAATCCACTTGTAATCCAGCTTAATCCACCTGTTTTCCAGTTGAATTCACCTGTAATCCGCTTAATCCACTTATCATACAAATTACTCCACTAGTAATCCAAATTCATCCACTTGTAATCCAAAATAACTCACTTGTAATCCAGGTTAATCTACTTGTAATCCAGATTAATCCACTAGCAATTTAGATTAATCCACTTGTTTTCCAGTTGAATTCACCTGTAATCCGCTTAATCCACTTGTCATACAAATTACTCCACTAGTAATCCAAATTCATCCACTTGTAATCCAAAAAAACTCACTTGTAATCCAGGTTAATCTACTTATAATCCAGATTAATCCACTCGCAATTTAGATTAATCCACTTGTAATCCTGATTAATAAACTTGTAATCGAGATAAATCCACTTGTAATCCACCTTATTGAATTCGTAATTCAGATAATTCAACTTTTATTCCAGATGAAACAACTTTTAATCCAGGTTAATCCACTTGTAGTCCAGAATAATCCACTTGTAATCCAGGTTAATTCATTTACAATCCAGATTAATTCACTTGTAGTGCAGATAGGACCACTTGTAATCTAGCTTAATCCACTTGTAATCAAGGTTAATTCACTTGCAATCCAGATTAATTTACTTGTAATGCAGATTGATCCACTTGTAATCCAGATTATTCCACTTGAAATCCAGAAAAATTCACTTGTAATCCAGCCCAATCTACTTGTAATCCAGTTAATCTACTTGTAATCCAGCCTAATCCACTTGTTATCCAGCTTATTCCAATTGTAATCCAGATTAAACCACTTGTAGTTCAGAATAATCCACTAGTAATCCAGGTTAATTCACTTGCAATCCAGATTAATTTACTTGTAATGCAGATTGATCCCCTTGTAATCCAGGTTAATCCACTTGTAATCCAGGGTAATTCACTTCCAATCCAGATTAATTCACTTGTAATGCAGATTGATCCACTTGTAATCCAGATTAATCCACTTTTAATCTAGATTAATTTACTTCTAATCCAGCCTAATCTACCTGTAATCCAGCTCATTCTACTTGTAATCCAGTCTAATTCACTTGTAATCCAGCTTATTCCACTTGTAATCCAGTTTAATCCACTTGCAATCCAGGTCAATCCACTTGTAATTCTGAATAATACACTTGTAATCGAGATAAATCCACTTGCAGTCCACCTTACTGGATTTGTAATCCAGTAAATTCCACTTTTATTCCAGATGGAGAAACTTTTAATCCAGGTTAATCCACTTGTAGTCCAACATAATCCACTTATAATCCAGGTTAATTCACTTTCAATCCAGATTAATTCACTTGTAATGCAGATTGATCCACTTGTGATCCAGATAAATCCACTTGTAATCCAGATTGATTCACTCGTAATCCAGCCTAATCTACTTGTAATCCAGCTTATTTCACTTGTAATCCAGCCTAATCCACTTGTAATCCAGCTAATTCCACTTGTAATCCAGATTAATTCACTTGCAATCCAGATTAATTTACTCGTAATTCTGATTAATACACTTGTAATCGAGACAAATCTACGTGTAATCCACCTTACTGGATTTGTAATCTGGATAATTCCACTTTTATTCCAGATGAATCAACTTTTCATCCAGGTTAATCCACTTGTAGTCCAGAATAATCCACTTGTAATCCAGGTTAATTCACTTTCAATCCAGAATAATTCACTTGTAATGCAGATTGATCCACTTCAAATCTGAGAGTGTTTGATAGGAAAAGGTGAAGTTTTAATAGTTTTTTGGAGGTAGTGTGCAAGACAAATTTGGTCTGTTGTATCCTTTCTTTCAAGAGAAGAAAACTTGTTTTATGTAGAATTGATTTGGATTTAGATATTCCAAAATGGGTTTTCAACTGTAAGAATTTTGGAACGATGTTATTGTTCCTACGCCGTTTTAAGAAAGCTGAAGATGTTAGCAGCTTACCTTCAGAAGACCTGATCTTACTAAAAGTATTAGTTTTAATAAGAAAACTCTTCCCGTAGAGTTCTTTAATAATAGATTTATTGCTTTCACGATGATTCATTATGATAAATTCAAATTTAAAATGAGAAGCTTATTCGGGTTTCAATCGTGTGCAAGACTACGTATCTTGCCGACGATGCCTGTGATTGGCCAGAGCGCCCCATCGTAGAGACTGCTCGAACGCCGATAAAGTCTTTTTAAAAAGACTTGATTGGCCAATCAAGTTCAAGCAGTCTTTACCGTGGGGCGCTCTGGCCAATAGCAGGCATCGTAGAGAATATATGTAAGAACAACATAACCTGAAACTTCAGTGTCAGGTCAGCCCTGAAGAAGTGAACTGCAATGTTCACGGAACGTCGGCAAGATTAGTAGTTTTGCACACGATTGAAATCCGAACAAGCTTTACATTTTTAATTTATCAACTTTTTGTGCACTTTTCACTTGGAGTGAGTTAAATTATCAATTGAAGTAAACAAAATTGTTCAAACAAATAATAATTATTAATAATATTCAATTTGAGTAATGATAGAAGCTTATTGCAAAGCATAAAATAAAGAAGTCATAATTAGCGCCGAAACACGCAAAGCCCATTTTTTCGCCTATGGGGTTTTTCGGGACCCTATAAAACAGACTTATCGGGGTGATATTAGAAAAGTAATATTTTCTTTATATTTCATCGCTAATTGGGAAGACAAATGTTGAGTTTTAACTCGATTTAGCGAATATCAAGTATTCCGACTAAAATTTACAAACACGTATATTTAAAAAAATGGATTTATTTTTGTGTGGATTTATAAAAATTTCCGGGCTGATTCCATGTTGATTCGATAATGTTGACAATGTTGCAGTTAAATTTATAGTGTAGATAGTATTGAAATAAATAAAGAAAGGCAGTTTTATTTTTGTTATTTTTCATTCAACATCAGTTTCTAGTCGGTTCACATGAATTTAACCAAAAAAAAAAAATTTCTTTTTAATTTAAGAAATGGGCTATCCTTATTACGGTAGATCTTGTATCTCCGGAAAAATATGTATTTCTGTTTAACAGTCTTGCGGAACTGTTGATTTGAACGATCCTTACTTGATACAATTTATTTATTTATTATTAAAATCAATTGGGAAAGGTTACAACTAGGTTGAAAATGTTGCAATCAAGTTGACATGGAAATTGAATCCAGACTTGATATAATAACTCAAGTCGGTTTAAATTCATTCTCTATATAAATAAAGGGATTGAGGGGTAAGAGAAGGAGAGAGAATAAAAGAAGTGAATGAGAACGTTATCCTTGAAAATGTGAGAATAAAGACAAGGTTAAGAGAGTTAGGAAGGAAAATGGAAGTAGAAGAGAAGACGAAACGAAGTAGAAATATAGTGATTAGAGTAATGAAAGTGCATTGTGAATCAGGAAGAGAAGAAGTGGAAAAGTTGATCGGGAAATTTAAGGCAAAAGTGCACGTAGAAGGGGTAAATGGAGTGGGATGGATGAATGACGGTAAATGGCGTATATATAATATATCTATATATATATATATATATATATAAATATATATACAGTGAAAGTCAGAAGTGAGAAAGAAAAAGTCAATATCTTGAGAAAAAAGAAAGCTTTAAAGGAGTGGGAAGACAGGATAGAGGAGGATATGACGTGGAATGAAAGAAGAAGAACGTGGATGATGAAAGAGAGAGCATGAAGTGAAAGAGTGAAAGGGAACACAGTATGGATAGCGAAAGACCGGATGGGGATAAATGGGAATGTGTGGATATGGGATGGTGAGAAAGAAAAATTGAGTGGAGTGTATAGCGAGGGTCCATGGCGACGAGGGGAGGAAACGGAGAATAGTGATAAAAGGGAGTAGGTTATGAAAACAGTAGAGGGTGAAAGGAAAGAAGGAGGAGAAGGCGGAGCGACGAGGTTTTCACAATAGTAGGGAACGGACGCAAAGACGAAAGAAAGGAGAAAGGAAGGAAGAGAGAAGTGAAAGTAGCGTTTTGGAACGTATCAGGGATAATGAATAGAGATGAAGGATTCTGGTAAGAGGTGCAAGGATTTGAGGATGGTGAAGAGGAAGTTACCCAAGGGATATATATGGCAGATGCAAGAGACAAAGAAAGAGAAGGTAAAGGGAAGAAAGAAAGGGGTTATGGTGTCAGGAGTAAGGAATGGATTGGTGGGAGAAAAGAGAATAGAAATGGAATTTGAGGATACAGATAGAGTTATGACGAGAATGGTGAAGATACGAAGAAGAAAGGTGAGTATAGTTCGCATTCACAGGAGAAGAGGGGAAGACGAAGGCTGGAGTGTGATTAGGAAATGGGTGGCAAAAAAGGATGATGAATTGGTGTTGATTGGAGGTGATCTGAATGCTTGGTCAAGGGAACAGGAAGGGGAAATATGGGATGAAGAGAGTGATACTTTCAGGAGGGAATCGAAACACAAATAGGTGGACCAGAAGGGTAGGACTCTGTTGGAAATTCTGGGAGAAACAGGATGGTTTATTTATAATAGGAACTCGGAAGGGGATGAGGAGGGCGAGATTACGTTTGCAGGAAAAGGGGAAACAGTAGTAGACAACATTCTGGCCCAGGAAAGGATAAGGAGCCTGTTGGAATGAACGGAAGTAGGGAACGAAATAGGGTCAGAACACTTCCCGGTCATTGCAACGTTGAAATGCCGGAATTGGAGAACAGAGGGAAGGAAGAAGGCGGGAGCGACAGGGGAAAAAGCAAAGATGGGCAAATAAGGAGTTGATAAGCTCAGAGAATATACGGAAAGAATGGAAGAAGAGAATGTTTTGATTGAAGATGGGGGAGGCATGGATGATATATTGTGTAAGGTGAGTGTAAGGGTAGAGAAGATAGTGGAAGAAATTAGGCCAAGTGAAGAAGAAAGAAGGGAGAAGAGAGGATGATGAGATGTTCAAGGTATAGAGAGTAAAGAGCGTATGAAGTTATCTTTAAAAAGTTAGAGAAGAGAAGAGATAGACAGAAAGGTGTATAATAAAAAAAGAAAACACGAGAAATTACTGGATGTAAAACGACAGGAGGAGAAGGAGAGGTACATGAAGGAAGTAGAGAAAGCAATTAAGGAAGGAAGAGAATATGAGGTCATCAGTAGAGAAAGGAGTGAATGGAAACGAATAAATGAAGAGATAAGTATGGATGAATGAACGGCATATTTCAAGAAATTGTTAGGAGGGGTAGATAACAGGCTGAGGGGGGAAAGGAGAAAGATCAAGGCGGTAGGAATGGAAGGCGGGAATGAGGTGACCAGAGAGGAGGTTGATCAACCAATTGAGTAGTAGAAAAGAAATAAGTCGACAGGAGAGGATGGGATGGAGAATGAAGCGTAGAAAATTGGCGAAAGAAGGGTTAGATTTGAATCAGCCAAAGCCCTCGCAGCACCATAAACTGAGCAATTGATGGTCCAGAGGTCGGACTCTTGGGAGATTTCCCCACGGCTGTAATGAACATAGAGACAGACCCCACCTCCTCTGGTCTCATCTCGATCCCTGCAGGAGAGTGTTCCTAGTTCCACCTCTCTACCCAGCCACACTGCAGAACTATGTGAACTATATGAATTGTTTTTTGCTTTCAAATTTTGGCATTTTTGCCCTTGATTCTAAAACAGACCTGAAATAACTGTATCTGAATGACTTCCATATACTTTTTCAGAAGCCGTGGTCACGAGTTTGACCGTGCCTTTCACTGCCTCGGTGTCACCAGGAAACTGCATAAAATCCCATTCAGAAATCTGTTTGGAATCTTCAATTTTAGAACGTCTTTACTTTATATAATTTATTAACAGATTACGAAGTACTGGAGGTGATGTAATTTCGTAGTTTGACCAGTCGATCATATCGACGCAAATTTTAGCTTTAAAGTTAAGCTTAGGAATCTTGAAGGTGCGTAATACATTCGGGTCGTTCTGTCTGGCAAAAATAATTTTTTGAAGTGCATCTTGTTTTACTTCAGATCTATGATCCGTTACTATGCTGCGGAGCACTTTCTCTGGAGAAGCGAAAAAAAACATTCCGCTTAATGTTTTCATCGACCACTTTCAAGTACTTCTTTGGCAAACACCTGGATTTTCGGTTAGTTTCGAAAAAATGTCTTGCACCGTCTTAGATTGATCTATTGATTTTTGTGCGGAACCACATCGGAACATATACCCTGAGTATGAATTCCAGTACCATTATAAGCTCAGAGTATGATTTTGGCGTCGCGATATATGTTATCATTATCCTATTTATAAAAGTATTGCATGGCGCATGATTGAGAGGACCTGGATCTTGAAAACTTAGAACATGAGAGCAGTTACGAGATTTTATAGCATGTGGAATTTCTAAAAGATATTTCTGATCTTTACTGAACATTTTCAAAATTTCATCAGTAATTGTAGGTAATTCTGAGTCTATTGCCTGGAAGGAAACTACAGAAAGCTGTTCACATCCAGAAAGCGTAGATCCAATAGGCCCTGAAAATGATTTGGGACCAGATGTTACTCCATCTATGTGGTGGAAAAGACTTCGCAATAGAAGTTCATTAAATTGAAGTAGACAAATGATCCACTGAAGGGGCCTATCGAGTTTTTCTTCAATTTTGCATATGATGCCACCTTTCTAGCCTGTGTCGACAGCAGTGCCGTCTGATTCAAAAACAAGAAGTTTACTCCACCCTCCGTTAATTTCGTTTTCCCCAACATCGAATGAACACTTATAAATGTCTTCTGCGCTTCCAGATTTTGGAGTCCTATGACCTAAATACTGAGATCCCAGGTTCTTCTAGAAGAGAAATATGCTCTTGATAAAAATTTTACGAATAAACTTCTTGTTGTCTTCAACATCAGTTAGAGTTTTATCCTTTCGATCATCAAAGTACAGGCCTAGATGTGGCGATTTCTTACCTACTGTTTCTATCAGATCTTTTTGGACTTTATCTCGTTCTCTTCTCATCTTGGTTTCATGTATAATTAGAGAAGCTTCGAGGATATTTGCATCTTTGAATGTAGATGGCGCAAAAAGCGCCGTAACACTAGAGCTGACACCAAATTTTTGGGATACGAGACAAGTTTCTTCAAGTAGAATCCGGGATTGATTAGAAGAGCTCATTTTCGAGTTTCAGGAAGGAAACTACTCTTCTTCTGTTGCATTAATTTCTTATTCAGATTGTGATCTTTTTTTGTTTTTGTTCAGGAACGTCTACTGAAGCAATTTTCCCCAATCTTGGACCCTATGATAAAGAAGAAACGCGTGTTCGAGTATTGGTACTTTCTTATCCATTGGGACTGGAAATATTCAAATATATATTAGACATGGTAAATATTTGATATTGTAGTCCTTCAACAGATTAACATAGGTGTTCGACAGGTGTACTCTAGGCGAGCTATCCACCTTACGACACAAAATTTTCCCGCCAGAAATCCAAAAGTGATTGCATTCTTTTTAGCTTTACGAAGTCCGAGAACAATTACATGAATCTTCCTTCTGAGTGGTGTTTATGCCTCACGAAGATAAATAAAACGTTTCTGGTTTTCAGTCAAACTCATATTTGAAGTAGAAAAGTCTCTCTTAACCTTAAGTCTTGCAACCAGATTATTCCGTAGATATTATTTGCCAAACTTGACTACAATCATCGGAGGGGTGGAAGAGTTAGAAATTGAAGGTGAGTTTATAATTGTATATAGGTTGACAACATCATCCTTACAAAGGTTAACATCGAGAGCCCTGACGACAGATTCCATGGTGGCCATAAGGACCTCATTTGGCTTCATGGGAAAACCATGAATTTACAGCGTAGTATGCAATCCGTTATCTGTGTCTGTTTCTTCTTTGGATCTCACCTCTTGCAAACATAATAAACAATTTGGACTTGGGTAGAAGAAGGTAGCTTTTTGCAAGTCATTAGCGTCTAATATTAGTTTTATGTCTGATACGAAGAGAGAAGATAAATTGTTAAGATTAGTAAGATTCACTAACAGTTGAATGTTTGTGTAACTTTCTTTGATTTGGGGCACAACACAAAGTAAAATCACCTATTGAACGCTGGTAATTTTCGCAGTTTTCGAAACAGATCCTCCTTCCGCACATGCTGCTCTTTTAGGTTAGCATTACCTTTCTATTCCTTCATCTTCCTTCCGAACTTTAGTCAAAACAGAAAAAAAATATCTGGTAGAATTTATAAACAGATTTTTAAAAACCCTGTTCGCCATCTGCCATTACTTTGATTTTTCTTCTTACTAAAACAAAATGCAATAGAGTAGAATGAAATAAAGTAAAATAAGATTTACCTACCGGATTAAAAAATTATTTTCAAAGAGCTTCTTATCATTCAATCCTGTATTTTAAAAGCAAAAAATTTGAAGTTTGAAATTTGGGTATCACGAGACGCATGGACAATACTTTTTAGGGTTTCCGAAACCTCGTCCCCTTATTGTTTCAGGATCCTCAATTGCAGACGTTCTGCTCAATTCACGGACGAATATTTAATTTTTCATTTAGCAAATGAATATTGAATACAATTCAAAATGCATGAATTGAATTGCGATTCACCAGAACTATCAATTGACGATTTCACCAGCCTATAGAGTCGCGCCTGTTGCGTAATAAGATGACATGCTGGAAAGTTAAAAATTCAAATGTATTGGAATTTTTTCCTACGATGCCAACATTTTTTTACAACTCGCGTCCACACTGATTGAGATATTGAACGGAAATTTTGTAAAATTAAGTAAAAGGCACTAAGTAACGTTCTTCTGGTCCTGAACTTCTGGAACTACAAAAAAAGTTAAAAAAATAATAGAAAAATCACAACCCTACTAAACTTTTCTATTCAAGTAATGAAAATCATCAAATTAAAGTACATTCAAAAGATGTTATTGTTTAAAATGGCAATCATTTTTCAGTTTAAATTGGAGGCATCATAAAAGTGTCGAACTAATATGTAATAAAAAAGCGTCTTTAATGTAGTCAGATAAGAAATAAACTTGGAAAATCACGCCTTCTAAGGAAAATATAAGACATTGTCCTGTATCGTTTGAAATTCCGCCCGTGGCTACCAGAACATGGCCGCATATAGAAGCCTTTCTTTAAGGACAGCACAGCAGAGACATGCAAGCACTTTTGTCCCTAGAACATACGTCAACCAAATGGCTCTCCTGAACGTCCATAAAGTCTTCAGAAACTTCCTGGATTTTGTCGCCAGGTGCTTGGCGCAGTTTAATTTGATATCTAGGATTACTTTCAGATATATAAACGTATCTAAAAACGACAGCCTCCCGCTACAAAATTGACCCATCAACGTTTCCAGATGACTCACACTGACTGAGATTACAAAGTCATTCGCGTAGCCCTGGGTGCATTAATCCTCTATTCTCAGCCTACGAACAAGGCCGTCCAATACCATGTACCCAAGTAGAGGTGACAGGACATACCCTATGATTACCACCATGGAACTATTTTTCTGACTAGGCCTTCGCCTTACCTGGTTTCGAGTCTCCTTTATCGTAGCATGCTTCCTATCCAGCTTACCAGCTGGTCTGGCACGCTACACCTCGAAGCCTCTTGACATATGATTTCTGAATGAGTATTGATGAAGGCACCCTTTCATGCCATCCTGTCATGCCGAGGACACATGTTTCAGGGCGACGCTTGCCCTTAACATTTTTGTCAGTGCATTTTTCTTCACGCTTCATTCAACTGTGTTATCAACGACCTTGGCGGCGGAATTCCTGACGGCCTTCTCCTTATCTTGGCCCTGGCCTGCCACATCTTGGTCGAAACTATTTCGCTGAAAACCCGAGAAGTGAACTCCCATGAGGTGATTTAGCGTTGCTCTTCATTCTCCGGCAAACTCTCCATTATTGAGCCTTAATAGCCCGAGGCAAGCTTCAGGAATAATTTTCAGGCTCATGTAGAGCCTCGCTGTTTACGGAATGTTCTTTAATTCGTCGCAGAAGCCCCTCTAATCCTTCCACGGCCGACTTTAAGTCATCAATGGTACCATAGCTTTTGAGAAATTCCACAAGTTACAAGGGGTTTCTAATAATTGGAATCACCGAGTTTCCTACGGTTAAACCAAAACAAGATATATTGATGTTTCGTGAAACACTTCTTATCAGAGAATTTTGAGCCCACTACCTTGCTGCTAAGTTCATCCGAGCATGAAGTCAAATCGAGAAGCTAACTCCTATTTTTAATCTGTAATGTGTAAGTATCACAACAATTCAGTATCTCCAGCTCAGTCTTCCCAGGTATTCGATTAAATTTTTACCTCTGCCAGTAATGCTGATGCTCCCCCACACCGTAGGGTGGGAGTTCGCATCACATCTCAGCAGCAGAGGCAGTCTGTTCTCCTGGCAATGCCGAATTAGAGTCTACGCTTCTTTGGGAGGCAGGAGTCCCTCAGCGTCGCCCGTGAAGTAGGCCTAAACCAGAAGCACCTCTATCTTTCTCTACTTTTGCCCCTGAATCTCACTCTATTATTAGTGAGATCCCTTATATAAGGAGCCACACCCTGACAAGCCACTAATCCTTTTTCTGTATAGCCAGGGTTCTTGGATTGGAAAAATGACAATCTGCACCACTGACATGCGCCTGACTAGAACCGCCGAGGTGCCTTTGCTGTAGTGCAAATCAATTTGGAGAGCACAACCACTAGCCTCTTCTCTTAGACCTGGAGCACTGCCTGTCAGAACAAACCTTCCAGGAATCCGTTCGTGGAGTCGGTTGCTGGAAGATCAGGTGCTGCAGAATGGACAACGGATGCTCGGTGATACTAGGCATCAAAACGGTCGCTCTACGGTACCTTTGTGAACAATCCGTCCCCTTCTTCTCCAGGTTCATTCCCTCTTTGAGTCTGAACGTTGCAGTTCTCTCTACTATCCAGTCCCGCATAAGATGTCTGGCGCCTTTACTACGAGAGCCCCCGACCTGATGAAGATGTCGAATAATCTGAAAGCGTTTCTCTTGCGAAGTGACGTGTCAATCTCTCTCGACAACTATCAACAGGATGTTCTTAGCCATCTGCGCGAAGGTGCGGTCCTGGATGTCCAGGCCCTTCTGATTTGTGCTTTGGCTGCTGTTCGCGAGCCGCGCTTTCAGGTATCTCTTTATTTGTGCTTCCTCACAGAGACTTCCGTTGGCTGTTCTCCCACTGTGTCAGTAAGATTGTTGCCATCGTTTTCCGAAGTTTGCACTGCTCCTTGTGAACTGCCCCCTGAGGTGCCATACACCGTTGGCGGTGGGTTAGAAGAAGGTAACTGAATGGTCTCCTTTTTTTTCTTCTTTTTTTCTACTATTTGTGCTCTGCTCATTCTGGCCCCACGAGAAGATAGGGAAATAAGAATTACCGCCTGCAGAGCCGCGTTTGCAGTAGGCGGGCCTACATACTATAGGATTCGACCTGGTGTTTCAAAGTCCTTATTTGTGACACCAGCGACTTCGTCTTCACCAAGTAGGGCAGTGCGGGATGTTCAAGGATTTGGTAACCCATGTGCCGTTCAGCCCTTGACGCGGCGATCAGATCATAGCTTGGGATCATGAGAACTCGCTTCCTCGATATTCTGAAAGGCTTTGCTATTACCCGCTCGAAGGATCACTTATTCGTCTAGATCCCGTATAGTAGAGTCTGTGAGTTCCCTAGAGTGGCCACACCTCACGATGCATCCTGTCTCACCAGCTGCAAGATCCCGCGAATTCAACGGAGAGATTCTAGTGCTTTGTCACGGTATATGTAGAATGGATGCAATAGTTCTCATTTCAAGAATTATATAAACCTTGAGCTTGCCTTCGAGAGATATTTGTATTTTATTGACCAATCATAACCATGTGATGATCGTAGACATGTGATAACTTGAACCTTGAAATATTTTTGTAAGGACAGAAATAAACTGGGGTTTTACAATTTTTATATAATTTTCTCAACAATTTATTTTTAACTTTGAATATGTTTGCTGCCTTGATCAATATCAACATTGGAAAGCAATTAAAAATTGCTTTCAATGTTTATATTGCTCAATACTTATCGATTATGGCTCACTTTTGTTTCAATATATTATAAAACACAATATACCTTCAAATACAAACATAATGGAAATATTCAATTTGCATTCACGGCTAGTTATTATTTGCTTCTGAAGAGGACTGGATGGGAAAGTGAAGAGATATAGAAGATTTGAGAATCATAATACATTTGCTCTTTATTATTATTTATAATTACAAGTTGCTTGTGACATTTCGCAGGATTGCTATTTACACGTGTTTTCCCACCCGTTTCATTCGAAAATGTCTCTGCATGTGGTGAAGAGATCCTATTGGGATTTCATTGAATCCTGCTGAGGTCAATATGGTGATTACGCCGTTACCCATGTTTATTTTCGCGCGGATTCTTTCGGGGAATAAGCCGAATAAATTCCATATGTTGAAGTCTAGATCCACGTTTGTTATAAGAAGGTATCCTGGAAGGTGGTATGAAGTTAGGAGGAGTTTGCCTGACAGCAGCAGGATGCCTGACTCTCCGGATTTCAGAATAAGTCATACGATTGACGCAATTGGAAATCTTAAATATTCTGGAAGCTTCAACAAATTTTTTTTTGAGTTTTCATATAGAATATCTGGTTAACGAACAAGATTTTTCTTTTTGGCCCCTGAAAACATATACTAAAGTATAAGGTTAAGAGATATTTACGCGTTTTAAAATTATTAAAAAACAATTAAAACTTATAATGATATTTGAAAAATTGTGTAAGGTTTTAAAAAAAATTTAAAAATCACTTGTTTTCCAAGAAACATGATTTTTTACTTTGAGAAATTAATTTAAAGAGAATTTTCAAACAGATTTCAAAACATTCCAAAAGATTTCTAAAATAGTGAAGGAAGAACCTGGAAGATCTTGAGGAAAATTTTCGATCTTGCAGAATTTAAAAGAAATTCAGGAAAAATTTTAATAATTTTAAAAGATTAGAATGTTTAGAAATTCTGAAAAGATGAAAAAAAAAGAATTTTCTTAAGATTCTCTGGGAAATTTTAAATGATTTTTCATTTTGAAAAATCAATTTGAAGAGAATATTCTAAAAGATTTCAAAACATTTTAAAAGATTTCTACAATTTTCAAAGAATAATAGGGAAGATTGTAATGTGATCTTTTCGATTTCGCAGAATTTAAAAGAAATACAGAAAAGATTGAAAAAAAATAATTTTCTAAGGATTTTTCGGCAAATTGTAAACTACTTTTTATTTTGAAGAAGAAACTTTGGAAAAAACATTGAAAAATATTTCAAAACATTTTCAACGATATCTTTAAATTTATAAGAGTAGTGTAGAATATTTTAAAGCCAGAATGTTCAATTTTTTAATATCAAACAATACAAAAAATCGAGTAGATTCCAGAAATATTTATAAGATTTGAAGAGATTAAGAAAGAAATTTGATCTTTGAAAGATTTTAAAAAATATAGATTTTCAAAGATTCCAAACAAACACTTCAGAAGCTTTAGAAAATTTTTGAAATGTTTCAGAAAAATTATTTTTGGCAAGCAGCCCCCATTAATCGAAAGCTCGCCATAAACAATGTGGTAATTTTATTTTAGGGAGACTTTTCAAATATTGAGGGTTGTTTTACGAAAATATTGTTTGCTCATCACCAATAGTCCAAACTTTGGACATACTTCTTCTGATAATAAATGTGTAATTTCAGCTCAGGGGAGATGTTTGAATCATGGGGTTTATTTTCTGGAAAAATTAATTCCTGTGGACATATAGAGCCCTAAGTTAGCCCTTAATTACTGCATAGCTGGTTTTCCATTTTCATAATTTTGATTGAGGTTAGTTTGTCGTTATGAGGGTTGATTTCAGAAAATAAATTAATATTATTTTCGAGAGCAGTAAATGATCCCTTAATTATGGTTTGAAAATAAATTTGATAAAATCAACACTTGTTTCGTTTCCACATGCGGCAGTGCTACCTTGAGTTCAACCTGACAGAGCCAGTCATTTTTTGGAAAAATTGCAGATCATAAAATTTCGTTTTCCAACATCAACTTAGCCTCAAATGAGCCCTTATTTGTAGAACAATAGATATTTTGATTTGCCGAAATGGCCTTGCCAGCGAGGCGTATCTCAGATATCAAGTGTTGGTACAAGATCAGCATTATAGATTTCGAAACTTGGTGAAATTTATTTGGGAGACCTTTCTTTCATTTTCAATAAATTATATTTATTTTTTGGACAACGAAATATATTACACATTTTGTTGCAACTTTTTTCGTTTTTCCACAAATTTAATTTGTTTATTTTCAATGTTAATGTTTACGATTTAAACTAAAAATCTGCATTCTAGAAATAGGGTGTTCGGAATGCACAATTTTTCTCCAAGTGACATTTTCTTATATCGTGCGTTTTTCGGCTTAAAATGTTCATTTTTGTTTGTTTTTTGGAATTTTGTAAATGCTATAACTCGAGTCATTTTTTTTCATCAAAAAAGTCATTAAGATAAATTATTCCTCTTCTTGTGTACTACTAATATCTGTACATGGAAATTTTGAATCTTGAAAAAGTGGTCTCAAAAAATATTTAAATTGCTTCAAGTTTTCAAATTTCGTATCCAAAATGGCTGGCTAACGAATTTGACCTCAATTTTTGGACACTTGAAAAGTATGCGAAAGCCCAATCTACGGGCTCGCATGCAGACATACATACACACATGCATGCAGAAACATTCGCGAAAACCCGTTTCTCGGGTTCAGTTTGTTTTAAAATGTGGACATTTGTCAAAAAGGGGGGGGGGTGAAATTTTACACAAATAAAATATGTTCTCTGATCAGAATGTAAAAATTGAACAATTGGGTCAATTAAATGTAACGGAAAAACTACAAACGCTGTAATATGAATAGTCATGTAGATACATATTTATCTTTTGTATATATTTCCTAATTTTTTCAAAAATCGTATTGCCATGCTGAGAAGAATTTTATACTCACATACTCTAAAGAATGACAAGGTTTGTAGTTTGGTACTCTGTTTCCCAAAATAGAGTGTCAATAAAAATAAACACAAATGTTCTGAGTTTTCATCTTCTAGATCCCGTTTTTGTACTAAATTCTTGATCAGAAATCATGAAATTATGTTGACGACACTTTCTATTTTTCCGGGTTATGAATATATGACAGATTGAGTAGGCTCAATTATTATTGTCTCGATATTCAGATGCAGAAAAGTTGTGTTAAACTTCGTGCATTCCTCAAAATGAGGGGAAAAGTAAAATTCTTTTTTATACTGAGTAAGTGATCTCTTTGTTACACATACTGATAAATAATTTTAATTGATTTTAGTTTCGAAATTCTTGAAAAAAATTGTAGGAAACAATCCAAAAGATTTTGTAATTGGTTTCAGTTATCTCTTAGAATTCCAAAAAAATTGAGCTCGCTTGTAAAATTGTTTAAATTCTGGAAAATAAAAATTTACTTGAAGTCATCCATATTTTCTACCCACACATTCAAAAATGTTTTAAACTCAAAATTATTCCTTTGAAATAAAACCTAAGCTATTTGAAATTTGCCCAGAAATCTTTGAAAAAAATTAATTTCTTCAAATTTTTCTGAATTATTAAAAAGCTTCTTACAGTAGCTAAATTGAGAGCAAGAGAAAATTTCAATAAGCTTGTCTCTGTGCCATTCAATGAACAAATTGTTATGTTCACAGCTGATGGTGAAGGCGTTGCAGTATTGGAGACAGTTGATAATTTAGCTGGGTTGTGTATGATAGATAATTACGTACCAAAAAGGGCAAGAATATATACAATAACCAAAAGTGTTGCACCATTGGCCGGCATAGAAACCGTTGAAATTCCAACATGTCTTTCACGCCCAATCAGAAAAGTTTATCGAATATACAAAGAATATTCCGAGCAAAGCTAAATCACACAGACTACTTATCAATGTTCTGAATTTAAATATGAAATATATTGTTTGTAATATGAAGTGAAATCAAAATTATATGAGTAACTTATTATTAGAAATAATAACAAAAAGTCAATCTATTATGGATCTTAAGGCTTTAATCTTAAGTCGATGCCATATACAATCTTTTTCAGAAGGTGGATTCCACGCTGGAATCACATAAAACAATAATGTATATCATGATATTTCGTTTTAAACTTAGGATACTTGTTTTTTAAGTTTCAAAACTTTTGGTATCAATATATATATATATATATAGTTAAAAGTTTGTCATAAGGATAACCCCAGGATTTCGCCGGGAGCAGGTGCTAATCTTAAAAATTGCACTCGCTCCCAGCGAAATCGCGGTAAAATTTCAGCTGATCCCTGGACAATTGTCCGCGACTGCTTATTAATTATTGTAACCATATTGAGCAGAAACCCTTGGTACAGGAACCCTTTATCCGCAACCCGAGGACGCGTTCGGTGGCTTTGTCATCGTCCCTTCGGTTCGACTCCTAAGGAATCAAAGCGGAACCGAACGGTGTTTCCGCCATATATATATATATATATATATATATTTCCCCCACTCTGACACCCCGCACCGCATCTAGGTTTATGATATCCTTGATAATACTAAACTTTCTCAATCATAAAGCTTAGTTCACAGTGTAATGCATATAGTACTTCCAAATATTAAAAAAATTGGCGAAACCTTTACTTTTAAAGAGATTGTTCAATTTTTTTTACATTCTCATAATTTAGATGTAAAGTCTTAGATTCATGTGATTTTTGACCTATCTAGTTTTCGTCAATTCTCGACGTTTTTAGACCCCCTGAGTCAGAAAAAAAAGTTTTCACGAACATATCTGTCTATCTATCGGTCTGTCTGTCGGTCTATAATCTGACGACGCGATGACTTTCGAAGGAATTTTCTAATCAAAATTTCCTTTTGCACACTGACTTGTGGACCGAAAAGACCAATACTTATGGTTTCAGCCATGGAAAATCAAACTGTAAAACGTAATAATTCAATATTCCCACGAAACTACGCGAGATACGGTAAAAAGACAAGAGACCAACATTATTTGTTTTTAAAAGTTCTACATAATTGCTTTCAACTATTCTTCAATAGGAATAATAGTTTTGGTTTTAAACGCAGACAATGCCATAAGAAGATTGCACATTCAAATTTAGAGCTAAACAACGCAAAAGACGATGAAATAGGCAACAGCAAAATTTCTTGTCTCGAATAAACCTACAAAATTGCTCTTCATCCTTTTTCAATAGCACCCATAGTTTGGTGGGAAAATTTGAATTTTTACATTCTCATCATTTAGATGGAATGTCTTAGATTCATGTGATTTTGGACCTATCCCGTTTTCGTCAATGCTCGTCGTTTTGAGACCCCCTGACTCAGAAATTTTTTTTTTTTACAAAATGCCTGTCGGTCTCTCTACCTGTTGTCTGATAATATAAATAACATAAATGGTTGTGATGTGGGCGTGGGGGGGGGCGTGAGGCCCCACCGCTGGCGCTCAAGCTATAAAGCCTATTGTGCCATACCCGTGTTTATTCTCAAGGCAGTACTCCGAATCCGGCCATCTTTCGTCTAGTGTTTTTGAATATCGGCGGGTTTCGTTGTCACCAACGTTCTGAGATTATACCTCTCAGGTGCCAGGCATACTTTATCGCACAGTAAATTACGTCCTACTTTATTGATCAGGCAAAGTGATCCTCACCCACTTTGCCATTCGGCAGCCTCCCTAGCAGGCCGCAGAGGGGGATACGGCCAGACTAGGGTGGACGGAGCGATCCCTCTGAGGTCATCAGTTAGATGCACAGATTCGAAGCACTGTCTGGTGTGCTATGTAAGTGTATGTGTATGTGTGCGTGTTCATTGCTCGAAGTCGTCCAGCGACCATGGAGCGTGGTTCCCCCGTAGGAACCCTAAGCGCAAGAAGGTCGCTGACTCGTTTTCGAGGCTTTAACAAAAGAGAATTCACAATCACGAAGTTACAGTTGCCGATGCTTTGACCTTTAATTTTAAATGGTCTGTGCATAAATGTGGGGGAAATACAAATACCGAGCAGCCGCGCGCCCTAGGTGCGCTCAAACTTGCAAGCGAAGCTATTTTTGTTGTTTTAGGTATAAAAGAAAATTAATTTACTTAAGGCTCTATTGGCTTTAAGGAACATATTCTTATTAATGTACTCGCGCTAGATTTTTTAAATATGTTTATATAATTCTCTAATAAATTATATAACAACAATGACTTGAATATTTAATTTGTCAATAACATTTTCAATGTTTAAAAAAAACGGTAAGTTCTATCAAAAAATGGTTGAGCAAGATTTTGTAGGCCTTTTTAAGGGGGTAAAATTTTCTTTTTAGACATTTTTGTACCTCGCGTCGTGATGTTTAAGAGAAGAACAGTGATCCCTATCAAAAAATATTTTAAGGCAAATTTGTAAGTATTTTTAGAAGCACTAACTTCTTTGCTACCAATTTTTCAATATATCACGTTGTTTGACTGAAAATTTGATTTTTCGATTTTTCAATAGCATTTTCGATAATCAGAAGAAAAACCTTGATTTCTACCAGAAAAAGGTTAGACGATTTTTTAGGTCTTCTTAAAAGCAGCAATTTCTTTTTTGTTCCAAATAGTCTCAAGTAAATTTGAATATCTTTTTGAGCTAAATAAAAGTTTCCTTCTTAAAATTTTTTTCGTATCTCGAAATGGAACTTTTGATTTTTTAAAAAGGTTTATCACGATTAAAATGATCCGAATAGTGGGGTCTAGGAAAGGGACTATTTGTACCGAAATATTGGTACATATAGCCGGATTTTTTCGATACACATAGGCACCCACGGCTAGCCTCGATTGTGTTAAACCCAAAAGTGCTTGCACATCCAGTTTATCTTTTTTACGTGTTTCGGGGATGCTCCTCGATCATTTATAGCCACAAAAAAAATCGTACTACTCGTTTTGGAGAAAAATTATTTTGTTGTTTTTAATTATTAAAAATCTTATTTTCCACGAAAACGACGCACAATATGAAATAGCAACTCATACGCAATTCAAAATTATTCCTCTTTCTAAAATCTGTCAAAATATACTCTTGCTAGATTTGTATTTTGTGTATTTTAACCCATTAAAAAAAAGAAAAAAATCAATAAAAATGGACTAAAATAGGATGTATTTTAACGAACTTCAACACTGTATTTTCTTTAATGTTTTTTTTAGTTCAATAACAATATAAAGAACATATTCGATAAGAATATTAAGGTTCCTAAAATTCAAAGAAAAGAAAAATTAATTTTTATTTCTAAAATTGAAGAAACATAATTTTTAACGATTAAAAATTTCGTTTTTCTCAAAAGCGACGCAAAATGTAAATAGTAGTTCATAATTATAAATTGTTCTACTTCGTGAAATCGATAAAAGTATTCCCCTACTAGATGCTTATCTTTGTGTTTTAACCAATTTTTCCAAAAAATAGACTAAAATAGCATTTAGTTTAACATTCTTACTGAACTAGAAACAAATGTTTTTAAAAATAAAATTTTGAACTTGAATTTAAACTTTGAATTTCTTTTAATTTTTCGGGTTCATTTCGACAAACAGGAGATTTCTAATCGTTATAAACGATGTTTTTTCAATTTTAGAGATAAAACCCAATTTTTTGTTTTGCAATTATTCTGTTTTGCTGTACACATCCGGTTTTTCGAAAAAAATGTTTTTATTTTATTTTATGAACAAACAGAAAAGAATAATAGGATCAAATCGCAGTGACGCACAGTGTTAACTGAGTGTGCATTTTCGCTGCATGTCCATCGACCCTTGTCAAACTCACGAGGCAGACACCCTGAAGCGCGTCGAATTACCCAGAACGAATCACCCCAGGCTAGGTCGACTATGTGGGGGGAAAATGGTTCCGTTTTTAGCGCCAACTGTGTCGGGCAGGGAAACGAAGTCAGCGTCCATGTGTTAGTGCACGTGTACATGTATACATTGCTCTTGTGTGCCGATTTGATTGAATTTTTCTTTTCTTTACTGAAAAATCATTTATGATTGAAAATTCATCTCTTTGGGTTGAAAATTCTCTTTTGGTAAAAATTGCATCTTTTTTATTGAAAATTCAACTATTTAGTTGAAAATTAATGAGTTTTTCATTGAGAATTGAACTACTTTTCTCGAAAATTTATCTTTTTTTGGGTGAAAATACATTTATTTGGTCAACAATTTAAATTTTTTCCTAAAAATTAAATTTTTTGGTTGAAAATTCAACTATTTGGTAGAAAATTCCGCTTTGGTAATGGAAATTAAATTTTTTAATTAAAAATTTATCTTTTTGGCTGGAAAATTCAACACTGTTTTAGAGAAAATTAGTCTTTTTGGCTTGAAAATTCAACTATTGGATCCAATTTTTCTTTTCTTTACTGAAAAATTATTTATGATTGAAAATTCGTCTGGTTTAAAAATTCTACTCTTTTAATAAAAATTGCATCTTTTTTTATTGAAAATTCAACTCTTTAGTTGAAAATTAATATGTTTTAATTGAAAATTAAACTATTTTTCTCGAAAATTTATCCTTTGTGGTTGACAATTCATCCATTTGGTCAAAAATTTAATTTTTTTCTTAAAAATTAAATATTTTTGGTTGAAAATTTTTTTGGTATGAAATTTTTTTCTTTCTTGGTTAAAAATTTAACTATTTGGTAAAAAATTCAACTTTTGTGATGAAAAATAAATTTTTTATTCAAAATTCATCTTTTTTGTTGGAAAATTCAACACTGTTTTAGAGAAAATTAGTCTTTTTGGCTTGAAAATTCAACTATTAGATCAAATTTTTCTTTTCTTTACTGAAAAATTATTTATGATTGAAAATTCGTCTGGTTTAAAAATTCGACTCTTTTAATAAAAATTGCATCTTTTTTTATTGAAAATTCAACTCTTAGTTAAAAATTAATATGTTTTAACTGAAAATTAAACTATTTTTCTCGAAAATTTATCCTTTTTGGTTGAAAATTCATCCATTTGGTCAAAAATTTAATTTTTTTCTTAAAAATTAAATTTTTTTGGTTGAAAATTTTTTTGGTTTGAAATTTTTTTCTTTCTTGGTTAAAAATTCAACTATTTGGTAAAAAATTCAACTTTTGTGATGAAAAATAATTTTTTTATTCAAAATCCATCTTTTTTGTTGGAAAATTCAACACTTTTTTAGAGAAAATTAGTCTTTTTGGCTTGAAAATTCAACAATTTGGTTGAATGTTTGTTTTTCTTACTAGAAAATCTTTTATGGTTGAAAATTCGTCTTTTTGGTTTGAAAATTAAATTCTTGTGTTAAAAATTGTATCTTTTTTTAAAATTGAAAATGCAACTCTTTAGTTGAAAATTAATGTGTTTTAATTGAGAATTAAACCATTTTTTCGAAAATGTATCTTTATTGGTTGAAAATACATCAATTTGGTCAAAAATGTAACTTTTTTCTGGAAAATTATTTATTTTTGGTTGAAAATTGATTCTTCTTAGCTGAAAATTCAACTATTTGGTAGAAAATTCAACTTTTGTGACGGAAATTCAATTTTTTTATTAAAAATTCATCTTTTTGGCTTGAAAATTCAACGCGGTTTTAGATAAAATTAGTCTTTTTAGCTTGAAAATTTAACAATTTGTTTGAATTTTTGTTTTCCTTACTGAAAAATCTTTTATGGTTGAAAATTCGTCTATTTGGTTTCAAATTTAACTTTTTTCTTGAACATTAATTTTGTTGTTGAAAATTGATCTTTCTTAGTTAAAAATTCAATTATTTGGCACAAAGTTGAACTTTTTGGTTGCAAATTAACTTTTTTTATTGAAAATTCATTTTGCTGGGTTAAAAATTCAAGACTCTTTCAAAAAAAGTTAGTCTTTTTGGATTGAAAATTCAACAATTTGTTAGACTTTTTTTTTACTTAACTGAAAAATCTTTTATGGTTGAAAATTCGCCTTTTTGTTTTGAAAATTCAACTCTTTCGGTACAAACTTAATCTTTTAATTAATTTTTATTTCAAATTAATTTTTTTTTAAATTAATATTTTGAAATGAAAAATAATTTTTGTGATTGAAAATTTGCCTATTCCATTTTTGGCTCAAAATAAATATTTTTCAGTCAAAAATTCATGTATTTTGTTGAAAAATTTCGACGGCTGCAAAAAAAAATCGATCAACAAGTATAAAAGTTAAATTACTTTGTTAAAAAATAATTATTTTGGTTGGAGATTCATCCATTTGGTTGGAAATGGACCTATTTTGTTGAAAATAATTTTTTTGATCTTGATAATTAAACTATCTTGTTTAAAATAGTTTTTTATTAATTTAAACTTTTTCCCCACTGGATAAACAATTTTTTTCGGATGATTCATTCAGTAATGTCACTACTTTCTTTAGTTTCTTTCGCTTCGGTATTTATTCTCATTGTCAATTCATTAGAATTCTCTGATGTGAAAGGAATACATTTTTAGGATGTGTGGGCTTTGTCATTGCAGGAGGAAAATCATTATTTCATGACATTCAAATCCCTCAGATTTCATCACTGATGATAAAAATGCCTGCAGGAAAGAAATTCAAAATAATATTATTTTTTAATTTGAAATTATTTAGAATTTAAAACGGAAACAGTAATCAAGTTCAGACTGTAAAAATCGGGAATTTTTGTTATCTGAGAATAAAATAAAAATTATCACAGAAATCTTTTTGAATTAATTGCAAGGAAAAGAAATTTAACAATTTTGGTGATTATACTTTATAATTAAAAATTCTCATTTATATTAAGATAATTAATAATTATAAGTTATAAAATAATTATATATTAATTTTATAACATTAATCTTATAAATAAATAATTATAAAATCAAATAATTATATTTATATTGATTTATATTGAGCAATATTGAGTGCTCGAATCTGAAACTTGAAAATTTGAAACACATTTTTCAATTTACAGTTCAATATTTAGTTGGATTTTCATCTAAAAAAGATACACTTTTAACCGAAAATCTAGTAGTTAAATTTTAAGCTAAAAAATAATTTGCAATTCAAGATAAAACGATATTTAAATAGAATAGTTCAATTTTCAACTAAAAAAGACCAATTTTAAAGTAAAATTATGAATATTTAACAACAAAAAAATGAATTTTTAACAAAGTACAACTTTTTAACAAGTAGTTGAATTTTCAAACAAAAAAACACGACTTTCTTACAAAACAGATTAATATTCAACCAAACAGTTGCATTTTCAACTAAAAAAGATAATTTTTTGACCGAAAATGGAATATTAAAATTTTTAGTTTAAAAAATTACTTTTCAAAGTGATGTTCAATCTAAAAAGTGGAAGGTCTCAGAAAACTGTTGTATTTTAAATGAGAAAAGAAGTATTTTCATCAAGAAAAGTAATTTTCAATAAAAAAAAAAAAAATTTCAACGAAAAAGTTCAATTTTCAAAAAAAAAAAAACAATTTCAGTTTCAAAAAACTAATTTCCAACAAATCGAAAAAAAAAACTAATTTTCTGAATTTCCAATAATAGTATATAATAATATTTCCTAATAAATAGTTTAATTATACTTAAGTGTCTCGTCCTCAAGATCACTTGTAGTAGCGCCAGCTGCTCGGTTATGACCACAAATTTTAATTTTGATTGAAAATTTAGGAATTTTGTTTGGAAATTGTTTAATTAAAAGTGAATCTGTTTTGGTATGATTTCAATTATTTTTTTGACCATTCGTATTGTTTTTTTTATTTATTTATTTTTTTTTCAATTTCAATTTGAATTTTTCTTAGTCGAAATATCAACTATTACACTTTTCGTTGAGAATTAATCTTTTCTGGTTAGGAGTAGAAGTAAATTGTAAAAAATCCAGTTTTTTGTGAAAATTCATCACTTTAGTCAGAAATTTATAACTTTGTTTGAATATTTAAATACTTGGTTCAAATCGCGTTTTTCAGTTGCGAATCAGTTCTTTCAACTCAAAATGTAACTATTCCATTTTTTGTTTCAAAATTCGTATTTAAATTTTTAAAAATTCTAGTTAAAAATTCAACTATTTGGTTGAAAATTCATCTGTTTTTGGTTAGAAATGCAATTTTTTGTTGAAAATTGATTCGTTCGATTAAGGGTTTAACAGGTTTGATCAAAAATAATATTTTTGATTAAATCTAACTGTTTTCTATTTACGTTAAAATCATTCTTGGTTAAAATAATAGCTATTTTGTTGTCAATTAATTTTTTTGTTACTTATTCAAATTTTCGAGTTCAAAATTCAACTTTTCTGTAGAAAATTCATGTATTTTTCACCAAAAAAATACAAGATTTCACAAAAGTTGAAATATTGGGAAACTGTACTTGAAAATTATTTCAAAAAAAAACTAAAATTAAAAAAAAAATTCATTTGAACCAAGAACTTTTGAAATCAGACCGTTCAATTCAACCGAAAAAGACGAATTTTTAAATAAAAATAGATGAATTCTCAACAACAAAAAATGAGAATTTTTAACAAAGTTTTTTATAAATTGCTGAACTTTTAAGCCAAAAAGTTGAATTTTCTAGAAAAAAGTAGAATTTTCAACCTGGAAATATTATTTTTCAAAAAAAAAATTTATTCCTTACGAAATGGTTAAATTTTCAACTAAAATTATGAGTTTTTAATATCTTTAAAATTGTTAATATTGCAACCAAAAAAGATGAGAATACTTAAATTTTCACATAAAAACATTAATTTTTAACAAAAACGAAAAAACAATTTTCAACAAAATAGTTAAATATTTAACAAAAAAGGTGAATCTTAAAACGAATGGTTTTTCAACGAGAAAGATTAATTTTCGACCAAAAAAGATGCATTTTCAATAAAATACAGGAATTTTCAACACAAGACTTGAATTTTGAAGCCAAAAAGACGAATTATGTACAAAACAGTTGAATTTAAAATCCGAAAATATTACTTTACAACCAAAAAGTTAATTTTTCACCAAATAGTTCAATTTACAAGATGAATTTCCCACAAAGAAGATATTGAAAATTCATTAGTTTAGTTGAAAATTCAACACTTTTGTTGAAAATGTAACTATTTTGTTGAAAATTCGTTTTTTTCTGTTGAAAATCAATTTGTTTAACTAACAATGCAAATATTCCATTATTGGTTGAAAATTGGTATTTTCGAATGAAAATTGATCTTTCCATTTGAAAATCAGTTTATTTTGTTAAAAATTCGTCTTTTTTCAAAAATTAATCATCTTGGTTGAAAATGTATAATATTTCGTATATAATTTGTCTTTTTGGCTTGAGGATTCAATAATTTTGTTAAATACTAATGTATTTTGTTGAAAACTAATATTTTTCCATAGAACATTAATCTTCTTGCGAAAAAATTCACCTTTTTGGTTGAAAATTTAACTATTCGATTTTGAAAAAAAATTAATCTGTTTGAAATTGAAGAGGTTCCAGATTCTAACGTTAAAGATTAAACTGTTCAAATTGGAAAGTCTTAGTATAGTTAAACAAATGTAAACGCATGATTGAAACTTTATAAGCTATTTAAAATTTGGAAGTAACTTAAAAATAATATATTCATTCTTAAAGACTTTTATTTAATTTAAAATATTGTTTTAGTCTAAAATTTTTAATTCGAAACTTTTTAATCAGGAAAAATAACAATTGCTCAATATTTAAAAATTTTCTACTGTTCATTTAAAATCAGCAATTGTAAATCAAATATTCAAAATTAAACAGAAAAAAAGAAACTTTGAATGTTACAATTTTATTTGTTCTATTTCAAAAAATTTAATTTTCAAGTAAAATTGTTGAATTTTGACGTATTATAAAGATTAAACACAATAATGAAATTTTTGAAAAAAGAAAAGAAAATTAGAATTTCCTCCAGGAACAAGGCAATTTCGATTTGAAATGATATCCTAAATCTTCGAAAAAGAAAGTAGAAGATTTTTTGCACGATTACCAAATTTAAGAAAAAAATCGAGTTCATTCAAGAAATATGAAGAAGTTTTGAAAAGGTTCAAAAATAATTTTAAAAAGATTTCACAGAAATTAAAACGATTTGAAAAACATTAAAACTAAATGTAGATTAACAAAATTTCGATAAAAAGTAGGCTTTTAAGAATTTTGAAAGGTTTTAAGAGAATAACCAAGTTACTTTAAGCTTCCTGGCAAAATTTAAATGACTTTTTATTTTAATAAATTAATTTTAAGATAAAATTGAACAAGATTTCAAAACATTTCAAAATTTTTCCAAAGATTTGCAAAATTGCCGAAAAAGAATCTGGAAGATCTCAAAGCAATTTTTTTAAATTTAATGAAAAATTCGAATCAGTTAAAAATATATTTAGAAATTTTTTAGAACATTTCAAGAATAATTTGAAACTACAAACTATTTCAAGAAATGAAAAATAGTGTCATTAAAATAAAAATTTTTCCCCTTTTCATCTATAATAATCGATAAAAAATCACATTTTATTTCTTTAAAACTTTTTTTTCAATATCAAGAAATTTATATTAAATATTTTCAATAATCAGCTTTCATGGAATAAAATGTAATATTTTATGAATATTTCTTTTTTTTATTGATATATTTTTCATACTTGTGTAATATATTTTTTTAATATAATTTGCCACTTAAATTTTCAATTTTAAAGAATGTTGTCGGGCTTTGTACTGTTCACATGGTAGTTTTACATAAATTTACATTTTACGTTTACATAAATTATACAATAAATATATATTTTTCAGAGAGGAAATGTCTAGATGAATTAATAAAAAATTATATTCAAGGCTAATTATTAAGGTTTAAATATTATTTTTACCATTATTAATTAAATAATATCAATGAATTTTTGAAATCTATAACAATTATAATTGTTAAAAAATGAATTAATTACATTACCAAAATAAACAGTAGCAAAATATGAATACAATTCAAACTGTTTTCAAAAAACTCGTTTTTATATTCAAGTTTCCTCACATTAAATTACATGTTTTCATGAATTTTTCATTCTGATTACAGCTGCTCTTATTGTTACTGAAAATTATGTTCTTCTTTTATATTCCTAAAAAGTATCAAGTTTTAAAAAGAATTTTAGTACTTTTGCTTTACATAACAATTTAAAAACAGGCATACCTGATCGAGGCGCCATCTGTTGGATTTATTTGAACTATGATACCCCTCCAGATGCTAAGAGAACAGAAAGAGTGGGGGTGATGCATAGGGCTGGTCCAGGCCAACTACATTGCTCAATAGATGGCGCCACCACACGGCGACCGTCAGCTCAGTTTATTGTACCTGAAAGTTACGTCGATAGACTTTGCGATTGAAAATATTCAAACGATGTTTATAAAACTTTTCGAGAAAAAATATTAACTTTTTTTAATAGAAATAAATGTTAGTTTTGATTTTACTAACACTTTAATAATAATCTAATGAGCAACGCCTGAAATTTTAAAGAAAAAAAATTGAAAACTCTGGGATTTAGAGCGACTTGAAGTGAAAAAACACTGAAAATCGTCGTTTCTCAAAAAATGTGTTTATTGCATTTATTTTGGAAACAAGAAAAGTGACAACTTTTCACAGGAGGAAAAAAAGTTTCGAAATAAAATTTCCAATAAGGATATATGTTCAAAAAATAAAATTTTTCATTTTCAAAAAAAGTCGCTCAGGGGCCAACCGAATGGTGCAGAAAAATTTTATACCCCCTTATTGCATGCGGCGGTTTAATTGGGTCACATGACAGAAGTAAATGACTTTACCGCATTGTCATCACAGCGGACATTGAGAAAATGTACAGACAGGTGTGGATCCTGACCATCGCAACCTGCAGTGCATTCTCTGGCGAGAAGATCTGAAGAACGACCCACGACCTTTCAACTCAATACAATTACATACGGTACAGCAGCAGCTCCCTTTCTATCAACCAGGTGCTTGAAAGAAATTTCTGAGACCATCAAAGATAGCAACCAATTAGCAGGACAAGTGATAGCCGATGATTTCTACGTGGACGACATGATCACTGGTGCATCGAAGAAGCGTTGGACTTGCGCGCTCAAGTCTCTACAGCATTAGAGAATGTAGGATTCAATCTTTTGAATGTGATGTTCCAACAGTGAGGAAGTGATCGCAAATCAACATCCAGATTCTTCAACTAAAACAGAGATGGTTGACTTTGGAAGACCAGAAGAATCAAAAACACTAGGAATCAGATGGCATCCGCTAGCTGACACATTGCAGTACAATATAAATATTAATGTCAAATCAAGAAGAATTTAAAAAAGATCTATTCTTTCAGAAACAGCTCAAATCTTTGATCCTCTAGGTTTGCTCACACCGGCCGTTATCTCAGCCAAAATTGTAATGCAGGAAATTTGGCAGCTAAATCTTGACTGGGATGAAGCAGTTCCAATCCACATGTACACTCAGTGGGAACGTTATCGAGAAACCTTGAGTGATCTCAACAACATCAAGATACCCAGGCGAGTCATCAATGGCGACTACACGGACCTTCAACTTCATGGCTTCTCCGATGCATCAGAAAAGGCGTACGGTGCTTGCATCTACATCCGAGCTTCCAATCATTCAGGAGAGAGCTCGGTTAGGCTGCTGTGTGCAAAGCCGCGAGTAGCACCCTTGAAGCAAAGGACTCTTCCCAGCCTTGAGCTCTGCGCGGCAGTGCTGCTAGCAGAACTTTTCCAGAAGGTTACAAATTCACTGAAGGTCAGTATGCCATCGTGTTTCTGGACAGATTCTGAACTTGTTCTAGCATATTTAGCTGACGAACCAAGACGCTGGATTACATTCATTGGTAACCGAGTCAGCCAAATTCAGCTACTGACAGAGGTCAGTCAATGGAGACACGTGCCTGGAAGCAGCAAGCCAGCAGAGCTGGTCTCACGAGACGTTTCACCAGCGGAACTCGTTGAGAATGAGCTATGGTGGACTGGACCCTCATGGCTCAAACTTGATTCAAACTGCTGGCCTAACGAAGGACAGACACCGAACGAGGTACCAGGATGAAGAAAGGCAGCCCTGTGTCATCTCAGTGTACCAAAATGGCACATGATTGATCGTTTCTCCAATCTCAACGATATATTGCGAGAAACTAGTTCTTTCTCTAGGTTCTACCAAACTATCGCAGGAGAAATTACAAAGATGCGCAACGAGACCATCACCACGGACGAGATGCAGCTTGCTTCAAGGATCTTAGTTGGCATCAGCCAACGTGAGGAGTTCGCAGCAGAGTTAGCTTGCTTGAAGAAGGGACGTTCTCTCAATTGCAAGAATCAACTGCTAGCTCTAAATCCATTCATCGATCATGAAGGACTGCTGCGTGTAGAGGGTCGCCTCGGCAATTTAGGTCGACCAGAGGATCAAAGGCACCCTCTGATTCTAGCTCCACATCACAAATTAACCATGTTAATTATCATCGCAGAATATGAGCGATTAGTCCACGCTGGATCACAATCAGTCTTGGCGAATCTTCGTTTGAGATTCTGGGTTGTTAGAGGGCGCAATGCAGTTAAGAACGTCATCCGCCACTACATGGAATGCGCTCGAGCCAAACCTATCTCAATCACTCCTCAGATGTGTCATCTACCAGCCGACAGGACAAAGGAATGTCGACCTTTTTGCAACACAGGAGTCGATTACGCCGAACCAATTTACATCAAGGCAGGAACTAGACGCAGTCAAACCAAATTGAGGGGTTACATAGCTCTCTTTGTTTGTTTCAGCACAAAGGCCATTCACATAGAGCTTGTAACCGATCTGACTACAGAAACCTTTCTCAGCGCTCTGAGAAGGTTCATATCACGCCGTGGCAGAGTAGTCAATTTATACTCTGACAATGGTACTAACTTCGTCGGAGCTGCCAGACAACTACAAGAACTAAATTCAGACACTTCAATCATCCGAACTGAAGGATGCTCTCTGCAACGAAGGAATCAAGTGGCACTTCATTCCTCCAAGGTCACCACACTTTGTCGGCCTCTCGGAGGCATCTGTATGTTCCGTCAAAAATCATCTCAAGAGGATTCTGGGAGAATCATTTTTAACATTCGAAGAGTAATACACCGTGCTCACTCAGATCGAAGCCTGTCTCAATTCCAGACCCATTACATATTTGTCAGATCACCCTGCAGATCTTCTACCACTAACACCAGGACATTTTCTCATCGGAGAAGCATTGGTAGTACTGCCTGAGACCGATGTAACGAGCATTCCAGATAATGAACTTATTATCTGGGACAGGTTGCAGAAAATAAGCAACATTTCTGGAAGCGGTGGTCTGTTGAGTACCTCAGCAGTCTCCAGGAGCGCACGAAATGGCGACGTGGCTCAGCAGCAAACCTGGGAATCAACGACGTTGACCTTTTAAAGGACAATCAACTTCCTCCGCTAAAGTGGGTGGTAGGCAAGGTGTCTGCACTTAATCCAGGAAAGGACGGAGTGGCCAGGAAGGCCACTATTACAATAGCAAAGGGAGAAACAACACGTGCAATCACACAATTGTGCTTACTCCCCAAAAAGAACGAGCTTATTAAGGACAATTAAGCTGTGAATTATTAGTGTCATGTGCAATTAGTGAACCAAATTACGAAGTGCATCTAGTTAACCAAAGTTTGTAATTATAAAATTTAGATTATAGATCATTTAATTATTTCGAAAGCCTGGATTCGAGTCTTTCAAAGAGGGAAGGATGTTTGAGCTTCACTCAATTTAAAAATATTTCTTTACTCTTAAACGGAGAACGACGAGTGTCTGCGTGCACTTTTCTAAGGGTCCCGTTAGTTAGTCGACGTCATTCGCATCCCCACTTTCCAGGGTGGGCCTGGTCCCTCTAACAGGGTTCAGTTAGCTTCTAATGCTTGAGTAGCGCGCCCGTGTTTTGGCAATTTCCACATTCAACGATAATTTCATACCTCTAGAGACTCTATATAAACTGTAAAATTCTGAAAAATATTTTCTTTTGAGAAAGTCATATCTACATGGGGTCAAGGGATTGCTTTTCAACTGTAAAGGTTGGAGCTAAAAAATCAGTGTTGGTATCTTTGGGGAACCCAAAAATCAGAGACTCTATTTAGACTGTAAAATTCTGAAAAAGATTATTTTCTGACAAATTCATATCTACGTGGTATCATGGGGTTGCCGTTCAACTGTAAGGGTTAGAGCCCGAATATCGGTGTCGATATTTTTGAGGAGCCCAAAAATCAGAGACTCTATTTACATTGCAAAGTTCTGAAAAAGATTACTTTCTGACAAAGTCATATCTACGCGGTGTCAATGAGTTGCTTTTCAACTGTAAGGCTTGGAGCCTAAAAAACGTTTCCAATATTTTTGAGGAGCCTAAAAATCAGAGACTCTATTTAAACTGTAAAATTATGAAAAAGAATATTTTTTGACAAAGTCATATCTTCGTGGTGCCAAGGGGCTGCTTTTCAACTGTAAGGGTTGGAGCCAAAAAGTCGGTGTTGGTACTTTTGGGGAGCCCAAAGGTCAGAGACTCTATTTACACTGTCAAAATATGAAAAAGATCATTTTTTGACAAGGTCATATCTACGTGGTTTCAAGGGGATGGTTTTCAACTGCAAGGGTCGGAGTCCGCGTATCAGTGTCGATATTTTTAAGGAGCCCAAGAATCAGAGACTCTATTCACACTGTATAATTCTAAAAAAGATTATTCTCTGACAAATTCATATCGACGTGGTGTCAAGGGGTGGCTTTTTAACTGTATGGTTTAGAGGCAAAAATTGGTGTTGATATTTTTGGGAAACCCAAAAATCAGAGACTCTATTTACACTGTCAAATTACGAAAAAGATTAATTGTTGACAAGGTCATATCTACGTGATTTCAACGGGTTGGTTTTCAAATGTAAGGGTCGGAGTCCGAGTATCGGTGTCGCTATTTTTGAGGAGCTCAAAAATCAGAGACTCAAATTACGCTGTAAAATTCTGAAAAAGATTATTTTCTGACAAATTCATATCTACGTGGTGTCAAGGGATTGCTTTTCAACTGTAATGGTTGGAGCCAAAAAATCCGTGTTGGTATTTTTCGGGACCCCCAAAATTAGAGGTTCTGTTTACACTGTAAAATTATGAAAAAGATTAATTTGTGACAAAGTCATATCTACGTGGTGTCAACGGGTTGCTTTTCAACTGCAAGGGTTGGAGCTTAAGAAGCAGGGTCGATATTTTTGAGGACCGCAAAAATCAGAGACTCTATCTACTTTGTAAAATTATGAAAAAGAATATTTTTTCACAAAGACATATCTTCGTGATGTCACGGGGTTGCTTTTCAACTGTAAGGGTTGAAGCCCAATAATCGGTGTCGACATTTTTAAGAAGGCCAAAAATCAGAGCCACTATTTCCACTCTAAAATTCAGAAAAAGATCATTTTTTGACAAAGTCACATCTACATGGTGTCATGGGTTTGCGTTTCAACTGTAAGGGTCGGAGCCCGAAAATCGGTGTCAATATTTTTGAGGAGCCCAAGAATCAGAGACGCTATTCACACTGTATAATTCTGAAAAAGATTATTCTCTGACAAATTCATATCTACGTGGTGTCAAGGGGTGGCTTTTCAACTGTATGGTTTGGAGGCAACAAAATCGGTGTTGATATTTTTGGGGAACCCAAAAATCAGAGACTCTATTTACACTGTCAAATTATGAAAAAGATTAATTGTTGACAAGGTCATATCTACGTGATTTCAACGGTAAGGGTCGGAGTCCGAGTATTGGTGCCGATATTTTTGAGGAGCCCAAAAATCAGAAACTCTATTTACACTGTATAGTTCTGAAAAAGACTATTCTCTGAAAAATTCATATCTACCTGGTCTCAAGGGATTGCTTCTCAACTGTAAGGGTTGGAGCCAATAAATCCGTGGTGGTATTTTTGGGAACCCCAAAAATCAGAGACTCTATTTACACTGTAAAATTATGAAAAAGAATATTTTTTGACAAAGTCATATCTTCGTGGTGTCAAGGGGTTGCTTTTCAACTGTAAGGGTTGGAGCCCAATAATCAGTGTTGATATTTTTAAAGAGACCAAAAATCACAGACTCTACTTACACCAGTAAAATTCAGAAACAGATTATTTTTTGACAAAGTGACATCTACATGGTGTCATGGGGTTGCGTTTCAACTGTAAGGGTTGGAGCCCGAAAATCAGTGTCGATATTTTTGAGGAGCCCGAAAATCAGAGACTCTATTTGAACTGTAAAATTCTGAAAAAGCTTTCCTTTTGACAAAGTCATATCTACATGGGGTCAAGGGATTGCTTTTCAAATGTAAGGGTTGGAGGCCGAGTATCAATGTCGATACTTTTGAGAAGCCCAAAAATCAGAGACTCTATTTACACTGTAAAATTCGGAAAAAGATTGTTATTTGACAAGGTCATATCTACGTGGTGTCAAGGGGTAGGTTTTCAACTGTAAGGGTCGGAGTCCGAAAATCGGCGCCGATATTTTTGAGGAGCCCAAGTATCAGAGACTCTATTTACACTGTAAAATTAAAAAAAAAGATTATTTTCTGACAAATTCATATCTACGTGGTATCATGGGGTTTCTGCTCAACTGTAAGGGTTGGAGCCCGAAAATCAGTGTCGATATTTTTGAGGAGCCCAAATATGAGAGACTCTATTTCCATTGCAAAGTTCTGAAAAAGATTACTTTCTGACAAAGTCATATCTATGTGGTGTCAAGGAGTTGCTTTTCAGGTGTAAGGCTTGGAGCCCAAAAATCGGTTCCAATATTTTTGAGGAACCTAACAATCAGAGACTCTATTCAAACTGTAAATTTCTGAAGAATATTTTCTTTTGACAAAGTCCTATCTACATTGGGTTAAGGGATTGCTTTTCAACTGTAAGGGTTGGAGCCCAAAAATCGTTGTTGTTATTTTTGAGGAACCCAAAAATCAGAGACTCTATTTAAACTGTAAAATTATGGGAAAGATTATTTTGTGGCAAAGTCATATCTACTTGGTGTCAACGGCCTGCTTTTCAACTGTAAGGGTTGGAGCCAAAAAATCGGCGTTGGTATTTTTGGAGAGCCCAAAAATCAGAGACTCTATTTACACTGTAAAATTATGAAAAAGATTATTTTGTGACAAAGTCACATCCACGTGGTGTCAACGGGTTGCTTTTCAACTGTAAGCTTGGGGCCCGAAAATCGGTGTCGATATTTTTGAGGAGCCCAAAAATCAGAGACTCTATTTACCTTGCAAAGTTCTGAAAAAGATTATCTTCTGACAATGTCATATCTACGTGGTGTCAAGGAGTTGCTTTTCAACTGTAAGGGTTGGAGCCCAAAAATCGGATTTAATATTTTTGAGCAGCCTAAGAAGCAGAGACTCTATTCAAACTGTAAAATTCTGAAAAAGCTTTCCTTTTGACAAAGTCATATCGACATGGGGTCAAGGGATTGCTTTTCAACTGTAAGGGTTGGAGCCAAAAAATCGGTCTTGGTATTTTTGGGGAGCCCAAGAGTCACAGACTCTATTTACACTGTCAAATTATGAAAAAGATTATTTGTTGACAAGGTCATATCAACGTGGTTTCAAGGGGTTGGTTTTAAAGTTTCGCCGACCTGTCGTTGTGATTTCGTCGTGTCCTGTGACCACCCATCTCACGGTTGTGAGACGTGGCCATGCATGGGATTTACCGCGGTCCTACTGGAAGCCGATGTCATTTTTTAGATGACAGTTGCTCCCAGTGGGACACTGCGGTTGTTGCTTCTCTCACGGCGAACGTGATCTGAACCTTCCCGGAATTCAGATATATTCCTACTATCCAAATACTGTACGAAATATAATCACTTTTCCAACTAATAAAGAGTGTCACTTGAACTTCACATTTTATGCTTCAATCGAGCAACAGTTTTTGCATAATCATGGAGCATCGATGCGCGCGTCACATTTGCTTATGTGTGCGCAGCGGCTGTATATTTTTTTCGCCCTAAAGTCTTATGCGCTTCGGCGTGATTCGTTATTTTTTTGGACGCAGTTGTCATTTCTGCAATTTTCGTTCCTGTTTAGTAATATTTAAAAATGGTTACTGCATAAAGCTTCAGTTGCGCGTTTCTGAAAATTCATACAGAAATTTCTAACAGTGCATGCCTCGAAATGATATGCTAAGTAAATCAACTCAACAGACTGGGCACGAATAATAACATGCACATGTACACTTTAAAACGCGTCTATTATGCGAATGGACACAATAGGCGCGCATGCGCACATTAGAGATAAATAACTTCATACACCGGCAAAATAATAGTATATTACATCACAAGTAGTATCCGACATGTCTTTACGGGTAGATCAATGTTCGCAGGATGAGTGAGGATCTGTCTAATACTATAAGTGATGTACCATATTTGATTCAAAGGGAGTGTTTTATAAGACTTTAAGGCCGTCTGAAAATTGAGTCGTGATGTTTATAATATTTTTATTCGTGAAAAGATACGACTGACGTGGGATTCATCTGCTTGGCTGTGATTGTTGATCTCTATAGCGCAAAATTTGAAAATGATTCATTTCGAGCTAGAGCCCAGTAAGCACGAAATTTACGTACGTAATTGGTACATTCCAAAAACGTTTCTTGGACGTACAAGTGAACAGACGTTATTTGAACGTTTCAAAAACTATCCTAAGTCAGACCAAATAATGTTCTGAAAACGTTTCATGTTCCAAATACGTTCTTAAAGCGTCTCTGGAACATTGTATGTTTGAGGAAGGATATTTGGACTGACTTAGGACGTTTTTGAGCCGTTCTAATGATGCTCTCTAACGTTTGTGCACGTTGTGAGACGTGGCCATGAATGGGATTTACCGCGGTCCTACTGGGAGCCGATGTCATTTTTTAGACGACAGTTGCTCCCAGTGGGACCCTGCGGTGGTTGTTAACCTTTGGTTTTTAATTATATATATATATATCTACTGAAATATTAGATTACTCTTAATATTTCAGTTCGGCGGCGTTTGGAAGTGATACCAATTTAGCAGGCTTTGTAATGCTCACTTTTCAGGAGGCGTTACAAGCTCATAACATGGTGATTGCGAATAATAGTGTATTATGCAACAAGGGGAAGAAATGAGGCTTTTCACGTCGAGTCTGATGTTTGTAGTACGAGTCTCAAGCGAGCCTGCACACGAGTCGTAGGAAGGCGCACGCGCAAAGCCGAGCACGATTGCGCATGCGCGAGCCCAAGACGAGTACTGTACACAGAACATGAGACGAAAGCCCAATTTCCTCGCTACATACAGTATTTTTCATAACACAGCCGAACTCTAATTTTGGTCATTTTTGAAATTTTTTGAAATAATAATATATTATTGATTTTCATCGGCTATTCTGGATTCCAAATATTAATTTCCGCAAACCTTAACAATTTTGATTTTTTTTCAATCGCTGAGTGTCCAAAATTGCTTTTTTTTTGTTTGAATTTATTTCGCGAGTTTTTAAATATGCATCACTTTGATTCGTATCTCAGATAATTTTTTGGATCAGTTCCCATACTTGAAACAGGCTAAAAATCAAATTGAATTGCAATTCTCACAAATCAAACTTGCACTCTATTTAATTTTATTTTGTAATTTGGAAAATATAATGAGCAACCAGTCAGCATTATTTCAGAACTACAAGGAATGGATTCTTGAGTTCCCATCTGAGAATGGGTTAAAGAAAAATCGTTTTCCTTGAATTCTGTATAATCATCTAGTTTTCATTTGATTAGCTTCGGTCTTTACAAAACGCTGTCATCCTTGGATCGCTTCGTGTCCTCAAGGCACGCGATGGTTTCGTCGGTGTCATTTTTAGATAGCAGTTGCTCAAAGTGGGACCCTGCGGTGGTTGTTTAACCCTTTTTCAAATTAAATATTTGGTTTCGGTTCCTTTGGAATTAAACCGAAGGACCTACGGTAGAGCCCCTGGAAACGTCCTCGGGCTGCGGATAGAGGGTCCCTGTACAGTAGGTTTATGCTGAATATGGTATAAATAATAATTAATATGCTCTCGCGAACAATTGTCTAGGGTCTCTGACCCATCTCGACTCTTCCAAGACCCTCCTGCTACTGTCGATCAGATGGCATCGAAGCTGGACAACTTAACTGACCCAAAGAATTACAGCATCATACCAGCGCTTCCTATCAATGGCCTGGATTTGCTAACGGAAAGCTTTTGACCCGAACTCCCATAGACTTATCATCTGTCTGTTGGAAAGCTTAAAGGTTCATCCACACATCCTGAGGTACGTAGAGAGATTGATGCCGCTTTGGAAAACCAGATTGACTATCTCATATGGAAAACATCGTGTGACAACTAAAATCGTCACTTTTCAGAGAGGTGTCTTTAAGGGCGACATTATGACCCCTTTCCTCTTTTGCTCCTCTTTCGCTCTCAAGATCTATGCTAAAAATAAGGAGCAACTAAATCTAGCTCTGAAGATTGTCTAAGAGTACACTCGAAAGACTGGAACGGAGTTTAAGGTAGAAAAATGCACCAAGGTTAATTTGAAGCAAGGAAAACCTCACTGGCAACCCCGAAGACCCTGATCTCGTCGATAGAAGCGCTATACGACATCTTGGCGCTGGAGAAACCTATACATGGCTCGTCGTGCTACGAAGCCGCCTCCAGGACGCAACATCGATTAAGAATGGTCTCCGATGTAAATACAAACGTCTTATCCGACAGATTTGGTCCTCTGAACTGTCGGTAAGGTACAAAGTATCTGCAGCGAACATGCTTTCCATCCCGGTAGTACTTTATTCATTTGGAGTGGTTCCATGGACGAAGGACAAGCTCCGATCTCTCGACATCGGGTCACAAAAAGTTATAAACTTGAATAAAATCATGCACCTAAAGTCGTCCGTCCCGCGACTTTACATCTCACGCCATCAAGGTGGTCACGGAATAATTAATCTTGAACGTCTTCACAACAGAATTATTCTGGGTACATCACATATAGTCTCAAATGGACGAAATCCTCTTCTTAACCCTCTGCCTTGACTAGCGTATCCCCAGTTTGTAATCTACACCACGTGACCACCTCACAAATACAAAGTACATGAGTATTAGTGCAAGAGTTTCGGGATCGTATCCATTAAAGAAGTACTTGGGCTCCCTAAATAACATATTTTCTTCATAATAAATAAATTATTATTAAAAAGTATCAAAAATAAAGTATCAGTATTAAAGTTTAAGAATATTCATCAAAATTGCTTTAGTTACATTACAGAATTCCAGAACTGTTACATATCCTTACAGTAACAGCGTTACAGAACAGTGTGATCTTTATGTTACTTTCTAGGAACACGCGTGACATTCTAGCGACATAGGAGTTCTATCACTCTGTTCTATCTTGGTTACATTGCAGAATTACAGAACTGTTACGTATCCTCATAGTAACTGCGTTACAGAACAGTGTGACCTTCATGTTTTGTAATTGTTATGGAACACGATTGTAACAATGTTATGTATAAATGTTCCCTCATTGTTATGTAACATTTACAGAACGTGTCCGCTGGGAAAATGGTACATATAAACAATTACTAAATAATTTTGGTAATCATAAAAGCTTCTTTTATGACCTCAGGCATAGGTAAAATACTGAATGTAAGAAAAATACTTGAAAACAAACCCAAGGTGTCTAGCGTTTCTGCAAACAAAAATGTTAGGACTTTTCCAAGTTTCTCAGGACAAAAACTAATTTTTTCAGTTGCTTTTCTGAAAATGCGTCATATGCGAAATTTCTCAAACTCCTGACTTTACTCTCATCTTTCTTCACACGTTGGCTCTCCGCTCTCCTGGTTTCTTTCCCACAGGAACAAGGGATTTTATATACACCCGGAGCACTGAGAGATGCGTTTTTATCTTTAGGGTCGTGTAGAAGCTGTCATATTTTCGCAGGTGGTTTAAATATGGTTTGGATGTTGTGTTTGTTGAGATATCTTCCTATTTGTTCTGTGATACCATGAATGTAGGGTAGGGGTAGTTTACTTCTCTTGAAAGAAAGAATACAGCATAACAAATTTGTCTTGCACACTACCTCCAAAATACTATTAAAACTTCACCTTTTCCTATCAAACACTCCCAGATTTAACATTTGATCTACATTGAACTGCATATTATTTGACCAATCCCAAAGGATTAAAGATCCTTCCACCCAAAAAACAAAAAAAATTTTTTGACAAATTACTTCCAGTAAGGCTCACACCACTAACTACCACAATAAAAAACATCTCTAACCATCCGCTCAGCAGTGAAATAATTTCAGCCTTATCTAAAGGACATAATTTTGCAGTAGCTTTTTTCAAAATACCAAAAGAAGAAATCATCAGTAATTTCGAATTCACAATATATACCCTTTCACCCGAAAAAGCGAATGCCACACGGCGTAGGACGGCCAACATCTTATGCCAAGCCCTACTTCCCTCCTCAAACTTAACGACGACAAAAAAGAAAAAACATCAATTAAAGAACTCAATCAGAATAAAGACATCATAATATTACCCTCAGACAAATGCAACACAACAGTAATAATGAATGAAGAAGACCATAGCAACAAAATCATGGACCTTCTAACTGACGATACGTATAAAAACTTTTAAAAAAACACACACAAAACAATAGTCAACAAAACAAAAACCCTTCTAAAAGACTGTAAACTTGACAGAAAAACAATATATAAATTAATACCTACTAACCCCATCTTTCCAAAACTGTACGGACTCCCAAAATCCACAAAAACAACATTCCACTCAGACCGATCGTCTGCGCAATAAACTCACCCACTTAAACCCTAGCATGCTGCCTCATCAAAGAACTGAATCCTTTCACAGGAAACTCTATCATACACTTGCAAAACTCTTTCAACTTCATCAGAAAGATACAACAGATTCAGATTCAACACCAAGACATCCTAGTGATTTTTGACGTAGTATCTCCCTTTACGAAAATAGCAATCTCTGAGACAATCTATTTTATTAAATTCTTTGCAAACTTCCCCTCCAATCTCATACCTTTGATAGAACACTGTCTCAATAATACTTCTCTTTTAATAACCAATTCTACGAACAAACAGCAGGAGCAGCAATGGGATCTCCAATCTCACCTGTAATAGCTAACATCTTTATGGAAAATCTATAAATTCAAAATCTTCAACCAATTCAAGCTTAAACCGGAATTTACGTGCCGTTATGTTGACAACACTTTTGTCACCTGGAGACATGGACTAGATGAAGTACATAAGTTTTCGGATTTGATCAATCGATTACACCCTAATATCCAGTTCACCATGGAAATTAAACAAAACGGAAAATTGCCTTTCTTGGACGTACTAGTTTACAAAAGATCTGATAACACATTATAGACATGAGGTTTACAGGAAACCCACTCATACAAACAGATACCTATACGCCTCCTCCCACCACCACCCATATCAAAAGCAATATGTCATCAACTGTCTTGTGTACAGAGCTGTCTCCATAACAGATAAAGATAACTTAACAAAGGAATTACAAAACGTTTAACAAATCCTAATACAAAACGATTACACAAACAAACAAATTGATAAAGCAATAAGAAAATAACTCAAAATAACAAATCAACACAACCTACTAAAGAAAGAGAGAGAAAAACGACCACCGTCCTACCCCACATACTCGGTCGCTTTTCAGGAGTTTTATTTTCTTTTGTAAGTTATGAGTTTTATACGCAGGCTTGTTTTCGAACTTTCACGCGCGATTGGGGTTCTCGGCAGTGCAGCGTCTCACATTCCATGATTATGCGTGTTTGTTTTTCGGCGTCTGCATATATGCATGCGATTTAATATTTTCATCTCCATCAAGAAAATTAAAATCGTGGAGTAGGTACCTTTCGTACGCGGTGACACTTCAGCTCATGTATTGCGGTAAGTAAAATATTTATTATATATTTATTAACATAACCTCACACAAATCACATAACCTCACATGAATTATAAGTCCTCTTTCTACATCCTTTATAGGAACTATTTATTTTGTTGTTGTTAGTCTCAAATTTTCCCTACTCGAAACTGCAAAATTTACTACAAAATAAAAATTTCTACATCTTTAATACGTTTTTCAAAAATCTGATTGATAAAACATGTCGTGGTTTGAAACATTTCAATAACCTTGTTTATTTTTCAACCAAATTATTGAACATTGCCAATCAAAAAGATTAATTTCCAACTAAAATTATGAATTTTTAACCAATAAAATTAATTTGTGAGAAGTTAGTTAAACTTTTTACCTAAAGAGCGTCTTTTCAACAAAATAGTTTATTTTTCAACCAACTTGTGAAATTTTCATGCAAAAAATACGAATTTTCTACAAGACAGTTAAATATCGAAGCGGTAAATATTGATTTCTAACGAGAAAGATCAATTTCAACCAGAAATTTCAACCAGATAGTTGAATTTTTGAGCCAAAAAGACAAATTTTCGACAAAATAGGTACATTCACAACGTAAGAGATGAATTTTTAACTAAAATGATGAATTTTCAGCCAAAGGGATGAGTTTTCAACAAAGAAGATTATTGTAATTGTTATTATTGAAATTTTCAAATTATTCAATTATTTCTCATATTTACTTCCAGCACGACTACATACAATACCTGGGAGGCACTAGAGTTCTTTGAGCAACGAAGTAAAAATATAGGAAGTCAAGCAGGCAACCTGAAACTTCAGAGGTCGAGGAAAATCAACCCGAGACATCTGAGAGCGAGAACGTAGAAGAGATCGTAGACGATGCCGGAGCAGATGGAGACAATCATTATTATTATTATATCATTAAGCCGTTTCCCTTTCGGGGTAGGCGTGAATTGCTCGGTTGGATAGTAGTAATGTGAGCGTTCGAAACATTCTACTCGACATTTAACAGAAAAAGCAACGTACAAGCATTATTAGGTTATCTAACTAAATTATCTTACTTTCACGTTTAATTGAAACAGAGCAGACAAATTTGAAGGTTTGACGGATTCTGTGTATCCACTTTATGTAATGCTCAATGAAATGCGCATGGAGGCTAGAAAAGCAAACGTTATAGTTTGTGCCTTGTGGTTTGCGTGAAGTATCCTATTGTAATTTCTTCCCGTAATCAGCGAACTGAAGAACAAATGCTGCGATGTATAAGTTTACTGTTATATCTTTCGGATTCTACCAATTCAATGTCTGAAGACATTTTATATCCTATTTCCAGAATACAGCTGAAACAATGAAGTCCTGCGAAATAAATTAATTCTATATCTGCAGAATTTTTAAATTCTGCCGATCCTATAGTACTTCCGGAACACATCAACAGATAACTAACCTTATGAATCCGGTTAATTCTTCAAATCGTACGAATCCTGGTAATTCTTCAGATCGTAACTGTACGTTTGTTGTTCAGCGCGTATCATTATTAATACCCGACGACATGTACATCGGACGATAGGGAATTGCGCCACAATTTGTACACTATTGGTTTGACAACAAGCTTTCAGCAATGTCGAGCACCTTATCTGTTGCTGACATGAAAAAAATTAACAAACTTCTGGACATCATTAAGATGCCACACCAAAGTATGCATTTAACGCGGTCAATAAGCGACGGATCGCATTTTAAAGCCAAAAAATGGGAGAATTAGACACTGTACTTCAGATGACCAATTCTGAAAATATTTCTAGAAAAGAAACTAGTAGAATATTGGGAATTATTTGTTGAAACAGCGCATATATGTGGTGAAGAAGTTTATGCCTTACACTGAAGAGTACTACACAAAAGGTTCTACCCTAAGGTACCCTAAGGGTATAATTTGTCCTCTGACTTCTTCAAAACCCATATTACCAGAGAAATCATTATTTTCAACTGAATCAAAAAAAGTTTATGTGGCCTAATGTAATGTCCACTCTCCACTATCTTCTAGTACTGCTAATCTTTTATGTTCAGTATTTAATGTTTTTAATACATTTTTAAATATTTCAATTTTTGAACAAATAGTTTCCTTTTCTTCGGACGTATTGCATGTAAGAACCCGTAACTTTATTTCGTTAAGATAAGAACAGTTAAGAAATTCGTCAAACAAGGAAATGACATGATGTACAAATTGAAGTGTTATGGTCGGATCAGCATAACAAGTGGAAATCAATTCAATGGCTATTCTATGTAACATAGAATCCTCAGGAAACTGCGGTTTGACATCAGCTAGTTTCATCTCTTCATTTTCTAAAGAAGAGTCCCTAGCGTTTTGTTCAATACTAGTCACCGAAGAATCATTACAGATACTGATAATAGAATCTATTCTACTATTTGATGATCTTTCAGAAATATTATGACGTGTCTTTAAATGTTTACTTAAACCTTTTAATGTTGAAAAGGATCTTCCACAAATTTCTACTGTACATTTATAGCATGACATAATAGACTTATGAACATACTTCATATGTATGTCCATACTTTGAAATTTGATTAGTTTAGAGCATATATGAGATTGCGTAGGCATTGTGGAAAATTGCAGCCTTAGTACTTATTTTAATTTGAAATCGAGAACATGCCTTTTTAGTGTTTCGTAGCCCGTTGTTCGTCGTAATGTTTTTCAAGGAGGTGAAGTGAGGGGAAATAAGGAGGAGGAGGAGAGGATAAAGAATAGGGGGAAATACGGGAGGGAAAAGGAGAGGAGGGTAAACGAGAGGATGAGAATGGTGAAGTAAGGGGGAAGGAAAGTAGGAGAATATAGCGGGTATAGGCGAGAAAAAGTATGGAAGATGGAGATCTAAACGACTTAATAACGTCTTGACATGCTACAAAACCGATTTTTGGTAGGGGTACGGGGACTACTTTAATTATTTTTTTACATGTCGTATTATAGTGAGAGTCTCGTTTGAACGACTCAAAAAGAGTAACTTTTTCTATTTGTCAGGTATTTGATACCCGGTATAATAAGTTTTAAAAGTAACGTTATTCACATCACCTATATATTAGTCTTCGTTCTCATCTCTATCAGTTGCATCGGAGTCGGAGCTGCTGCTTTCGCTGTCGCTGCTAGTGCTCTGGTTATCTTGCTCGGATATAGCTTTGGCGTAAGTTTCTTGTAGAGCTTGCCACACTACGGTTTCGTTAAGAAAACTTTTTGTTTTTGTTCTTTCGTCCTGGATATCAAAAAGGTACATCTGCAGAAACAACCACTCCATTTCACAGTCATTAGGATAAGTTGCTTTCAAACCATAAAAACATTTAAAACAGCAGTCAACTTCTGCGACGAGGCTAGACATTTAGTATTTGTATCCATCAATGTAGACGTAACATTTCAGGTTTGTTAGAGGTCCGACAGCTATAACGAAAGGTTGTAGTGTGAGACCATATAGGTAAAATTTCTCAATCCGATTTTGTATTCGTGCTTCTAGGTCGCTCAGTGCCTGAAAAACAAACAAAAAACTCACTCATATTTTATGATCCCCAATTGAAAGATTCCATAAAAACTCAAATATAATTATTTTACATTGATGTAGAGAATGAATCCCGCAGCAATTTTCGGTTTAGATGGCTTCCAACACTTCTTCATGCGACGAGATTGAACTTTTTCGGCGGTTTTAATTTGCTTTGATTTCTTCAACTTATTCTGACTTTTTGATTTCTTAGAGTTATTGGCTCGTCTGGGCTCATTTTCCTTTATAGGTTTTTCTGCGTTCTGATCATGTAGTTTTGTACTCTTCTTCGTTGTCTTTTTGCTGGAGGAGTTTTTTTTTCTTTTATTTAAAGTTTGTTTCACTTGAGCAACTTTCATTATAATTTTTGGGGTAAACAAATGTGGCAAAAGAAGTAAACCCAGCACATCAACGTTCACAAGTAGTCCTAATTCAATAAAAAACACTTTTACACTTTTACATCTTAACATTTTTTTAGATTTAACTTCAATGGCCTCACGAATTTCTAACATTTGTTGTTAAAAAGATTCTTGATAAATACCTGCGCGGAACGAGAGATTAGATCCTCGCAAATCTCCTTTTCTTTAGCGTAATTAACAATACGTTTTGCAACGTCGGACCACTTTTCTGGAAATGGTGAACAAGATGGTACAGATAACTAAAAATCGTATAAAATCTGAAAACGAAAAATGAATATAGTACCTTTGTGTTACAATACGGGTTGCACACGCATAATAATTTGTACAGTGGAGTCTCGCCTATTCTCCAACTCCCTTATTCCCTAACGCCTTTTATTCCCCGTCGGCTATAAACGGTTATTTCCATTTGCGCAGTTCCGGAAACTCGCACCACTGTCCCGGTATATTCTCCTCCGTACAGTGGTTGCTGACCAATTAAAAAAAGAGGCCCGCAGAGCGGGAGGCCTTGCATTGACTATTGTTTCACGACGTCATGGGAATACGTCGCACGACGTTTTCGAGATAATATTAAAAACGTGAAAGTCATAAATGTATAAATAGAAATATTTCTCAAGTGTAGAATCTATTTTCTCAGTCATGTTTCATTCTTTTGTCGATTCACGACCTTTCAGATTCAAATGTAGGGCGTCGCGCTAGTGGCGCCAATGTTTCATTTTCTGCCGTCCTTCACAAAACTGACACAGCGCATTTGCATGCCGAGTCACCCCCCCCTGCTTTTCTAGAGTGCGGGTCACGGAGTAATAATAAGGAGACCGATCTCCATATATGCGTTTTGACTATGCAAACTGCACATGTACTGCCTTCCCTCAGGCGTCGAAAACATTGGCGCATGCTCCCTGCGCTCTACTATCTCTTTTTCTCCCGTGAAAAAAGAGATAGTATATCATAGTGCGCATGCGTCACTACTTCAATTATCGTACAGATGCCGCAGTCAAAACTCGAGGCGCTTTGTACAGCATGATCGGTCTCCTTATTATTACTCCATGGTGCGGATATCCGTTTTTAAACATAACCTCACTAATGGCTGTAAAAGTTGACACTTGACAGACTGATCGTGAACAGTGATTGGGAAAGGACCAGCAACCCAAAGCGATAAGTTGCCATAAATTAACGAATATTCTAGACAATTTTCGAAATTTTTAGATACCTTAAATTTCCGGAAGATTTCGGTAATTTATAAATTTACCAGAAATCAAATTGAAAATTTCCTGCATTTGTTTAAAAAAATATCATGTGCAAGAGATGAAGGAAGTATGCAGTTATGAATCTTGTGCAGTTTACAGTACTTAACATGGGCTCATCTTGTCTTCGCCCACAACTCCCGTTCGATTTGTCTCTGGCTCGTACAGCAAACTCCACACTCGTGTGGAAATGCCTACTTTTCTCACTTATTGCACAATATACTATCCGACCAAACGCATCTGCGACACAAGAAATCTGTCAAGTACAACTATATGAATTTGTGAAATCAAAGTTAGTCAAGTAATTAAGGAAAAATATTCATAATAAAATATATAAAGAAATTTTTCATAAAGAGCCCTACAGAAATTTTTAAATAAAATTTTTGAAAGTCATATCAGGCCAGAGGTCTCCACAATTCACAGGTGCAACCTGACCCAGGATCTACCAGTTTTTTTCTATGGGAAACTGAGAGAAAATGTATGACCCCTTGAAAGAAAATATTAGTTGGAAGGGTTTGTTTCATAAACCTAAACCTCGGATGGCCCATTTTTTCTTCTGGGTAAGAAGCAACTCGCTGATGTACTGCGACTCAGGTAAAGGATGAGAATCCTTCTTGACAGTTCTATGTCAAAGCTGAGTAGATCCGACCTATTGGCCCGAGATCGCTAGTAGATACAGGATCTACATTTGGAGGCCCCTGTATTAGGCATTGCACAACCTGGCAGGATTATATTATAACATCAATCTCCCTCGGGTCTTGTGAGCACAGAATCAAAAGCGTTTTTTCATATCAAAACTCGAGACGGCACAAATAGGAGACAGACGCAATAAAGCGTGAAGTCGGCACAAAATCGATCAGTAAAGAATGCGGAGATGAGTGTATTATTTTTTTTAATTTATTAATAAATTTCTGTAGGGCACTTTATAAAAAAGTTTCTTCATATATTTTATTATAAATATTTTTTCCCAAATTACTTCGCCAACATTTATTTCACAAATTTATATAGTTGTACTTGCCAGATTGTTTGCATTGCAGATGTTTTTGGTGGGATTTCATGTTTTTTTTTAAATCATAAAAAAAATAAGATATGTATGCTCAATTGATTCGAATTAAATTAAATTGCCAATTTACTAAACATGAAAAATTGAGTGAAGAAACTGTTCAAGAAATAAGTAACGCCTTTGGGGGACGGGGTCACTTCGAGCGTTACGCCAATGTTAAAATTACACACACTTACTATAGAAAAAGCGTTAAGTGGGGGGAGGGGGTAACAATGTCAGGAAAAAGCGTTACGTATTTTTCGAACTGTTCCTAATTATTTGAATATTTTTTGGTAAAAATTAACTAAGTTTCTTAAGTTGGTTTATTTTTTAATTCAATTAAATTGTACGATATTTTTAAGTTAAAATTTCTATTTGATTTTTCAATTTCAATTCAAATTGGAGAGATTGGTCAGGTTCACTGAACTTAACCAAAACTTCACTTTCTATAAGATTTGAGAGTAATATGTACATTTTATTCTCATGGATAGGAAATGCATTATTATTCAATGATAGTAAGAAAATTCAATTCGTCACCTGTGCTCACCTCTTCAGACTAATCTATCCAACCGATTTACACCAAATTTTTAATGACAAGTCTGCAGTAACATATTCTCGATACACATTTCAAGAATTTTCGATATCTCGAATAATTTTTGAAATGTTACCATTTCTGCCATCTCTGAATTTTCATTTTTACACAAAATACGTCAAATTTCAAAAACTATTTGAGATATCTAAAATTCTTAAAAACTATACCGATAATCTGTTACGACTGACTTCTCGTTAAGGTACCAATCGATTCGATGTATAAGGATGTACATGTGCAAAAATCATTTTTTTAAGATCAAATATAATCAAATGAAGTTTTAAATTAATGAGCATATCGTATTTTTCTGAAACACATGGAACCGTCCGCTAAAAAAAGAGACGTAACGCGGAAAAAATCGATTTTCAGTTTTTCACACGAATCGATAGTTTTTTATTTGCTCTTTTATAATAAAAAATATTATTCATATATCTTAAGAATTCGAATATTTATTGAACTGCAAAGTGAGGCCCTCTCATGGAGTTCCTGTGTTGCACCGCATCTTCAATCGCTCCTCCTGTAAAATGAAGCTCCGCGCGTTAGGTCCCTTCCTTCGTGGATGGTCACATAACGAAAACACTTTTCTATAGATTTCTGGGTTAAATATTAGGCAAAAATTTTGATAAAAAATGCATTATTATTGAATTATTGTAAAAAAATTAAATTTTTCACCTGTGCTCACCTCTGTAGCCTTATCTATCCAACCTATTCACACCAAATTTTAATGAGAAGTATGTAGTAACATATTCTCTATACGTATTGGAAGAATTTTCGATATCTTGAACAGTTTTTGAAATGTTACCATTCATGTCATTTTTGAATTTTTATGTTTTAAACTAAATACGTACAATTTTAAAAAATATTCAAGATATCTAAATGTTCTGCAAGACGTATCGAGAATCTGTTGCTTCTGAGTTCTCGTTGAAATATAGTACCAATCGGTTCGATAGATTGGGATGTAGAGGTGGGCACAGATCGAAAATTGGTGTCTTTGTGGTTTTTGTTTATTTGTTTTAATCTCACTGTTTCTAAGGTATTAACATAGAATCACGCATGAATATATTTTTTAGTGGTTGGTAAGTCAGCTGCCAAGTTTCATTGAAATCGGTTGAGAATTGCGCCGACAATCTACAAAAGTTCCAACATACATACATGATTATTTCAGATAAGGATTCTTGGTAGCTTTTTTCTACATGACAACGACTTGCTACCGGGAATCTCGATTTAATTTTCGCTCCTCATTTCTCTCAAAACAAGAAAATTCGCTAATGGTTCAGGTTCGAAAACATGCCCCTTTGCAACAAGAATAAATTAAATTTAAAGTATTTTACATTAATTTCCATATGCATGCGTATTAAGGTGGAACGGTAGGTTTGGCTGAGCACATAAATGACTGCAGCGACATCTATAAAAAAATCAGAAATACAGTCTAGTGCCCCCTGGCCGAATTGACTGAGCGGTGTCAGGCAAAGTCCGAAGTAGCACTTTCACTTCGGACTCTGCCTGGTCAAATCGCGAAGTACCCGAAAGGCTTAGGCAAAGTCCGGGGTAAAAATAAGACATTTGGGGCTTACTTTTCCCGTTGCACAGTGGGCTAGCTCGGGAATTTACCATTCAAAATAGTCTACAGGTCGCAATTGTGAACGGCTTTGAAAGTTTTTTTGTTAGAAATGATCAGCATTAAATTTTTAAGTAAACTCATTGAGTATATTTATCTATTGTTGTTTCAATATAATTATTTATTCAACGCAAGCTTTTTCTCTCAAGAAAAATAAAATAAAAGAGTAAACTCGATATGTATCATTTTTAACGTAGATGTACTTAGAAAACATGAATGATTCATTTTCAATATTTTTATGGTTTTTTAGTGTGAATAATTTCCTAATTTAAGCCCTTTCAGGAAAAGCCGATTATTTAAATCGAATTTACAGACTATATATTCCATACAAGTCACCAGTATATTATTTGTAATAATTTTATTATTAATAACAAGAATTGTTTATTGTTGATTTATTTGATGAAAAATGATACAATATACGTGCAAAATGCTTTCTATCATGAAAGATAAATATAGATAGATAGAATATAGATTATATATCATAAAGATGATATACTTAGAGAACATAAATAATTTACCTAATATTAAAGCTAATTTGTATAAACAAACAGTTGACTTTGACATGTTTTTAACATTAAATTAAAACACATGTTCTTCGTACCTTTGGAGAAAGTAGAAAAGGTCAGAGAGCGCTTCGAATTATTTTTATTTCTCCGACCGAGGTCGCGGGATGCCAGACTCTGGCTTATCATTTATTGTCAATTAGCATATTGCCTTACACCTACGTATTTATATCTGAAAAAATTCATCATGTGCGTTGTCTTTAGAATTTGCAGGGAGAATGTCTTTTAGAAATACATACCATCTTCACGTACATAAATAGCACCTCTACCATTATACAAGAATCGATGAGCATTCGGCATGATTTACCTTTCTAGTAAAAGAGTATACCTTACGTAAGAAGTATTTTAACTATTTGCGTAACGTCAATTACTACTAATTGTTTACAAATTATCAAATATTCATTTAGGGTTTAATTGGAATGAATGAAAATGCTGGAATACTTTTAGGATTGTTCTTTCTGTGATTGCTTGGAAAATAAATTCTTTTCGAGAATAAAGTTAATAAACTTTAGCATTATAGCAATTAGTACCGGGTTGTTTATTCATCGGCGGGATGATTTATGAGCTGATCTTTTATCAAACTAGCTAGTTTTTAGTTATTGTAGGTAGAATGCAGTTATTGCTGAGATATGGCGATAAAAAATATTAGGTATTTTTATAATGGTCTTATAAACTTTTTAAGAACATTCGAGAAAGTTCTGTATCGTTCAAAAATACCAGAGGGATAAAAATTTCTAACAAATGCTTCAGAATGTTTGAAAAAGTTCTAGCCTATTCTGTAAGGTTTCTTCACATTTTGAAAATAGTTGAAACGCATGTGTTTTTGAATGTTTTAAATTTTTCTAACAGATTCGGTAGCATTTACAGTAAATCGGAAGGTTTTTTTTTATGCAACGATATAAAATTGATACGAATATCTGTATCAATATAAAATAGCAAAAGGCTGTTAAATTTCCGAGTTTTCTTGAATCTGTTGTGACATTCCGAATCTTCGTTTATGTTCAACAATATCTCTGTATCGTTTGGAATAAGAACATTGGAGAATATCTGCAATAATTATTTTCAAATATGAGAAAAGTTCTAAATCTTTTAACTATTGTAAAATCTTTTAGAAGTTTCCTTAATACTTAAAAGTATTCCCGATTTCTTTGAAGTCATGTCGAATTTTGCTAAATACTTTAGCATTCCATTCTACTGATTCAAGAACCCAATCTTCATTAATAAAGCTATTCTATTTTTAAATAATTTATGCAAAGTAAGCATTTGAAATTGTATGATATAAATTACAAGTATACGATTATATACAATATGAGGAATCATTTCTCAATTGGAAACCACTCAGAAAAACAAAGTTTTCTAATCGAAAGGTCGAATATTTGCCGAGAGGAAGGGGACGAAATTTTTTTAATTTTTCCAGATACCATCCTTTTTTAGCTATTTTTAATTCCTTTATTATTAATTAAAAATGTTGAAAAGAACAGTTTTAATAGGGTTTTCACGCTCTTTTCATTCGCGAAAAGTATGTTTAAAAAAATAAATATTTTTCTTATCGCTTTTTATCTCATCTAGTTTATCTTATCTATCTCATCGCGTCTTATCGCTTTTAATTTTAAATCGAGATCGAAAATGTTATTTCCGGTTATTTGTGCTTTTTATTTTGAGGTTTGAATATTTTTCCACTTTTCATATTCGTTTCGAATTCTCGAGAATTTTGATTGATGTTGAGTAAATCTAAAATTGTTTTCTCATAGACTGGGACTTTACAGAGGAGAAAACAATAGCCCCGGAACGAATAAGTGTCAGCACGAACGGGTATAGTGTTGTACAAGTTGCTTACGCAAGCGGATGCAAAAAGGTGCTAAGTGTATGCGTGTACATTTCCGTCAGTTACATTGGTTACATGCGACGCGTACCTCCGGTGTAGGTCAGCCTTCAGGCTATACAATAATAAGGAGTCAGGTCCTTTTTTATTAAGGCCCAAAGCAGTGAAAGTGTAAAATGTACTTCTGCCTCCTCCACCTCCTACACATAAGAATTTTGCTCATATTTCTAGTACGTGCACATATGGCAAATACAGTGTATAGAAGACTCTTACTCTCGTTAGTGGCGCAGAGCTGCTAATTTAACTCTTAGCTCATAGGGAAATTAACGGTTATCCAAGTTAAGTGGATATTATATTTCCTGGATTCGAATCAATGTTTTCCCAGATAATTTGATATTAAGCATATCATTCTATAATTTTTAAATTGAGCAGAAATAAAACATAGTTACTTGAAGGAAAATAAATATTAAAGATAATATATTTTCTCGTAAGGGTTATACATAACCGTTTTTTTAATGTTATATAATTCAAAGTTATTTACACTGAAGATAAGAATGAAAAATGTCATGAATGCAAAACTAAAGGATTTTGAATTAAATATTTAAAATTGAGAGTTATAAATTCAAGCATTTAAGATTGTCGATATAATAGAACTATATTCAATTTTGACTACACAAATTGAATAAAGCCCAATCAAATATCAAATTTTACGATTTTGTTTGAGACTAATTAAATGTACTTGTGTTATCTAAAATTATTAAATTTTATAATGTTTTAAATTTTGTTTTTTACTATCAAATCTCAATCACACATCTCATGTATTAGGCTTTATGTTCCGTACAGTAGGTTTCAAACCGTGAGTTTTTAACCGCAAGTCCAAAACCAAGACCCAAGAACAGGGCCCCAGACCTCAAGTTCCAGGATGTGAGGATATGATATAATCTCTTGGGGGCAGATACAAAATACGTATCTAGCGCACTCTATACTAAGTATATAGAAACTTATATACGTTACAGGCAAAGTCCGATGTGCCGTCACACCGCAGTCTGCCTGGTCCCTCCGCGAATTGACTGAGCGGTGTCAGGCAAATATCGACCGATGCATTTAGGCTTCACGCAGAAGTTTGACTTCTATCTTTCTCTGTCGGTAAAGAAGAAGTTCGCGGTTGGTAACTTTTTTCTGTTGTTTTGTTAGGCTGCAGATGGCGCCAGGTGTGATCGATTTGATTTCAAAATTATCACAAGATACAGGTTTGATAATTTCAATCAAAGTAAGGGAAAAATGGCAAATACCATAATTTCATACAAATGTTGCGATTTGAATGAAGCTTCGTTTCACAAGGCTTTTGAGATTACAGAATTCAGATATAACCTCAAAATTAAAAAGTCCAAACATGCAATATGGATTTGCATGCAATCCATGAAACTTATTTTCGTCAGATATTTGAGGTTATAAAATTCAAATCTAACCTCAAAATGTGCAGAAATGAAATCTCGCAATCCAAGTCAAAAAGAAGCTAGGAATTGACAATGTCGTATTTTTTATACCTCTCTAACATATTGCATTTCTATTTACTATCAAAATAGCGGACAGCAAAATGATAGACCCTACTAAAAAAAAGTCAGCAAACGTCTGAAAAAAAGTCAGGACTTCTGACAATTTCTGACCACGTTTGTTACGTTTCTCGACAGAAATCGTCAGAATTCATGAGAAATGTTAAGAAATCATCAGAGCTTGGATTCGAACGATAATCCTTTTATTAGGGGTCCAAGAATAGAATGCCATACAAGCTAATCCCTTTTATATATCCCAGGTTATTTATATTATTTATTTATGCATATTCTCTTCTTACCTATATTTAATTGTTAATATTTATATATTAAATGACTCTGAAGGTGGATCTGAAAATTTTGTCCGTTTTGAAGTATCTCTTTCTCTTTATAAGATGCATTATATTTATCCTAATTTTAAATTTCTTAGGAAAATTTTTAGGTATCTGAAATCGTCGAAACCCGTAGATTCTGAACTTTCAACTTTTGAATCTGTTTATGCAACATTAAACAAAATTATTTTCAATTTTTAATCCTTTTGGGTTGGCCTACCTGCTAGGATATGAATTGGCATATCTTCAGAAATAGTCAGAATCATCAGGATGTTCAGGAATCGTCAGAACTTCTGACCATTTGTGACGATTCCTGACTTTTTTTTACTAGCGGATACCAACATTTCCAAAAAATGTTGCTATTCGAATGAAGCCAAACATGCAATATGGATTTGCATACAATCCATGAAACTTATACTTTCGTAAGATTTTTGAGGTTACAAAATTCAAATCTAACCTCATAATGTGCAAAAATGAAATCTCGCAATCCAAGTTAAAAAGAACGTATAGGAATTCGCACCGAACAGATGTGTCCGCATATGCGTGACATATGCGTCGTACGTCGTGCGAGTTGCACGCGTGTCGATGAAGTGCATCTCCTCTACGACTAGCGTAAAATATTGAAAATCATAATGAATTTTACAATCATAAGGAATTTTCGTAATAAATAAGAACATAAATTTTATTAAAATACAAATACAATGTTTTTTAAATCCAAAAATGAAGAAAACAACGTGTATAAATTTTGAGCAAAAGTCGAAAAGGAAATTACTTCTGGAACAATTGTTAGGTTTTCGGATTTTATTATACTCACTGAAATTCTTTTAATACTGATTTGTGGAGACTGATTTGCTCGAGTTCGTTGGAATTTTATAACAACTGGAAAAGCACTGGCGTACACCACAACATAACGCTCACATAGCCTCACTGACGGCAACGTCGGCAGCGATGTTCGGTGTTCCGTGAAGTTTGACAACTCTGCGCATGTACAGTACAGCTACAAATATCATTTGGAATGAGATAAATACATCAATCATTTGAGATAAGATATTAATTTGATTCAACTGAATCGAATTTGCTCAATAAAGAATATTATTGACATATGGTTCATATTTATTCAGCAAGGACTACGACGCTGAATGAGCCTCATTGTGCACGCACGCATTTACCCATCACTCTGTCGCAGAATGTGCTTGCCATTAGCGTGCGATATGGGTCGCATCGTGCGACTCGCACGCGTGCTTGAGACGTGCGTCGCACGATTGTTATCTGGGATGCAGTATGGATTTGTATGCAATCCATAAGACTTATAGTTGGAGGCTACTAATTCACATGAACTAGTAATGATGTATTTTTTGTAAGTCTCTAATATATTTATTGGAAATATTATACTTTTGTAATACCAACAAGCGCCGCATGGCGCTCGTATCTCGGGTGTGAACGTGTATTCTTGGCTCATATCTCTCTCGTATCCGTACCTTTGTAAGGCGCACATCGGAGCTCCAAGATAAAGGATTCGCTACAAGTTAAAGTGCTTGTGTTAGTTTCATTTATCCTTCGACCACCTTTGAATCTTGAAGAATTCCGTAAGGTTATCGGCCCAGCTCGTCTTCCAAGGAAGGATTAAGGCAAGTATAACACTGTTGTAAGTTCTGAGATTCTTATCCATTTTTTTTTAGATTCTGATTCGTGGAGATTTTTCTCTTGGGAGCATTAAGCGAGTTCGGGGACTCTCCATTTGGGAGGGAGAACTGGCAAACCGGAGTAAATTTTTGGTTGGTTTTTAGCGTTACCCGGGCAATTTCTCAATACAAAGGCGCACATTTCTTTTCGGCCGAATTTCGTGCGGGGTGGCAGGGGAATTGACTTTGTGATGATAGCGTGGGGGTTCTCCTCTCTTGGGCGTGTTCGAGTTCGGAATTGTGGCGCGTGAGGGCAAAATGGCGGCGATTTGGCTTGCAACCTCCAATTTCTCAATTCTTTTAAGAATCTAAAATGGCGATAGACATCGAATCGGGTTGGATTACTAAAGATAACTGTGAGATGAGATTCTTAATAGGCAAATTTTCAAAATCCGACATATTGGCAAATTAATAAAATGACGAGTTTTGAATCTGTTATACCAATTATGACAATAAAAGAGACTCAGGCTGGCAAATGGGTTCAGTGAAATTTTCCGAAATACTGGCAAAGTAGAAAATTTCATGTGGAACCACAATTTCGAATTTAATTGGACTAAAATTGTATTAGAATCTGATTCAACAACATTTTCCTTGATTATGAATGAATCAAAAACTGTCAAAATCTCATTTAATTAAAATTTTCGGATAAAAATGACAGTATTAGACGTTCTCGTTGATCCTTAAATTCTGAATCATGGTTCAACTCAGGGTTTTTCTCCTATGAAAGGTCTGATCGAACATTTTTGCTTCAAGAAACTATATTTTGAATCTTTGTAAACAAATGTTGACCTTGTAACAAAATGGAAAATTCGAATGCATTTTTTTTTTTTTTAGAATCTCAGAATCAAACTGACAAACCAGGCCATTTTTAGCTGATATTCTCTTTCAACGTTTGAAAGGTATGGAGTAATAAAAAGCCGCGCTGCAAGTGGTCTTCGTTGTTGTGGGTTTCTATTTTTGAAAAAGTTATAGTAGGGCATCTTGAATTGACGGAGGTTTTAGGAGGTATTTTTGGGGTCCCACATACATGCATGGCCAACCGGGGTGTGATCCATCCACCAGGTTAATCACCGCACAGTGGACTGGATCAGGAATTTACTATTCAAAATCACCTACAGCCTACAATTCTCAACCGATTTTCAATTTTTTTGCTTAGAAGTGATCAGAATATATATATACATTTTTTTTGCTTGCAAACATATTATAATTAAAAACATCTAAAATATACGTGATACTTTAAGTACCTACAATCATATGTAGCTCATCAATTTTGGATTTTGTGTCCCTTTGTAACTCCTGATACCTCCTCAAGGCCATAAGGACAGGCACATCGTCTCCTTTTACAGTTGCATCATGTACGACCCTGGCAAGAGGTCCCAATGTGTCACACTAATTTACATAACCTCTTATTCCAGCTAGAAGTGTAGCTCGGTTATCTCCCTAATGATTTGCACTAGCAATCTCGTCTACTGGCTTATTGTGACACATTTTATTCAGAACTAACGAACTGAAGTTAATTGTTATATAAAAGTTTTACTGATTTAAATACACCCTTTTTTATATGAATACACAGTTGCATAAAACTTGAAAACTTCCCAGATAACAATCGTGGGACGCACGCTTCAAGCATGTGTGCGAGTCGCACGATGCGACCTATATCGCACACAAATGGCAAGCACATTCCGCGACAAAGTGATGGGTAAATGTGTGCGTGCACAATGAGGCTCATTCAGCCATCACTCATATTTCGTCGCAGTCCTTGCTCCATAAATATAAACAATATGTCAATAATATTTTTTATACCCACTAAAAAAAAGTTAGGAATCGTCAGAAAAAAGTCAGGACTTCTGACCATTTCTGACCACTTTTGTTACGTTTCTCAACAAAAATCGTCAGGAAAAGTCAGAATTCATGAGAAATGTTCAGAAATCGTCAGAGCTTGGGTTCGAAGCATAATCCTTTGACTAGGGATCCAAGAATAGAGCGCCACAAAACCTAATCCCTTCTATATTTCCAAGGTTATTCATATTATTTATTTTCATTTATTCATGAATATTCTCTTATTACTCATATTCAATTATTAATATTTATATATTGAATGACGCTGAAGGTGGATCTAAAAATGTTGTCCATTTTGACGTACCTCTTCGTCTTTACAGGATACATTATATTTATCCTAATTTTCAATTTTTTAGGAAAACTTTCAGGTATCTGAAATCGTCGAAACCCGTAGATGCTTAATTTCTAACTTTTGAATCTGTATATGCAACGTTGAAAAAAAAATTATTCTCAATTTTTAATCGTTTTGGGTTGGCCTACCTGCGGTCCTAGTCGATGAACTACCTAATAGGATGTGAATTATTATATCTTCAGAAATAGCCAGACTCGTCAGGAATGGTCAGGATGTTCAGGAACCGTCAGAAGTTCTGACCATTTGTGACGATACCTGACTTTTTTTCTAAAATTTCAATGAACTCGATCCTTGAGATATTATTTTTCGTATATTTTAGCCTTTAATAATGTTTGCGTGCCACGAATTGTGTTAAAGTAACTGGTAAGTAAAGAAAAATATAACTATATAGAGTACAAGTCCGATAAGTTGCCGTCCAATAAGTGTGCACAATCCTTAAAATGTCATTACACGCATGGCACGCACACTAATTGGGGGTTTCCCACTACGTGTGCTATTTTGCTTATGAATTGCGCATCATTCTCACGCATGCGTGCACCAAATATCGTGCTACTAGAGGGGGCATCCGAAGAGTCCTCAATTCCTGAAATTTTCCGCCCCTACATCCCCAAAATTAGAACCTTATCGGAATTCAACTGTATTTTCGTTTGAATATAAGAAAATTAAAAGTTTGTAGAAAGAAAGGATAGAGTATCGTGACTATCTTGACGTCAACTGATAAATATGGAAAAAGTTTGGAAGTTCCCAAAGACAAAAATTCAGCAGAGAAAACTTTTCTGGAATATTCAAGAATTGAAAATTGCAGCCTCCACAGATCAGTATTAAAAGAACTACAGTGAGTATAATAAAATCCGAAAACCTAACAATTGTTACAGAAGTAATTTCTCTCTCGACTTTTGCTCAAAATTCGTACGCATTGTTTTCTTTATTTTTTGATTTAAAAAACATTGTATTTGTATTTTAATAACATTTATGTTCTTATTTATTTCAAAAATTTGTTATGATTGTAAAATTCATTATGATTTTCAATATTGTACACTAATCGTCATCGACACGCGTGCGACTCGCGCGATGTGCGACGTATATGTCACGCATATGCGGGCACATCTGTTTGGTGATCTGCGTGACACGCGTGACGATTTATTCGCACTCGTGCCTGCACCGTGCGCGGAATCGTGCGCACATATTGGTATCTAGGTTGAATTTCATAATATTATTCGGCGAAAAGTACACGGTGATGATAGTCTGATGTTGTACGAGAGAGCAGACTGGCAAGACTGAGTTCATATCCAGGAAATTTAGATATTTTGGGGAAAAATTCTAAGGAAATCATCTAGCTTTCACTCACTACCTAATTTTCTATCTTAATCTTCAGACCATCCTGTTTATCACAGTGCTTACTATCTACTCAATCCTTGCTGACACGCCTTCCCATAAAGCGGATACGAGCATGCATAAGCTGTTACTCCTAAGCTGTCTATCTTATTTTTCAAAATACTATGTGTATACTCTCTGTAGATCTATAAATAAATTTTCAATGAAATTATTCCTTTTAGAATAATAATTATTCTGAATTTCATTATCTGCATTCTATTGCACCATTCCCCACTCCCTTATTATTATTCTTATACTAACATATCTTCTTCTTCACTATTACTTTTTGTTAAACAATGATAATTGAAAAGGGCATACATCTTGTCTAGACTTTTATAAACACGCGTTTAAACCTGCATAGAGCGTGTTTAGACTTGTTTTACTCTCACTCTTGAAACTATCGTACCCCTCTTTTACATAAAAACTCTGGATGATCAGCCAAGAGCTACACAGTGTCTCTGAGACTTTAGAGAAGAACATACAATGTCACAAACTATGGTTGATGTTCAAAAAGTTACTGGAAATTCTTCATCTACTGTTACCATTACGTCTAAAAAAAGATTAGATCACATGACTGAAGTGGAACCGTCGCGCAAGTCAAACAGACATCTGATTTTGACTACAATCTACGCACTCAATAAATCATGCAGTAAAAACGTGATTGTTGAACTTGAAATGCAATCAGCCGACAGATATCAACCTATTCTACAAATTCTGTCCAATAGATTGCAAGGAATCACTTTTGGAGCAGCAACATGGTACACATTCCAGGAGCAGTTTGAAGGATATTTCTTACGAGACTAAGAGCCACTCAACATTAACGACTACAAAGGGAAATTCACGACGTCCTTCAGGGGGAAAACCATTCTTTGTGACAGAATACCTTCACCTGATTGTGAAGATAGTGAAAATGTTAAAAATTCTTGTGAAAACAAGAAACAACCAGTTTTTGTGCCAGTATTTGCTATGAAAAAAGCTAGTTTCATTGGTTTGAAAATAGTTATTTGTGATACAAGTGCGCAAAATAGGTGATTTCGTGTGCGAGTGTGAATTTTGCAGCATAAGTTGGAGGTTCGAAGCATGAGTCGGTGGTTAGCGCACGAGCGAAGCGAGTTGAAAACGTAGACGAGTGCTTCGAGCCGCAGGCGAATGATGCAATCACAGGAGTTGGCAATCATCTATGCGCACGTGTATCACACGCTATTTTTTGCAACGCCCGTCCGAAAAAGTTGTGTTAGGAGGAGTTATAGTCCTTTTAGCGAGTTGTTCGAGTTGTGAATTGAGAGCCAGATTCCTTCAGCTGATATTGCTCTAGGCTTCCGCACGGTAGAGCTTTTGAATATTGGTTGGATGGGGTTGAACTCTCGGCAGAGGAAACTCCGCCGTCGGATCAAGGCCTGTCAAGGAGTAACGCACCTTGAGTATCGCCCCCAGGAGGCGGCGAGGAACGCTATCAGTCATCACCAGGAGGTGTGTCACTTCAGAGCACAGGCAGGCTGACCAACCTGATCAAAAAAACTCCATCCGTCAGTCTACCTTTTCAGGAGATAATTCTTCAGGCAATCACAATGGAGGGCCTCACCAGAGCTTCTTCACAACGTTTGGTCGGTCAGCAACATCGCAACGGGCACGCAGATACTCGCCAACTTACGGGCCTCACTCCAATTTGGTGCCACGTTACAACACACCGCCCGCAGCCACTATAGGACTACCTGCTACCAGTGACTGGGCCGCTCTAATTCGGGCTGTCCGAGCACCAACTCTCGAGCTACCTACCTTCTCTGGGCATGAGCACGAAGATCCCGACTCTTTTATCCGTGAGTGCGAACATTATTCCGCACAGATGTCAATCGAGTCTTCCCAACGAACTCGTCTCGCCGGCAAGGCACTGAAGGAGTCGGCAGCCAAGTGGTGGGAAGTGTACAAATCCCTCTCACTCACTTGGAACAAATTCAAGGAGATTCTTCGACAGAAATATTCAAGCCATACCACACTCATGCGCTTGCACGCGCAGCTCTACTCAAGGAAACAAACTGAGAAGGAACTCGTAGCCGTATTTCTACAGCAAAAATATATGCTGGCTCTACGACTTCAACCCACCGCAACCGAAGAATACATCGTCCGAATTCTTCTGGAGTCTCTGCGTCCATCAATACGCAGAGTTATTCGTGCCTCCTTTCCACAGAATTTCGGAGATTTTATGGACCGCGCAGCAGAAGCCGAAATGGACGAATCCGAAGAACACACCCGGAAAGAACCGAAGAAACGAAGAAAGTATCCACCCCACCGGGTCTCTCAACAACGGACCCGAGCGCCGCCGAAACGCTCCGCCGTGGAATTATTGCCACGAAAATCACTACCACCGAGACTGTCCGGTTTTCCAATCTCAGCGACGAGATTTTAATCAGGAAAACTGGCAAAGCTCGACGGCCAGGGAGGCCGTCGAGCCAACGACCCATGCGGGACCCCGGCAGTAACTGTTACCAGCGCCACCCCACGTCGGCTCTCGAGTCTCCGGATACGACTTGGTGAAAAGGAAGCAGTTGCCTACATAGATTCCTGCTCATCGGACAATTTTGTCCACACATCCCTTTTGAGTGAAGACCAGTTAAGATCACTGCTAACCAGTCCACCCCATGCTAAACTTGCGGCCCGACGTTCAGTACTTAATTTAATTGCGTCAATCCAGTTAGCACCTGAAGTCGGAGGACAAAATACCCTGGAAATTTTCTCGTCAGCAACAAACTATCCAATGAATTGGTATTCGGAATTCCTTGGTTTGATCAAAATCAAGTTATCTACGAGCATTGCCTAGGATGCATCTACGTAGGAGCTCAAGACCGGAAGCGATTGTATCTCATCTCCGAGACCCGACAACCCATCGTCAACCACTGTCTACCAGAATTAGACCACGATTTCCCGTCGGAATTACAAGGCCGTTTCCTGAACACAGCAAAAGATCACGCCTCCGTCTTTCACCAAGGGGGACCTCTACGCCAGACCATGTCGGTGGAACACGAGATTCAGCTGTCCGATCCTACCACATTCCGCGAGCCACCACGTTGCTACTCAGAGGAACGCCGCTGGCTCGACGAACAGGTGCGCGACATGCTCGCTGACGGAATGATCGAGCCAGCTAACTCCCCATACAGCTCCGCCATAGTGGTCGCAGGAAAGAAGGACGGCGATTACTGTTTCTGTATAGATTTTCGTCGCATCAATATGAAGACCGTGGATGCTCCTCAATGTTTACCACGAATTCACGAAATTCTGAAGGACCTTGGGGGTGCTAAGGTATTTTCTACACTGGATTTAAAAAGCGGGTATTGGCAAATTCCGTTGGCCCCGGAATCGCGTAAATATACCGCCTTCACCACACCCTGCGGCGGCCAGTATCAATATCGAGTAATGCCTTTCGGTTTGAAAAACGCAAAAAAAAACATCTGGCATTGGTCTTCGAGAGGCTCAACATCTATGGACTCACTTTCTCACCTCAAAAATGCAAGTTCGGGCAAGGCAGCCTATCGTACTTTGGACATGTCGTTTCTTCAGAAGGAAACCTCCCGCAGCCTAAGCATCTTCAAGCCATCCTCTCGGCAGTGCCACCTCGCACACGGAAAGGGCTACGATCCTTACTGGGTACCATGAACTGGCTACATGAGTACATTCCGCATTACTCTGAAACCATAGCAGCCATGACGGATTTACTGACGCCGAAACGTCCCTATCCATGGAATGCAGAAGCTCAGAAAGCTCTGGAGGACGTAAAGGAAGCATTCCGCCACCACCAACCTCTCAGCCGACCCGATCCATCTCTACCGTTCATCCTGCAAACAGATGCCAGCGCCCGGGGTATGGGTGCCGTGTTAATGCAGCCAGGGCCGGAAGGAAACCGCCGCATCATTTCATGAGCCAGCGCCAAATTTTCTACGACAGAAGCAGCTTACCACTGCAACGAGCAAGAATGTCTTGCCATTATCTGGGCGATCACTCATTACAGGCCATATATGGAGGATCGTCGATTTGTACTGCGCACCGATAGCAAGATATTGATCTGGCTAGACCGTCAAAAGGACACACGTGACAAATTGACACGATGGCACGTTTTCCTTAGTCGATATACTTTTGATATCGAACACTGCTCCGGAAAAAATAACGAATTGCCCGACGCTCTATCTCGTTATCCTGATCCTGAGACGCCATCACCGGGAGAGCCCTACCTGGAACCGATGGTGCCACCCACTGTTTCAGACAGTCAAGAAGTATTCTCTGATCCGATTCCAGTCATTAACGCTACATATGTCCCCTCCCTCTTTGAAGACATCACGATGGCTCAACTAGAGGACCCGGACGTAAACGCTGACATCACACGATTTCACGGGATCCAGAGTAAACCACGGCGAACAGCGGAAGAGGATAGATTGTTAGCAAATCATCGCCTGGATCAAAATGGTTTCCGACGCCTCGCCAATGATCTTACCAGCTGGCTGCTATCCGTTCCGAAACCTCTTCGACAAAGAGTTATTTGGGAGTACCACGACGCACCACTTTCTGGTCATCCTGGAGCAGAGGAAACTATCCGTGCCGTTCGTGAACACTTCATCTGGGCCGGCATGAGCCGAGAAATTCGCAGGTACGTCGCGGGGTGCCACCTATGCGTGTGCTGTAAACCAACACACGTCAAATATCCAGACACCCAACGACCACGGTCAGCACGCACCGCCTGGGATGCTATCACCGTTGACTTGATGGGACCCTATCCACGTAGCAGCAAAGGACATCGTCTCATACTGGTAGTGACAGATATGTTATCATGGTGGACCGAAGCTTTTCCCATGCGTTCATCAACGGCCACTCACATAACGAAGCTATTAGAAGAAGAAGTCTTCTCTTACCCATCTACACATCACTACTTTACCACCGAGCAATTCACGCCTACCCCGAAAGGGAAACGGCTTAATGATATAATGTAACCTTTTGTTCAATTCAAAGTAATGTTAGCGTCTTACTTTTAAGGAAATTATTCCTTTCAATTTATAAACAAAGATTATTTCCCAAGTTGAATGTAATTATTGCGAAATCGTTTTAAATCTAACATAACTGTAATTTGTCTTTTTGCGTTTTAAGAATTGTAAACGTGTTTGGAAGGAGGAAATTTCAATATGAATTTCGTTCTTTTTTTAAGACGAAAACGAACTTTCGAAACGGCTATCAAATCAAATGTCGTCTAAATTCCAAATTCTTCGAAATATGTATATGAAGGAAATGTGATTTAGATATTTTCAAAAATTAGAAAGTATCATATTTCATTTTATTATAATTTCATCTTTGGTTCCTCAAAAATTCGATTAAAACCAGTATGTATATCACGCAAAAGCAGAAAAATGACTATTAGCCTATTTTTCAAGTTATCCTAATAATTAGTTAATTACGACTGTTATAACCAACCTTACTTTTTTAAAGACTACTGTAATATAGAAAATTTTACTTTATAATATTTGAGTACGTATGTTTCTAACCTAAGTAATGTAATGCTACAGAAATCAGATGCTGAATAATAAAGGTTGTGTATAAAAAACCGGTACCAGTGAAAAAAGCTTACCGGTACCGACAATTTTTTTACAGGCTTTTTAAAACCCATATTTCAAGGGTCGAGTCTGGACTACCGGCGCTGGCAGTCTAGTAAAATAAGAGATTACTCGTTTAAATTACAAAAAAGGTTTATAAAAAATATAAAATATAAAAAAACGCTTATGGTGAAAAACAATTTTTTATACAAATATTTAAAAATTAAGTTTCGTCCCATGTCTATAATGCTCCTATTTGTTCCTCGGTATCGTCAATCTTGCTAGTTATTGTTACAAATTAAAGCACATTGTGTAACTAAACGTATTTCTGGGACAAATCTCGAAAGCGGAATCAGAGAGAATCTTTAATAGAAATAATCCACCCTTTATATTTATTTACATTAATTTTGTGACTGCCTTCATAACTCTAATGAGAAGTTGGAAAGAGGTGGGGGTTTGAGCAAAATTAATCCTGTGACGAGTCACAAAGTTGCCTTCCCGCCCACACGAGACGTTGGAAAAGGGTAGAGGTTTGAATAACACTATTTCTGTGATCAGTCACAGGGGATCCTTCACGCTCTTCCATGAGACGTTGGAAAGGCGTAGGATTTTGAGAAAGATTACTACTGTGAATTATAATTCTTCAAGAAAATTTTCTCTACCAATTGAAAATCATAATTCTTCTCGAAAATTCCCCGTTCCATGTAAAGCTATAATTCTTTTGGAATTTTTCAAAGCATAATTATACTATATTACACTTATTTTTTAGATTCAATGTATAACTGGTTAGAATAATTCATATATTTTTAGTTAAAAATAGTACAATAAAGCGATAAACTGTTTTTAATTTGGTTGGCTTTGTCGTGAATTATGAGTATTTGTACGCTTTTGACGTAGATAAAGAAGTAATAATGAATCTTCAAGAATGGTACAATTCATAATTCTTATAAGTATAATTTACTACATTTTTTACTGGTGCAGTGTTAACAAATTTTTTATCCCCTCTCCCTCGGATTATGTACAGAAGTGGACCTTTGAGTACCTAAGACTCAGCTGAATAAAAATCTTATTCGACAGAAGAAATCAACTGTATGAAATATTGTATTATTGCAAACTATTCTTCAAACCTTAAATACACTTAAATAAGACTCGTTTCAAGTTAAATTTATATTTATTCTCCTTCACGCGTCATGAACGTGAAAGAAGTCAAACCATTTTATATTTTACCTACTATGTAAATTTTTAGTGGACAAAAATAAAAATATTCTACACCATGTCGCTGGAATTCTATTCGATGAGACTTTTGATATTTCTCAATTATATGTTCAATAATGCGACCAGTCACAGGAGAGCCCTCTCCTCCCCTCGTCCCCGATATTTTAGAAAGGATTAGGGGTTTGAACAACATTATTTCTATACCCAATCACCGGGGTGAATTGTCTTCTCGCCCCCACGAGACGTTGAAAAGGGGTAGGGATTTTAACATTATTATTTCTGTGTTCATTCATAGGTGTGCCTTCCCGCCCACGTTTCGATAATCATAATTCTTGAGTCGCAAGTCGACGATAAAGTGTGATGTATACATAAAATGTTCCATCTAAAGTGTCAGAAGCCAAAAACTGACAAAATAACTCTTAAATCACATGAAGGTAAAAAAATCGTCGGTACAGGTAATTTTTTTTACCAGTACCGAAAATTGTTTGCCAGTATCGACAGTGTATACACTTCGAAGAAAAAAATACATTTACAGCAGGGGGCTCACTCACCGATAACGTTAACAAATATTATTATATATTATATATGTTTAAAATAGAATAACATGGAGTCAACCATTGATTTATAATTTGTAATTATCTTTAAATTTTTTACAAAATATTTAAATCAAAGATATCTAAGTAGTTCAAATTTTATAATGTTTCTAAGTTTTCGAATTATTTGGCAATTGCAAGACTTTGAAGAACATTATTAAAATACCGAAAAGTGGTGTTATCTGAATTCAAATAAACGTTTCACCATAGGTATAAGCTTGAAAGATTATACAAAATTTTTAGAACAATAATTAACAAGTTTTTTTGGGTATGAATATCTAAATTTATTTTTCCACTTTATTTTCTGCATGTGTACATGAAACAATTAGAAAGGATTTCTAAAAAATCATAAGTTCGCCTCTGCGAAATTCTAAAATTATCAGTTTTATCTATACCTAAAAAGGAAATGAGGTCCCTTCCCCATGCTCTGTTCATCGTATTCATGCTTTCTATCAATTATATCGGTAAGTATAATAATTATTATTCTTACAGTTCTTGGCAAATGTCGATCGTCCGTCAACGTTTAGATCAGTTTGAATCAGATACGTTAATAGAAACTAGGTTTTTAACTCCATAAAGTGAAAACTGGGGAATGTGGAAAAATACTGGGAATCTTGTGTAAAATCTCCTCCTGTTTAAATTCCAAATTTTGAGCAAACAATCATTTGGATTAAAGTGGAGAGATTGGTAAATTGAGGTGTGAGAAGACCCATGTGCTAGAAGCTTATCTTTCAGCCCGATTTTCTTCGGGGATGGCGTAAACTGAAGCCCTTTGGATGTAGAATTGAGATACTAAATAAAAATTTGCTATGTTATAGTTTTCTTTCTTTGATATCAGTTTTTAAATAATAAGAAAGAAAGAAAAATGAGCAAAATTTAATTATTCACACGGAGAAAATTTGTGTGTTAAATTTTACATAACGTAGTTCGGTAAACGGAGGATATTACGGCATTATATTAAAATTTCACTTTCAGTTATGCAAAATGAAATAGGGTAATATTTGATGTGAAAATATGAATTATTAATATAAATTCATTAAAATTTAATTCTCGATTCAGTAACAAATAATACAACGAGATAATAGATATTACCTGACAGTTGGGTAAAATGAGGTGTCGATTACCTACCAGTTAGGTAAAATCAGTCGAACTGTTAGGTACATTTTTTAGATGACAGTTGCTCCCAGTGGGACCCTGCAGTGGTTGTTAACCTTTAGTTTTTAATTATATATATATATACATTTACATATGCATATATTAGAATTTCCGTTTATGATTTTTGTTTAATATGATACGTTTATCTTTTAATAATAATTACATAAAATACTGAATGATTTGCATAATATATTGTTCGAAATTGCAGTTCAATTAACAAATTATAATTTCGGTGTGAATTTCGCTATTTTTAATAACGTAACGTAAACCACAACCGAGTGAATATATTGTTACGTTTATAACAGAATATCACAGAATAGAAACAAGAAAGGATAAGGAAATTGTTTTGATTGACTTCGACCTAATTAAAAATTGTTTAAATTCAAATGATTTACATATCTGAAATTTTACATTCATTGTCAATGGAATTGTCCTTCAATTTTCAGCACTTGAAGTTGATATGATTTGATTAGGAAAGTTCACATTTTGAAAAATTGCAACTATTAAGCCATTATGTTTAAAATGCAACGATTGCAGAATTGTGGAATTGTTCAACTTTGGACAGTATTACTTCCGTTTTGGCCAGCGGGCCTTTTGTCTGTTGCTGAACCTTATTAAGGACAGTTGTACTGTTGAATTCATTAAAATAACGACAGCGAACGCCGTGAATGTTTTACAGTACAGAGAAATAATCGGTTCACTGCTTTACTTGTGTAATGTGACTAGACCAGTTCTCTCTTACACAGTGAACTTATTGAGCAGACATCAACCTAACCTTACGGTAGTTGAATGGGATATGACAGTGAGAGTTATTTTTACGCATACTACGTATGTCTAATTTTCAAAGCCCTAAAATTATACGATTTCAAAACCAAGAATGCTTTCATTTTTAAACGGTTTGTATTTAAAAGTGTTAAATTCTGAACAGTTGGATTTATATAATTGACATTTTTTTAAATATTATGTACATTTGAAGGGCTGCAGTACCGAACCAGAAAAACAACATCTTTCCGAAAATGGGCTTTTTGCATAAAAAATTCTTTAAAAATCTAATACATATTTTGTTAAAAGGAATTGTTCCAAATCTCATTTTTGATATAGTAAAATAAAAATATTGGTGATTCAAAACCAGATAGCTTCTTTTTTCAAAGAAAAAGCTCTTAAATAAAACTATTTGCCACTTTCTTCAGCACCAAAGTATCAATTAAATTCCAACCTAAAATCTTAAATCTCCATTTTCTACAAAAAGTCACTTTCATAAGGTTTTTTTTACTCAACTTCTTGCCGCGCAATCAGAAACGATATTTTTAAAAAATATTATTACTTATTTAGAAATATTATTATTATTTATAAATAAACATATACCTTTCTTCTCTTTATACATCTTTTAGCGAAAACTCGTATGTTACAGTGCGATATCGTGACACGAAATATTTATTTTCCTGGAACAGAATAATTTGTTTGGATGAAAACAAGCAAATTATTTTTTTAAAGTTCATAACCCATGAAATTTGAAAGTCCAAATTCCAGAATAATTTCGTCGGAATCGGTTAACTTTTTCTAGTGAAACTCATCTTCTCTCAATTTAGCAACTCAACATCTCAGAAGTAAGTTTTTTTTTTTTTAAATTGAAAATTGCTCTTTTTATCGTTATTCGCAACCGAGCCTGTTCCAGTTTTAGGTTCCTCTGACTTTCAGGTTGTAAACTTCCACATTCTGTTTCTCTAAACTGGATATTTTGTTTAATTATACATTTTTGGTCTTAATTAAAAACACTTCAGCTCAGGAGTAAAGTTTTGTTTTATCTGTAAATGGTGATTTCGATTTTACAGAATGTTATTTCGTTCTCCTTAAAAATTCCGATTTTGTTGATTATTTAGTTCTGTACTGCAACCCTTCATTTACGAGTGGCATTGAAAATGGAAAGATTACAATACAAGTGCAAAAAAAGTTTGTCAATTGTTTGAAAATAATTCAATTTTGAAGGCATAGTTCTATCATAGTTTATTATTTGGGGCTAAACGCCAGTAGGGCCAGAATTTTTCGATTTTCAGGCTTCCAATTTGACGCAATAAATAAGGATATACACCAGTTATTTCAGGTTCAAAAATAAGCATTGTTTCAAATGCTTTTTAAATTTGAGGAAAATACTCCTATTATTAGGCAAACTTTAGAAAAAAATATTTCAGGTTTTTGTTTTCTCACTTCATTTTATTCTAAGAAGGATTATCTACGAAACTCTTTGGTACGTTTTTATTTACAATATTTTATTCAGGAATTACACAATTGTTAATTGTATTCATAACATTTTTCTTAATTACAGTTTTTAAAATAAAAATAGAATAATCCGTACAATATTAGGATTAAATCAGAATTGCGCAACGTTTACCTGAACAGAAAGCAGAAACATGTAAACTTCTAGATAACTAAATAATTTTAAACTGAAATATTTTTTTTGAAACTTCGCCTTCAGCAACCTTCTAAAGTTACTTGCAATTAACGATGAAAATATTTTCCTCGAGTTTAAAAAACATTTTTCGAAATGCTTTTCTTTGAACTTGAAATAACTGGTTTACATCCTTAAATATTAAAATATGTAGACTTTGAACAATATGAACGTGTATCAGTAAATGTTTAGTTTTTAATATTTTATTTATATATTTTTTATCTCAAAGACCGCACTTCTCGGTTTCATTGATGTTAATTACAACTTTTAATTTTTTGGAATACGTAATTAGACATTTTTAACTTTAAACGTTTCAATTTTTAAAGTGTGCAATTTTTAATGAGTGCAGAAATTTCGGTACGAATAGCTGGAATTTTTCTGTACATTGTAACGTGGTGGCTAACCACCCGTTATAGATCCTTTCCCAGTTTTTCAGAATTAAACATTAGACCGTGATTATTCCCATGGCCGGCACAAGCTCAAATTAGAATATAAATTTAGATATAAGACCTTATTATATCCTAAGGTGTGAGGAATGAGAAAGAGCTTTATTCTTATTTTTTTTAGTACAGAGAGAAAGCAACCTATTTAGGTTACAATTTTTCGACTAAATTGTATGTAACCTGTCACTACTAATTAGGTTAGGTTAGGTACCTTGAGTCATAAGGTAAGGAGGGCCTGACGTCCTACAACAATCTCGGAATTCGCAAAGTCCACTTTATTGAGGGCAGGGTTTATTTATTTTATTTTTTCCCTGTCAGAATTATCCGGCAGGGAAAAACACTGCCATCAACTCCAACCACCCACACCACGCACTATGCCACCCGCACTACCTCACTACCACCAAGTTTACGTCACTCTCAAGCATCCACGGTCACTTCACTATCACGATGCCCATTGGGATCGCGTTCAGATAACTGGTTTGATCGATTACCCAGCAAAAAAGAAAGTATTGATACGAATTGAATTGAAAAGACTAAGACACCCTGCTAATCCCGCTTTTCGACAATGACGCATTGGAACTATGTGTCAATGCGTGTAAATTCGTGAAGATGGTATTTCAATTTTAAATCTTTCTATACGTGAAAATACGGTGCAAAAGTTTAAAGTCAGCGAATACACTTCAATACGTCAGCACGCAAACGCTTCAACATTGGTCAATGCGTCTGAATTCGTGAGAGTGAAATACACACTTGAATTCGCCCCCATCTAGGAATTCATCAGTAGCCATTACATCTGTCGGTCCAGACAGTCATGCTAATTTGTGAACACCATGTCAGTATTCTCGGTTAATGTCGACTATTTATTTCATTCAACATCAACTTGATATTCTCGTGATGCACGCAAATGCACACATTATACGTGCAACTTCTTTCTGCTAGAACACAAGGACGAGGACTGAGTTTTGTGAATTTCAAAATACTGATCTGCAGGCCTGTTCTGATATAAATTAAGCATGTAACTCGTTGACATTACACACTTATGTCATGGCGTTCATAAAAGTTCTTCATTAGAGTTTTAGTTTCTAGAGTCAATGCTCTTCCTCTTTTTGGATTCGGAAGCGTAAGAATTTCATGCTCTGAAACTGATTTTTTGACATTTCTTGCTTTTCGCTATGATACATTGAACACCTGCATCAGCTTTCTTCGTTCCAAGATTTTGGCGCAAGTGAGAGAAGTTGAAATTGCTCTTGGAGATCTTTAGAGGCACTGCATTTTTCGATGATTTGACTAAGTACTTCAACACCAGCTTTATGTCGTGGGCAACACTACGAAGTTCAAGATTAGTTTGCTCATGCCTTACTTTTTGAAAAAAGCAGTTATTCTGGTATCATATAATATTACATAACTTGAAAAACTGGCGCTAAAGCGTTGCATCAAAATCCTCGGCGTGAGCGCGCTAGGGAAGATCGCACGCCACCCGCTCTATCATGGCATCTTGTTTACTTATCGTTCTATTACACACAGACGAATTGATCTGGTTTTCTGAAAATTGAAATTCTTATAGAAAAGAATGTAAGCTATCCTTTAAAACTATATTCAAGACAAAAAGTGTCGAAATTTGAGAAAAGTCAAATTTATTTTTGATTTTCAAAAACTAGGGTCAAATTCTGACTTTTTTCAAAAATGGTTATGACCACCAGAAAGTCTGTGCAAAAATCTATCAGAAACATCCTTACGAAAATTTTGTTTCACCCAATAGGAAGAAAGTTACAAATGTTTGAAAGTAAGGCTTTGCTTAGAAAATCCAAAAATTGTACCACCTTCACTTTGATAAATGATTATCGAAATGAAATACTTTTTGGTTCGAGTAGTACTATTTAATAGGACTGCAATTGTGCGAATTTTCAGCGTGATCGGACAACTTTCATTTTCGAGGTGGGTATACTTAAGAAATTATGCCCCAGGTATTAAGTTTTGAGTTGTATTGTGATTCAAATATTGGACCAATTTGACATTTTTTTGCATTCCAGTCACTTCTAGTTATTATTTTTACTTTGTACTTCTGTGCTGTAAAGATGCAAACACAATGAAATATTCATCTTCCTACGTTAGATCAACATATGAATAGACGTTGAACATTGAACAAAATTATAAGAATTTCTGTTTACATGAATTTCGATGAAATAATCTGAAAAATAAGTATTATTGATAAAAAATAATGAAGATTTAAAGGCCACCGTCTCTTACCGATCTTTTATTTTTTATTCTTCATAATTTCTTCACATACATTCAATTCTGCAAAACATTGAAACATAAAGTTTCATATAATTTGAATAACAGCTTACATTTCAAGATTTCACCACGCTCAAATAAAATTCGGCTCAGACTAATCTGCCTAATCGATTCGTATTTTTTTCATTCGATAAATTCTATCTTTCTCCAGTCATTATCTAGTATAATCTTAGGTGGTGAGCCTTTTGATTTTCTTACAATCGGATGTAGTTTGGTTCAATAAGTGCCGCAATTTTATATCTCTTAAATTTCGTGACTCTGAACATTTTTCTGCTTTGAAATAAATAATATGTATTCATTCCTATTTCCATACGAAATATTTTTGAGGTGACACTATTAAAAGTGTCTTTAGAAACGGATGGCCTGAGGTGAAATAAAAGTGTAAGGTATTCCGTTGTCACTCTAATGGTTATAGAACCTGGTCCCTTCATTACCAGTTACTTGTAAAATTTTCATCCTACTTCTTACCACAAACAATATTGCATTATAGTTTTGCATTTTATTATCAATTTAAATAATCTGATGGACGAAACTCGTCTACAACTACTATTTTATAATCGCTTGGGATTGCGTGACTACTGCCTGTGGGAGATTCGCTGATTTCTTGTAGGGTCATATCTTCAACCTTGCCGCTGTCCATGTTTATTTTCACCCGTTGGGACCCTCCTCTGTTTGGATATATTGCACGAAGTCTTTTTCTATCGCCCAATATTGCAAAAATGTCGCCATTGGACGTTGATAATACAGATTGTTCTTCGGTCGGCATGGTCAGAGGGACCATGCTTTTTCCTCTCAAATGAATGGGTTTACCGGGAGGAAAAGTATATCTTCGAATTTCGAACCGCCGGTTCGGATTCGTGTTGGGAATGATTCGGACAAATCTCAGCTCTGCAAGGTTATATCCAAGCACCTGTAAAGAAGAATGCCTGGCAGGAGGAGACCTAGAACGAAAAAGAGGCTCGGAAGGCGGCAAAGGCATAAGCGGCAAATCAGTTCTAGTAGGAGGAACAGACCTTTCATGAGATTGATGTCTTTCAGGTGAATAAGAAGTTTCAGAATGAGGAACTCCAGAAATAGGGCCACCATTAGGTAAACAATCACACTGTGAACTGGATTCTGCAACAATAAACATAGGATTAAATTTTTCTTGTGTATCCTCTCCTGGCATACTTTACCTAATTTTAATTTACTTTTCCGGCATATTTTGCTGTTACGGCAAGAGAAATACCGAAACAAGCTTTGCTTGTTTCGGTATTTTCAGAAGAGATTCTGTGAAGAGATTCTGTGAGTTTCAGAAGAGATTCTGTGATTCTTGCACTGGTCAACTCCCGAACACATTTTCAGATAGACATTTACCCAAACTCCGTAAAAACCGAAATAAGGTACGAAATAAGGTTGAGTACTCAATAGAAAGTACAGTCACAGTTTTCGCCGTTTTCAAGTATCATTTTCGACATATCACGTCATGTTTTTTCTCAAATAAATTTTGCAACTTGTTAAAATCAACCTAGAATTCATTTAAATTTACTACAAATTTACTCAACTTCTTTGGAATCCTCCCGAAAAAATATGCGAAAAAGGATGACCACTCAGAAGTGTACCATATGCGCACTTAGTAACATATGGTACGAACTCTATACCAATAGGGGTACTTTTCAAATTTAATTTTGTTTTGATACACAAAGTTTGGATTTCCCCAGAATTAATTTAGATTAGATTAGTACTCATTTCGGAAAATCTTGTAAAAAGTTTGAGGGAAAATAGCAATTGGGATAGGATTGAAATTAATTCACACTCATTCTGAGTTGTGAATAGCTTGAAAAATAAACCTCGCATCACAGACATGTATATTATAGTATTATATTCACCAATAGAATTAAGGACAAACGCAAGTTTTGAAAACAAGAGTAGAAAGAATCCTCATCTCTTATAAAAAGAGGAAGAACAAATTAATTTATTAATGGAGAATTTTACTGAGAATTTGACTAATGAATATGCTGGTTTTTCATTACATCATGTAATATAACCTATAGTCGTTTTTTTAAAATTAGGATCGAAAAGAAATCTATTTTATCATGAATAATTTTATGCAAAATGAGCATGAAAAAGATTCACAACCACTTTTTTTTGTTGTGTGCCGGTGTTTTTATTCATAAACAGAATTATCAATCGCGCTCTATAAGTAAGCTTGAGGTTTTTCGATTTGAGGGAAAAATAATTTTTAATACAAAGTAAATAAAATAAATGAACAAAATAAAATAGGATTCGTGCTAAATAAATTGAATAAATCCATTCCGTACTTGTTTAACGAATGAAAATGTCACGTTGTTTAGTTGTCACTCCCTCCATCCCATAATTTAGTTGTTACAAAAAATGTATGTGTTTTTGCAATTTATTGGTGAAAGACAAAAGAAATTAGTTTATTGGTGATGCATGATCTTGAGGTTACCACCATGTCTAGGTAAATAAATTTGAATTGTTCACTAAATATGCACTATTCTTTCAATGATTGTAAGAACGTTTAATAGGAAATCTCATTTTTATTCATAACAAGCATTATCAATCGCGCACTAAGTAAGCCTGAAATTTTTCGATTTTAGAAAAAAAATAATTTTTACTACAAAATAAAGAAAATAGAGAAATAAAAATGAATAAAATAAAATAGAATTCGTGCTAAATAAATTTAATATATTCATTCCGCACTTGTTACAACGAATTAAAATGTCACATTGTTTAGTTATCACTCTTTCCATCCCATAATTCAGTCGTGTTACAAATAATGTATGTGTTTTTAGAATTTACTAGTAGTCTTGCGCGCACCAAGGCGCACGCATATTAATTTTTGTTATGACAAAGAATAAACCAAATACTTTTTTTCCATGTTATTTATATTTAATTAATGTTACAAAATATTTGTATAAAATAATTATAAGGCACCACAGGATGATGTACGTAGCCTCCAATAAGGAACTCCTTTTCATATGTTTCTCTGTTAAAGCTCAAAGAGTAATGATAAATACTACGAATAATAATAATTTTTCTTATTATATGAGTTTTAAAAACTTGAAAAAAATGAATGATACATAGAACAATGGCAGTAATTACCAATCTTTCAGTTTTTAAGAAATATGATAACAAATTTTTAAGCTGTCTATTTGCTCGGCAATTATTGCTTTTTATACACTATAGTAATCCATTCGCGACTAATATTTTAATATGCATTGAGAGATGTAGTGATTTTTTTCATGAAAAATTAATTTTCTAATTTTGATCATAAATGATGCACGTTATTACGAAAAAGTAAAATGTATTTTAGTCTAACTTTTTTATACATGACCATTGTTGTGTGACCATTTTTATGTGAACATTTTTATCGTATCTGTTGTTGTTTACGTAAAAATGATTAAATTCTTTTATTATAAGAAGAAAATTATCATGTGAATAGTACTTTCCAGGTCTTTATAAACGTTACAGTCTCTTTCTTATTAAAAGCTATATTAAACACAAAAATGTCAAAACATATAATTTTGTTCCTTCTGCGAAAATCTGTTTTTAATTTTTTTAGAATAATTTTTTTTAACCAATAATTGAAACTAAAAATTAAACGTCTTTTTTGTTAAAAAATTAACCTTTTTCGTTGAAAATTCAAATATTTTGTTTAAAACTTATGTACATATTTTATTCGAACTTCTTCTTCTCTGATAGAAAATTAATCTTATCGTTTGGAAATTCATATTTTTCAGTAAAAATTTAAATATTTAGTTTAACATTCAACAGTTTTGTTGAAAGTATATATTTTTGGCTTGAAATTCGACATTTTTTATGACTTTTCTGTATTGTTTAAAAGATCCATCTTGGTTGATAAATTCATGTTTTGATTTGAAAATAGTGTCTTTAGTGTTTTTTGTCAAAATAGTAGCAAAATAACGTCGCAACGTCGCAAAGGCGACTTTGCTTATAACATCGCTATTATTGAACAATTGCAATTCTACTATGCATTAAATAAATCAACTTTATTAAAGAGATAGTGTTACTTATTAAAGCTTGAAAATTAACGTTGTAAAGAAAAATTATGCAGAAAACGATTTTGACAACGAAAGAATGGAAGATTCTCTGGCAGAAATATAAATTTTCAACATTAATGGCGATACTTACAGTATGAAAATTTGTTATTTTGACAGATAAAATAATATCGCGTTATTTCATGATAACCGTTGAACGTAATTCAAGTCCAAAGTATATTAAATATCGTAAATAATTGAGGCCTCACCAGGGGGGCAAGCCTGACGAAAATAATAGTTTAAAAGTGCTTAGGTTATGATAAATGATCGGTAATGTAGAACAGCCACTTTTCTTCTGGGCCACATGCAAGAAACTATTGAATATTATTATTTTCAATTCGGTCGGTACGGCAGAAACATTTACCCGTAGTCCATCTCTAGTGGAATGCCAGCGAATAAGAGGTTATATCACAGCTATCACTATTGTTATTAAAAATAACTTATTGTTCTTGCTGGATATGTTTAAAGGTAATTTTTCCAGTGTATAAAATACCACGAACGCGAACCATCATGTTTTCCCATCTTCAAATGTTTTGATTTTTATAAAAAGCTGCGGCCGGCTTTGCCCTCCGGTGCGGGGCAAAGCCGACGAAATACAGCTTGTTAGAGATAATTAAATAATTGAATTATTGTTTTATTTATGTAATTAATACTTATAGAAATATCTTATACAATAATGTAGGACTCGAAATGAGAAAATGGATCAATTCTATATGTTATTGACTTTAAAAAAATCATTGACTGTTAACTGGTCGGCGCTGCCTCTCCTTACCCTATAGACTTTTGAAGACTTCGATCAAAAATTAAGAAGATTTTCAAGAATTTTGAGAGGTTTCGAGAAAAAAAATTTGTTCTCAAGATTCCAGTGTAAAAATCAGTTTAAATTTTATTTGAAAAAAATACAATTTTTGAAGGAAATTGACAAAGATTTCAAAAAATTTTATAAGCTTTCTATAAATGTAGAAAAAAATTTGTAACAATTTAAGGGAATCTTGCAGAATGTGGCAGAATTTTATCAGGAAATCATCAACTTCTCTTAAGATTTCTGGAAACATTTCCAATTAAGTTTTATTTTCAAAAATTAATTTTAAAAGATTTAAAAAAAAGCGTCAATAGATTTTGTAAAATCTCGAAAGAAATCTTGAAAATTTTTAGCAATTTTTTTTTAATTTTAAAAGATTTTTCAAAATTTTGGGAATAATTTAAGCCCGTTGAAAAGATGTTTGAAAATTCGTCTCTTTTGGTGGAATCATTTTCAATTGAAATTGCAACTATTTTGTTACAAATTAATCTGTTTGGTTGAGGATTCTACTATTTTGGTGAAAATTCGTCTTTCTTGAATGAATTTAATTTTCTTAAATTATAAATAAATTTTTTTTTTAGTTGAAATATCAGTTATTACATTTTTTGTAGAGCATTCATATTTTTTTGTTTCTATAGCCTCCAATAAGAAGCTCCTTTTCAGTTTTTTTCTCTGTCAAAAGAGTACATAATGGATTTCTCATATCTCATTATAGATAAATTCTGCCATCGTTATCATCTTGAAAAATTGTGAATATAATTATAATTTAATTTATTATAATTGACTCTCAAATTTGTTCAACACTTAACTTATTTGTAAATTGCGTGCTTGAGTAGAGGAAAGTCGTGTCTCCCAGAATTTGGGAAACAAACAAAATTTAAAATAATAAAGTTTGATTTTTAAAAGGAGTTTAAAGGTGGAAAAGGAGACTTTGGATTTTAAAAAGAGTCTGAGGAGGTGAAAAAGGGGATTTTGCATTTTAAAAGGAATCTTATAGGAGATGGAAAAGGAGATTTTGGATTGTAAAAGGAGTCTAAGAAAGCGAGAAAGAAGATTTTTAATTTTAAAAGGAGTTTAAAGGTGGAAAAGGAGACTTTGGATTTTAAAAAGAGTCTGAGGAGGTGAAAAAGGGGATTTTGTGTTTGAAAGGAGTCTAAAAGGGTGAAAATGGGGATTTTTTTATTTTAAAAGGAGCCTGATGAGACTGAAAAGGAGATGTTGGATTATTAATTTTTTGAAAAAGATTTGAAATTTTGCAAGAAGACTTTGGATTTTCAAAAGAGTCCGAGGGTTAGAAAAGGGGAATTTTTTATTCTAAAAAGAGCCTTAGATGAGGGAAAGAAGGATTTTTTTATTGTTAAATGAATCTGAGGTGGTGAAAAGGAGATTTTGGATTTTAAAAGGCGACTGTCGAGATGAAAGGGATGATTTTGGATTTTTAAAGAAGCCTGACGAGATGAGGAGGAGGATTTTGGATTTTAAAAGAAGTCTGACGAGATGAAAAGGAGGATTTTTTATTGTAAAAGAAGTCTGACGCGATGAAGAAGGATATTTTTGGTTTTAATTGAAGTCTGAGGGGATTGAATGGGGAATTTTCGGCTGGAAAATAATTCTGAGGGGGTAGAAGAGTAGATTGTGGATTTTAAAAGAAGTCTGAGGGGTTGAAAAGCAAGATTTTGGATTTAAAATGGAGCCTAATATGAGAGAAAGAAGGATTGTTGATTATAAAAGGAGTCTGAGGAGCTGGAAAGGAGATTTTGAATTTTAAAAGAAGTCTGAGGGCATGGAAAGGGGAACTTTGGATTGTAAAAGAAGTCTGAGGAGGTGGAAAAGGGGATTTTGAAATTAAAAAGTAGTCTGAGAGGATGAAAAAGAAGATTTTGAGTTGCAAAATAAGTCTATGGTTGTATAAAAGAAGATTTTTTATTTTAAAAGAAGTCTGGTTGGTGAAAAAGAGGATTTTGAATTTAAAAAGAAGTCGCAAACGGTGAAAAAGTTTATTTTGAGTTGTAAAATGAATCTATGCTGGTAAAAAAGGTGGAAGGTTTCCCACAGAAGGTGGAAGAGGGGATTTTGGATTGAAAAGAAAGTCTGAAGGTAATGGAAAAGGTGATTTTGGGTTGTAAAATGAGTCTGTTGTAGTAGAAAAGGGGATTTTGGATTTTAAAAGGAGTTTTATGAGGTGGAAAAGGTGATTTTGGATTTAAAAAGGACTCTGAGGTGATGAAAAAGGGGATGTTGGGTTGTAAATGAGTCTATGGTAGTATAAAAGGGGATTTTCAATTTTAAAAGATGTCTGAGGGGTAGAAAAGAGGATTTTATATTTTAAAAGAAGTCTGAGGTGGTGGAAAAGAGGACATTCAATTCTAAAGGAGCCTAGTGAGGTGAAAAGGGGGATTTTTGATTTTGAAAGAAGTCTGAGGCATGAAAAAAAGGATTTTATATTTTAAAAGATGTCTGAGGTGGTGGAAAAGCGGACATTAAATTCTAAAGGAGTGTAGGAAGGTGGGAAAGAGGATTTTGGATTCAAAGAGGAGTCTGAAGGTAATAGAAAGGAGAATTTTGGGTTGTAAAATGAGTTTCATTATGCGGAAAAAAGGATTTTGCGGTGAAAATTGAGTCTGAGGTTTATAAAGGGGACATTTTGCTTTGTAAAAGGAATATAGGGCATAAAAGGGAAGATTTTCAATTTTAAAAGAAGTCTGAGGGGTAGAAAGGGGGATTTCGGATTGTAAAAGGAGTCTGAAAAGGTGGAAAAGGGGATTTTGGATTTAAAGAGGAGACTGAGAGAATGGAAAAGGGGATTTTGGGTTGTAAAATAAGTTTATGGTTATATAAAAGAGGATTTTTGATTTTAAAAGAAGTCTGGTTGGTGGGAAAGAGGATTTCGGATTTGAAAAGGAGTTTCATACGGGGGAAAAGGGGATTTTAGGTTGAAAAATAAGTCTGCGGGGATAAAAGGGATATTTTTTTGTAAAAGGAATCTGAGGGGATAGAAAAGGGGACTTTCTATTTTAAAAGACGTCTGAGGGGTAGAAAAGGGGATGTCGAATTGTAAAAGGAGTCTGAGAAGGTGGAAAAGGGTATTTTAGATTTAAAAAGGAGCCTGAGAGGATAGAAAATAAGATTTTGGGTTGTAAAATGAGTCTATGGTTGTATAAAAGGGGATTTTCAACTTTAAAAGAAGTCTGATTGGTGGAATGGATTTGGTGGAATGGATTTGGTGGAAAATTTGGATTTTAAAAGGAGTCTGACAGGATGGAAAAGTTGATTTTGTGTTCTAAAATGAGTCGGTGCTAGTAGAATACAAGATTTTAGACTCTAAAAGGAGTTTCATCAGGGGGAAAAGGGGATTTCGGGTTGAAAAATTAGTCTGAGGGGATATTTTTTATTGTAAAAGGAATCTGAGCGAATAGAAGTGGTGATTTTCGATTTTAAAAGAAGTCTTAGGGGTAGAAAGGGGGATTTCGAATTGTAAAAGCCGTCTGAGCAGGTGAAAAAGGGGATTTTGGCTTGTAGAAGGAGTCTGTGGTTGTATTAAAAGGTATTTTCGATTTTAAAAGATGTCTGAGGGGTAGAAAGAGGGATGTCGAATTGTAAAAGGAGTCTGAGAAGGTGGAAAAGGGGATTTTGGATTTAAAAAGGAGCCTGAGAGGATGGAAAAGAGGATTTTAGTTTGTAAAATGAGTCTATGGTTGTATAAAAAGGGGGTTTCAATTTGGAAAGAAGTCTGATTTGCGGAACAAGGGATTTTAAATTAAAAAAGAAGTGGGACAGGATGGAAAAGTTGATCTTGGGTTGTAAAATGAGTATGTTCTGGTAGAAAAGGGGATTTTGCAGTTTAAAAGGAGTTTCATAAGGTGGAAAAGGGGATTTTAGATTGTAAGAAGAGTCTGTGGTTGTATAAAAGACGATTTTTGATTTAAAAAGAAGTCTGAGGGGTGAAAAAGAGGATTTTGGGATGGAAAATAAGTCTGAGGGGATGAAAGGGATATTTTTTTCATAAAAGGAATCTGAGGGGATAGAAGGGGGGATTTTTGATTTTAAAAAAAGTCTAGGGGGTAGAAAGGGGAATTTCGGATTGTAAAAGGAGTCTGAGAAGGTGGAGAAGGGGATTTTGGATTTAAAATGGAGCCTGGCAGAATGAAAAAGTTCATTTTTGGTTGTAAAATGAGTCTGTGCTGATAGAAAGGGGGATTTTGGATTTGAAAAGAAGTTTCATAGGGGGGAAAAGGGGATTTTGGGTTGTAAAAGGAGTCTGAGAATGTGGATAAGGGGATTGTGGATTTAAAAAGTAGCCTGAGAGGATGGAAAAGGGAATTTTGGGCTGTGAAATGAGTCTATGGTTGTATAAAAGGGGATTTTTGATTTTATAAGAATTCTGATTGATGGAAAATTTGGAATTTAAAAGGAGTCTGACAGGAAGGAAAAGTTGATTTTGGGTTGTAAAATGAGTCCATGCTGATAGAAAAGGGGATTTTGGATTTTGAAAGGAGTTTCATGAGGTGGAAAAGGGGGTTTTGGATTTAAAATGGAGTTTTATGGCGGCGGAGTGCGCATGTGCGAGCGTCACTGGGCTGGAAGCGGCCACATTACGCCTGCTTCACCTGCATGCAATGGCGCGTTTTCAAGGGGGTCGGATAAAAAAGAATATTCAACAGAATACTTGAAATTTTAATCAAATAGTTGAATTTTTAACCGAAAACATTCAAAACGATCAATTTTCTACCAAAATTGACGAATTCTCAATAAATTACATGAATTTTTAACTACATATTTGAATTTTCAACCAAGCAGTTGAATTTTTAACCAAAATGACGAATTTTCTAATGTAAAAGAAAAATTTTCATTCAAATAGTTGAAGTTTCTACTGAAAACATATATTTTTAATAAAAAATGGAATAGTTACACTTTGAGTTAATTTTTTTTTTTTTTGAAAATACTTTAATTTTTTAACAAAGAGATGAATTCCCAACAAAAATGATTAATTTTCAACCAAAAAAAATTATTTTTAATAAAATAGTTGAATCCCAAAACAAAAAAGATGATTGATTGTCCACTAAACAGTTGCATTTCTAACCGAAAAAAGATTGCATTTTTCCAGGAAAGACATGAATTTTCAACGAAAAAGTTGATTTTTGGCCAAGAAAGCTAAATTTTCAACTAGAGAGTTAAATTTTCAACCCAAAAAGATGAGATATTTACAAAAATAAATAAATTTCCAACAAAAATGTTCATTTCCAACCAAGAAAGATAACTTTTCTACAAAAAAAGATGAATTTTCTATCCAATATTACGAATGTTCAACAAAACAGTTGAATTTTTGACTAAAAAACATGAGTTCTGAACCAAAAATGTAATAGCAGACTTCTCAAGCAAATTCAAATTCAAACAATTTCAACCAAAAATAGTTGGATTTTCTTATTGGGTTCTATTAATTCAGTACGCATTCAGGGTAGTTGTCGTGCCAAAAAACAGGTCTCAGGAAAAAAGTTTTCTATAATTTTAAGAATTAAAGTGATATTATTAGTCATGTCTTATGAAAGGAAGAAAAATTTTATTTAGAAAGTTTTAAAATTACAAAAAATAATTATTTCACCAATATTTTTTGTATTTTAGTTTTTTCTTATTGTCTTTTCTTACCCATTTTTAAAAAAAATGTTGAATTTTTAGAAATCGTGGCTTGTTTTGGAGAAAACATACACTACAACACCACTGTTTCCAATTTCGAAAATAAGAAAACAATCTTCAAATAAAGTCATTTGTTTAAAACTATATTTTTCTTCGAAAAAAATTGTTTAAACTATTTCAGCCATAGAAAAATCTACATTCAAAATTGGAAACAGAATTGTAGAGAATGTTTTCCCAGAAAAAATAAACCATCATTTATCAAAGTTCAACCATTTTTGAAATATTGGTAAGAAACGATGGTAAGAGAAAATTCAAGTGCAATAAGCATTGTTGAAATAAATGTTTTTTACAAGTTTTAACAGTTTTTCAATAAAAATAATGTTTTTCATGTGAAATTATATCATCAGCAATATTTTTTTATTCCTAAAATGATATAAGAACTATTTTATTCATAGATCTGATTTTTGATACACAGAAAAACAAGAAAAAGGGGAAGTTTCTTTGAAAAAAGGGGAAAAAGAGGAATTATTTTAAAAAAGGGTAAAGAGGAAAACAGAGGCAAGTGTGACTCAAGTGACTATGTGGCAGCCCTGTACATCAATAATTCGAAAAAGTACAGAAATATGCAGAAATTCAAAATGTACCCTACAGGTTTGTAGAAAATTCTTCAAGTTCCAATTTCAAGTCGTAATTTTCCACCGAGTTTCATACCACATTATACAAAACATACTCGGCATGAGATCTAATATTATAATGCACTTTCACGAAAATGCTGAGATGTCTCAAGACTGTTTAAACTTGCATGAGCTGCAACGAATTCGCACGAAAATGTGCATATTTAGTTTCCATGCACTGGACCAGAAATTACTTCATGCATTTGATTACTCAAAAATATTCAAAAAGAAATCGAAAAAATATTCCATAAATACTTGCGAGTTGATAACTAAAATCCTGTTATTATTGGATATACAGTGAACTCTGTTTTAAGAAGTGATTCATACAGAAAGAATCCGATAGCTTTTTAAACAATGGAAGAAGAGAAATTAAGTGAGTAAGTCTGAAAACGTATAGTAAAAAATTCCCAGGGAACTCTAAGAGTTTTATTGGAGAAATCTTTGAAATAATCTTAAAAAGTTGTACTCCGTCCTTGAAGTTTATTTGTCTTTAACTTTCTACTGCCTTTTTGACCACTTTTTTATCTAGGTACTTCATTCATTTTTTTACAACCAGCTAATGTCTTTGCAACTTGGAAATCAAACTCTTTTAAATATATACGGGCTTTCTGTACCTTTCTACCACTTTCTCATCTTGCTATAAATTATTGAATTAAATATATTGTTACATCCCAAGCATATAATTTAATTTAACATTTATTCAAGTGGATCCTTGTTTTCTATTTCAATTTATGGAATGTAGACAACAGGGATGACAATAACTGCCAAAGTCCAGAGAAAATAAATATGCAATATACGAATTTAAGATTTACACTATTATCAACTAGCAAAAATAGCGCCTTAAACACGCTTCTTACGCTTCTCTTATTCTGATTGCCTAATTACCAGCTTAAAATATGCGTTTTATTTAAATATAAGATTTTACCCCAAGTAGAAATTAGAAGCAAAGACAAAAATTAATATTGTCCAATCAACCAAATTTTACAGAACCAGAAAACCTTTCTTGAGGGCCAATTTACAAGTGATTGAGTAGATCCTTTTTTCTTGTAGTTGGGTAGATCAGATTAATAACCATCGTGTAAAAAATAGATGGCGCTACATGTTCATGCAATAATTTAGTGGAAATGGCGATGGGCTTAGCACAAGTTAACTTTCTCTGGCATTATAAATAAAAATAGTACATAAAACGTTAAGAAAATCATCTCAAATACATATTTTCATTTATTTTATAAACAAATGACACTATTTAACAGAAAAGGGAACATGTCCAGTATTAGAAAAACTTTTTTTTTATTTTGACAATAATATCTCCAATTGTTAAATATTTCTGAAAATCCTTTGATAAATGCAGAATTGTTTTTAAAAAATGGGTTATTTTAGTGCAACTTTATTCATTTAGTTTGAATTCTTTGAAATGTAAAAATATTGGAAAATTTCAGGGTAAAAACTTTAAAACGTTAATTTGTTTACAGAATAGCTGTAAAAAGGCGAGAAAGCACCGTTTAACTTCAATAATTTTGTATTGTAAAGTTTAAAAATTAATAACTTTTTTATTTTTAAAGATTGACAATTCAAAGTTCTGCAGTATTGAAGAGTAACAATTGAAAACTCTTTAATTTTAAAGATTTACACAATTTAAAGTCCTGCAATGTTGAGGAGATGCAATTGAAAATGATTGAATTTTGAAAATATAGAATTACAAATTATTCAATTTTCAAGACTTATTTTGTAAAGGTATGTAATTTAACAAATTTGTTGGAAGAGTTTAATTTGGAATTGTTTATATAATAAACTAACCCGGGTAGAAATTAAAACTTGGTTCTTAATAGGCCCTGTCTAGATTTCCTATTTACTATCGAGGCCCTAAAGTGGCAATCTATCGAGCGTCAAAATACATAAGGATAAAGTGGTCTTGTCAAATAGTCCTCACCTTTTTTTTTTGTAAACCAGTGTAATTTTCCCATTCATTCACAAACTTTGTCCACATTGAAGATTCTATAGTTCTGCGACTTATTCTGTCATGTCAATGTGACAATTTATTAGTATACGTTAGTTTGACATCTTTTCAAATTGTTCTCCTACTTGAAGCAACATAAAGCTGTTCCCTAATTTAAGAATGCTTTAACTTTTAAACGAAGATTTTATTTCTTCTTTAATTTTTAACGCTTCAAGTTTGAATTAATTAGTTTTGAAAGATTAGAATTAGAAAGCATATAATTCTCAAAGTTTTTAGAATAATTAAACTTTAAAGATTAACAATATTTAAAAATTCCTTAATTTAAAGCGATCAATATGAGCGTGATCTTTTTTAAACAGAAATCACATTTTTTAGTAAACAAATCTGTCCAATCACTTTGAATGTCTCTTGATAATGCATGATTAGATACTTATTAACTATATATTTTTTATGTTTAAAATTTCAATTTAAAATTAAAGTTTAGAATGCGCAATTCTAAAACAGTTTTATTTTTGAGGCCTTGTAACTAAAGTTTTTTTTCGCTTTAAAAGCTTAAATTCGAAAATCTCTAGTTTTAAGTATCTTAATTTATGAATGTTTCTCATTTCAAATTTCACAATGTTGATATTTCAAATTCAAATATTAAAAATACCAGAACAATTTCACTATTAAATCTCTCAAAGTTTAATATTGATAGTCATTTTTTAATTTAATAAATTTAGATTTAAATATTCTCAATTGCTTAGTTTCAATGTCAGTCAGTTTTAAATTTAATAATTTAATATTTAAGTATTGCAAATTGTTTGGTTTCAATTTTAAACGTAGTAAATTGTCTGTTTTTTTTTAATTTTTCCGAAACGTTAAGTATTAAATTGAAAGACTTGATAGTTGCACGATTGTCAATTTAAAGGATTTGTAATTCGAAATTTTTAAATTAAATGGCTCCAGAATAAATGTAAAATAATGAAAAATTAAGAAAATAATTTCACAAATTCAAGTATTAAAAATTAGAAGATTTTATGACCTAATTCAAGAATACTTCAGTTTTAAACGAAGCCTTGAATTGTTTAATTTTGAACACTTCAAGATCGATATTCATTCATTTTGAAAGTTTCCAGTTAGAAATCATATCATTTTTAATGTTTTTAGAATAATTAAACTTTGAATGTTCACAATTTTTTATTATTTAATTTTGAACGGTGAAAATGAGTTATTCTTTTTACAGAAATATAATTTTTTGTAAAAAAATCTGTCCGATCACTTTGAATGTCACTTTATACTATATTATGATATATGATACTTATTAGTAATATATTTATCATATTTAAAATTTCTATATTTTCAATTTGAAATTATAGTTTTGAATGCGCAATTCTAAAACAGTTTAATTTTTGTGGCCCCGAAATTAAACTTTTTTTGCTGCAAACACTTAAATTCGAAAATATTTGACTTGAAATTTCTTAATTTTTGAAGGTTTTCAATTGAAAATTTCAAAATTTTGTAGTTCAAAATTAAAATATTAAAATTATCAGGGAAATTTCACGATCAAATCGGTAAAAATGGTCAAATCTCACGGTTTAGAACTGTGTACTTTAAAACGTTGCAATCATATATATACGAATCTTGATTTGTGTTATTTTGATTGATTTTTCATTTTCAAGGTAATGTCAATATTTAATAGTCCGATTTTTAGTTGAAGATTTTGACAAATTTATCATTTAAACTTGAAAAGTATTTGATTGGAAAATTTCAAGAATGAATAATATTTCTAAATGAAATGATAAAAATTAAACGATTTGAAATTAAAAAGTTAAAGATTGTGTATTTAAAAATTTCAGATAGATCAAAATTAAACTACCTGACATTGACACCTCAGTTATTGAATAATTTCTTTAATTCTGAATGGTTATAATTTTAGATTTCTCAATTTCTATATTGAATGCTGAATTTTCAATAAGTTTTAATTTTGTAATGAGAATTGAAATACAAGAATTTTGGAAAGTATAATTAAAATTTTTTCAACTTTTAATTTTCAACCGATTTAAATATTTTATTTAAAATAATTGAAATTTTAAAGGGTTAGAGTATAAAAAAGTTTTTATATCAGATGAAATACGGATTTATTTAATTTTCAATGTTCCTTAGTATACATTTTTTAATTTGTAAAGTTTCTCTTTTAAAAATACTTTTTATTTCCAACGTTTTTTTGGAATAATTTAATTTTAAAGGCTTATAATTGAAAATATTTCCATTTATTTAAATTTGAATAACAATTTAAAAATGTAGGATTTCAATCTGAAACTATGTTTTGAATTTTGGACATTTTGAAATTGTCCTATTTTCGAAATTTGAATCTGAAATCATTCAGTTTCGAGATATATCAATTAAAATTAAAAGATTTATTTTGAAATCTTTGAATTAGAAATGACACAATTTCAACTCATTTCTAATTAAATTGTCCAATTTTCAAAATTTTAGTCTGAAATTTTTCAATTTTGAGAGCTTCTGATAAAAAATGTTTAGTTTCAATTTAAAACGCATTTAAATCCTATCTAAAAAATGTGGTGTAGCGATATCTCGCATACATTGTTGTGAAAAACCTGATTGGTTGCGTCACTGCGTGAATATTACTTTTAGTGGCTGTTTTCAGTTTTTCCTAAAATTTCGAAAAATAATGTAGAAGATTCTAAAGCAAAATTTTAGAAAACATTAAAGTAAGTTTAAGGGATATTTAGAAGTATTTGAATTCTTCATAAATCTTTTTGAATTTTCTCAAAAATCTTGAGAAAATTAAAAAATTGAAGAAAAAAACAAGTAAATTATTGAATTAATTTTGAGAGAATGTATTAAGGAAAAAATAAAACAAGTAAACTTAAAAAATAACTATTTAATAAAAAATTTTATTTTTAATAAAAATGGTTTTTTCCCTCAAATTTAAAAACTACATGTTATTTGACTTTTTTTTATGATAAGAAATAAGAATCCGGCGAAGTAAACGTCTCTGGATATATAATAATCTATCATTCATTAATTCTGTCCAAATTGGAGATCCTGTTTATATTTTTAATGTTTGTAAATAAAAATCTAAAAACGTGAACCAAGCATTTGCTGCTAGTTATTAATTTAATTTTTGTTTTGAAAAAAAAGAGCAAAATATATTAAATATTGTTTCAAAAATTGATAAAGCTCCTAGTATTTAAATATTTGTATAATAATGGATTTTTTACTTGTTTATATGTTTAATGTTAATAAATAAAAATGTAGAAAATAATGCATATACTGTCATTCATTTATTTAACTTTGATTTTGAAAAAAGCAAAATATATTAATTATTGTTTCAACAATTTGAAAAACTCCTAATATTTAAAAATTTGTTTAATAACGGATTTTTAAATCTTTGATATTTTAATGTTAGTAAATAAAAATGTAAGCAGTGCACACTATAAGTTATTAACTTAATTTTTATTTTGAAAAAAAGCAAAATATATTAACTATTTATTTTTATTTTTTTTATTTATTATATTTTTTATTTATATATATATATATATATTAACAAAATATTTAACTATTGATAAAAAAGTTAATTTACAACTAAATAAAATGGAGCAGTTGAATTTTCAGCTGAAGAAGTTCATTATTAACAAAAAAATTAATTCTTAACGAAAAATGTAATAGTTGATATTTCGCCTAAAAAGGTTTTAATTTTGAATCATCAACAAAGAGACATGTTTGAAGAAACTGTTAAGTTTTCAAGCCGAAAAGGCAAATTTGGTACAAAACGCTTGAATTTTCAAGAAAATAGTTGAATTTTAAATTAAAATCGATTATTTTTTAACCAGTGATGGCATAGGTTAATTTTTGGTTAAAAAGATTAATTTTCAACAACAAAAAAACGAATTTTCAACAAAATATTTCAATTTTCTACAAGAAAATGTACAAATTTTTAAAGAAATTGTTGAATTTTTAACCAAAAGAGATGAGTTCTCGACCGAAAATATAATTAAAGACTTCTTGATTAAAAAGAATTAATTTTCAGCGAAAAAAGTGTGGATCATTTTTAAAAAAGGGACCAAATGCATATTTTTTGTTCAAAAATGTCTACAGCCTTCAATTTTAACCCGATTTACGATTTTTTTAAATTCAAGTACCCTAAACTTCCAAGAGCATCTTGGTCATAGATTTTTGAATTTTTATTTGTTTATTCATTAAATGTTTACTAAAACTACGAAAAAATCGAGATTTTTCACATAATTATTATATACTCTTCAACGAAGGTTTGCATATAATGACAATCATCTTTAATCAACGCAAGAATACTCCCAGAATACCAATAATTTAATTATTGTATGTTTTAATTATTATAAAAAAATTGAATCAACAAGTAGCCAAATATCGTAATTTTGGTTGAAAACCCTTTGTTCTTTGCTAAAAATGCTTTAAGTTATTGTAAGAGTGATTGTTAGTCAGAAAATGTATACACGATTAACAATTAGAATTGTTATAAACAATTTTCTGCAAAAATGTGGAATTTGTGTTTTTTTCAATTGCGGCTTAACATTTTATCATCTAAATTCACTCAGATATTCTCAAAAATAGTATATGTTCAATTATATTTGTAAAAATACAATTGTTAATTTTTTAAACATATGAAATAAATAAATATAATACTTTGGCACTTTGTAAAAGCTTTTTGCAGTCACTATTCTTGTATAAAACTACCGATAAGCAATTATTATTCATTAATTTCAAATATCACGAAAATTTTCATATATTTAAAAAATATTGTAATTTTCGTTGAAAAACATTTTTTCTTAGTTGGAAATACTTTATATTATCGTGGGAGTGATCTTGAGTAACAATTTTTATAAAACATCAACAATTATAATATTTATAAACCATTTTTGTGGGAAATGTTGGAATTAATGGTTTTTCAATTTCGGTTTTTCCTTGATCATCTGAATTGATGCAGATATTTCTGAAAATAACACAGGTTCAATTATATTTGTTAAAATAGAACAATTGTCTCACAAAAATTTAAAGCAGGTTTAGTGAAAAAAATTCTTTTTCAGGCCAAAGTGCCAAAGCTTTGCATTTATTTAATTTGTTTACAAGATTAACAATTCTTATATTTCAACAAATTTCAGATGAAATTCAGATGATAAAAGGAAAATCGCAATGGAAAAAACCAAAAATTCCCAATTTTTGCAAAAAATTGTTTATAACAATTCCAAATGGTAATACTTTATAGATATTCTGACTAGCAATCACTCTTACAATAATTCAAAGCATTTTTAGCTAAGAATAAATGTTTCTCAACCAAAATTACGATATTTTGCTACTTGTTGATTTAATTTGTTTATAATCATTAGAACATAAAATAATTAAATTGTTTGTATTCTCTTGCGTTGATTCGAGATGATTTTCATTATATGCAAACCGTTCTTTAGGAATAAATAATAATTATGTGCCAAATCTCGATTTTCTCGTATTTTGAGTAAATGTATAATAAATAAACAAATGAAAATTCAAAAATCTATGATCAAGGTGCTCTTTAAAATTTAGCGCACTTTAATTTTAATTATTTTATTTTTAATGGTTCGATTAGCCTTGCATTCATTTTTTTTAAAGCTTCCAATTAGAAATCATATATTTTTCAACGTTTTAAGAATAATTAAACTTTTAAAGCTTACAATATTTTAAATTCGTCAATTTTAACCATTGAAAATAACTGATTTTTTTCACAGAAATCTCATTTTTTTAAGAATAAAATCTATGCAATCACTTTGCATGTCATTTGATACTACATGATATGATACTTCTTAATCAATTTTATCATCTTGAAAATTTGTGTAATTTCAATTTAAAATTATAATTTTGAATGCGCAATTCTGAAAAAGTTTAATTTTTGAAACCTTTAAACATTAGGTTTATCAAAAGTTAATTAGTTTTAAAAGCTTAAATTTGCAAATATTTGTTTTGAAGTTTCATAATTTTTAAATGCTCAATCAGGAACATTACTAATTTTTTAATTTTTAATTTGTTGTGCTAGGTTTTTTAAGCAGATAAAACTAATTTTCAAATGTACAGTTGTCAAGATTTTTTAGAATTATTACATTTTTATGGGATATTAAATACAGAAACGTCCTTAAAATGAAGAAAAAAATGAAAAAGCCTTTAATTCTTGGAAATTCTATTAAAATTCCCTCAATCTTCTGAAATTCTTTTTCATGCCCCTCGAAATATTATAAAATCACCTCAAATCTTTGCAATCCTTAAAAATAATTGAAATCTTTGGAAATCTTATTAAATTTGTTCTAATTCTTTAAAAATACCTTGGAATCTTTTTCAATATCCGAAAACCTTATAGTTCCAATAAAATAATTCTAAATTTTCTGAAATTCTTTGAAAACGCATACCATTTTTTAAATTGCTTAAAAATATGAGACTCCTTTGAAATTCCTTAAAATTTTTCAAATCTCTTGAAAATTCCTTGGAATCCTTAGAAATACCCTAAAATATTTCAAATCATTTTAAATCTTTTAAAATACGACATTTTTTAGGCACTTGGAAATTCTTGGGGATATTTTTAAATACCCTTTAGATCCCTTAAAAAACCTTTCAACATTTCGAAATCTATCAGAAAATGTTTAAAATATTTTCAAATTTTTGAAATTCTTTGAAATCCCTCAATTCTTGTAAGTAATTTCTGTTATTCCATCGAAATATAAAATCCGTGAAATTACATGAAATCTGATTATATTCCTTTAAATATCTTGAAATATTTGAAGCCCTATGAAATCCTTTGAGATCCAGGAAAATTAAAATACCTTATTAAAAAATCTTTAAAATCCTTTGAAATATTTGCAAATCTTAGAAATTCTATGTAATATTTTCAAATCTTTCTAAATTTCAGGAAATTCTTTGAAAATGCAGATTAACGGAAATATTTGCAATTTTGTTTAAATATTTGAGATCCTATGAAATCCCTTTATTTTTCTTAAATTCTTTGCAGTTTATAGAAATATTATAAAATGTTTAGAATTTTTTTATATCTATTGCAATCCGTCAGAAATCACTTGAAATATTCGAAATAATATTTAATCCCTTAATTAACACGGTCATAGAAATTAAAAGATTCGAACTTTTTAAAATAAACATTTTTTCATATGAAGTTATAAAATCTGAACCGCAAATTAAAACGCTCAAAGTGGAATACAAAAATTTTCAAAAAAAATAATAATCTACGCCCAAATAGTTGAATCCTCAACCAAAACAGTTTAATTTTCTACAAAACCATTGAAATTTCAACAAAAACAAAATTAATTTACAACCAAATAGTTGAATTTTCAACAAAATAGTTTAATTTACAATTAAAAAAGATAAGTCATCGACAAAAAAGGTTTGTTTTTCTTACTAAATAGTTGAATTTTGAACCAAAAATATAAATTTTCAACAAAAAAGTTAATTTTTGACCAAGTAGTTCAATTTTCTACCACATTGTTGAATTTTTAAACAAAAAAGACGAATTTTCTACAAAACCATTGAATTTTCGACAACAACAAAATTAATTTGCAACCAAATAGTTGAATTTTCAACAAAATAGTTGAATTTACTACTACAAAAGATAAGTCTTCAACAAAAAATTTTCAAAAAAAATAATAATCTACGCCCAAATAGTTGAATCCTCAACCAAAACAGTTTAATTTTCTACAAAATTGTTGAATTTTCAACAAAAACAAAATTAATTAATAACAACATAGTTGAATTCATAACTAAAAGAAATAATTCTTCAACAAAAAATGTTAATTTTTTTTACTAAATAGTTTTATTGTGAACCAAAAATATGAATTTTCAACAAAAAACGTTAATTTTTGACAAAGTAGTTCAATTTTCTACCAAATTGTTGAATTTTCTAGCCTAAAAGAAGAATTTCATACAAAAGCGATGAATTTTCAAACAAAAAAATAATAATAATCTACGCCCAAATAGTAGAATTTTCAACAAAATAGTTGAATCCTTACCCAAAGCAGATTAATTTTCAACCAAATAGGTGAATTTCCAACTAAAAAAGATAAGTCTTTAACAAAAAATGTTTTTTTTTTTTATTAAATAGTTGAATTTTGGACCAAAAGTATGAATTTTCAACAAAAAAGTTAATTTTTGACCAAGCAGTTCAATTTTCTACAAAATTGTTGAATCTTCCAGTAAAAACGAGTTTTTTTTACAAAACTGGTGAATTTAAAAAAAAAAGTAATAATGTACGCCCAAATAGTTGATTTTTCAACCAAAAATATGAATTTTCAACAAAAAAGTTAATTTTTGACCAAATTGTTCAATTTTCTATCAAATTGTTGAAATTTTTAAGCAAAAAAGAAGAACTTTCTACAAAAGCGATGGATTTTCAAAATAAAAAAAATCACAATAATGTACGCCCAAATAGTTGAATTTTCAACAACAAAAAAATGAATTTTCAAGAAAAAAAGAACAATTTTCTACAAAACCGGTGAATTTTCAAAAAAAAAATCTACGCCCAAATAGTTGAATTTTCAACCAAAAATATAAATTTTCACCAAAAAAATTCAATTTTGGCCAAGTAGTTCAATTTTCTACCAAATTGTTGAATATTCAAACGAAAAAAAAAAGAATTTTCAACAAACCAATTATTTTACGACCAAATAGTTGAATTTTCAACAAAATAGTTGAATCCTCAAACAAAACATTAATTTTTAACCAAATAGTTGAATTTTTAAACAAAAAAGTTTATTTTTAACAAAATAATATCATTTTATACTAAACTATTAAATTTTCAGGCAAAAAAAAAGAAGAAGTTTCTACAAAATCGGTGAATTTTCAACAACAAAAATAATTTACGCCCAAATAGTTGAATTTTTAACAAAATAGTTGAATCCTTCACCAAAGCAGATTAGTTTTCAACCAAATAGTTGAATTTACAACTAAAAAAGATAAGTCTTTTAAAAAAAATGTTGATTATTCTTACGAAATAGTTGAATTTTCAACAAAAAATGTAAATTTTCAACAAAAAAGTTCATTTTTGATCAAGTAGTATTTAAGTATTTTCTGCCAAATTGTTGAATTTTTAAGCGAAAAAAAAAGAATTTTGAACAAACCGTTGAATTTTCAACAAAACAATTATTTTACGACCAAATAGTTGAAGCTTCAAGGAAATAGTTAATTTTTGACCAAATAGTTAAATTTTCTACCGAATTGTTGAATTTTCAAGCGAAAAAGAAGAATTTTCTACAAACTGTTGAATTTTCAACAAAACAATTATTTTACGACCAAATAGTTGAAGCTTCAAGAAAATAGTTAATTTTTGACCAAATAGTTCAATTTTCTACCGAATTGTTGAATTTTCAAGCGAAAAAGAAGAATTTTCTACAAACTGTTGAATTTTCAACAAAAAATTAATTTGCGAACAAATAGTTGAATTTTCAACAAAATAGTTGAATCCTCAAACAAAACAGATTAATTTTGTACCAAATAGTTGAATTTTCAACAAAAAAGTTCGTTTTTGACCACATAGTGCTATTTTCTACTAAATTGTTTAATTTTCAAGCAAAAAAGGACGAATTTTCTACTAAACCGTTGATTTTTCAAAAAAAAAATTAATTTACGACCAATAGTTGAATTCTGAACAAAATAGCTGAATCCTCAACCAAAACCAATTATTTTCCAGAATTAAAAATTTGACTTATCATCAAACAAAAAACGATTTGTCAACAAACAAGATTAATTTTTAACTAAAAAACTATAATATTATAATATAAAATCATATTTGAGGAAAAATAATTTTTGATCAAGTTAGAATTTTTTGAAATACCGACAAAAATGACTTTTTTGTAGATGGTTAATCGGATACATTTAAAAAAATTTGTTTAAAAGTATTTTTTATAAAATTAGTTCTCTAAACGAAATGAGAAAATATTTGTAGAAGACATTTGATCAATTTTTCCGTTTTAATTTACTTAAAATTTAATTATTTCTTACCATTTTTACGTTTTGTACTATTTTAGTTTAAATCTCGCGCCAAAAGTGCTGCCAACTGTAGTCAAAATCTCTAAAGTTTTGTACTAATTTTTATATTTGTATTGCATTATTTAAACAAGTAAATTACTATTGTAAATTATAAATTATTATTTACTTTGTTAATTAATACATTAAAAAAAGTAATTCTATTTATTAAAATAATTTTCAAAATTGCAACTTCAAGTGATTAAAAATGTTCATGTCTAAGTTTTAATTGTTTAAAAAAAATCTTCTTTCTAACAATTTATACATTTTTTGGTTAAAGATAGAAAAAAATTCAAAAATCGTTTTTTTGGGCTAGAAATATTGACTGTGACCGTTTGTACACTACTGTCTTACATGGTTGCCTACTAGCAGGCGAGTGAAGTTGATCAGGGCTGGGTAGGTCGGATTCTAGTAATCGGATACGGGTTTCAATACACATTTTGCAAATAATTATTACTACACCAAATTAAATTGTGCATTGATAATTTAAATAATATTTTATAATATTAATTAAAATTAAACTCAAAATAATTTAATATTCATTTAATTATTACTATTTATTTATTATTTATTATTAATAAATACTGACAATATCTTTGATATGAAAGAAAAAACATTCTTTTTTATGAAAAAAGTTTGAAGGTTACGAAAAATAATTATTTCAATAATAGTTTTTGTAATTGAATTTATCTTACTCTTGCTTATTACCAATTAAAAAAAACAATCTTCAAATACAAGTTTTTTTTTTTAAAAGAATAGTTTTAGAAATATAATTTTAATAAAAATTATATTATATAAATTATATTAAATTAAATAATCAATTTAATATAAATTTATTATTTTCGGTTGTAAACTCATCTGTTTTGTTGAAAATTTGTCTTTTTTTTGAAGAAAATTAAAGTTTTTGGTGAAAAATTCATGTATTTTATTCAAAATAATAATTTTCAGTAGAAACTTAATCTTCTTTGGTCAAATTTGTTTCTTTGGTTGAAAATTAGTTTTTTCATTAAAAATTAATTTTGAAACTAAAAATTTAACTATTCCATTTTTTGCCCAAAGAAATTTTTATGGAATTTTAATCTTTTTGGTTTGTTGAAAGTTTAATTACAGTTAGTTCAAAATCTATCTTTTCTGCCTAATAATTCAACTAGTTGGTTGTTAATGCAATTGTTTAGTTAAAAATTAATTTGGTTAGTTAAAAATTCATCTTTTTTTTGTTGAAAATTGATTGAAATGTTAAGAATATAAATCGTTAAACGTTTAATTTAATATGGTGTCTACATGTATTTCATTTGAAAAAAAAATTTTCCTCTATTTTCGTGAAAAATCACCCTATCATCCCTGTTTGGAAAGCAGTTTTGGCAACTGAACTCAGTAGAAGGGCGAAAAAACACAAAATATACGTGAAATCCGTTTTTGAAAAACAGCTGCGTTACTTCCGGGAGGGGGGGGGGGGGAAATAGCCCAAAATTGATAAGAAGAATCTTTGATTCGCCACAGCGAGCTTACCCCTCTATCAATTACCCAGCAGGTTACCCCGTTTCACACATTACCTGCAACGTTTCTTCCACCTAGTATTTTCAGTAAAAAAAAAATAAAAAAATACCGTAAGTGATAGGGGTATCCTCCTTTCTCCTATGTCGATAACGTTCACATATGTGACCCTCGACGAATGGGAGTTGGGGGTGGTTGTAGGTGTGTGAGGGATGGGGGGGGGGGCAGCGTATGTAAACGTGCCAGCGGAATGAGGAGGACGTTTAACGCGGGATGGCCCCGAGGGTAGTGGAGTCGACGTGATAGCAATGTCATGGCGGCCACCGGAAATAGCCGGCACTATCGGTCTCCCCGCCGGAAGGAGTCCCGTCACCGCAGAAAGAGTTCCAATCTTCTATTCAACGTAGCCCTCTCAACCCGCCGGACTTGCAAACCTCTCACTTCTCTCACCCCTCCCTCCTCTTCCTTCCACCCCCTCACCCCATCCGCCCCTTCCACATCCTCCTGCTTCAACTTCACCTACATAACCACCCCCTCAGTCGAGTATCCTTCTCGGTTCCTTACGAGCGATACAACCTACAATGGCTAGAATGGACTATGACGATTTTCCTCGAAAAGATGTGCAAAAAGGGTGGAAGATGGCCGGATGTGGGAAAAAAAGCCATCCAAGACAACGTCGACTTATCAGCATCCACACCCTGGGGGGCTCGTAAATGTTTTCCGAATAGAAGCCTTTTTAAGATTGCTTTTGGCAGTCCCGGTTTACATATTAGACATTAGGCAAAGGTAGGAAAACGCACAGTGGGGAGGGGGAGACTTTTTTAGCTCAAAATAACTTACAGCTCACAAACATTTTTATAAATAAACAATGGGGTAATTTTTTAGCTTTTTTTTTATTCAACTTGGCAACCCTAGAAATTGTTTCTTTTGCAGAGAAAATGACCTCTGATTTGTTTCAGAACTAAAAAGAAAATATTTAGAGGTCGCTCAAGGTCATTATAGGGCAAAAATGGCTATTCCTAATTAAATTGATGCTATTTATTGATTATTTATTTCTGGCGCATATGAATTGTGTTCTTCACAATTCAATATTGCACACTGATTCTTTCAGATTTTTACAATAACATTCGAAGGACGCTCAAGGTCATTTCAAGGCAAAAATCGCTATTCCTAATTAAATTGACGTCATTTATTATTTATTTCTGGCGCGTACGAATTGTGTTCTTTACAATTCAATATTGCGTTAAGATTTTTTGTTAGATTTTTACAATAACATTCAAAGGTCGCTCAAGGTCATTTGGAGGGCAGAAATGGATATTCTTAATTGAATTGACGCTATTTATTGAATATTCATTTCGGGCGCGTATGAATTTTATTGTTTACAAGTCAATATTGCACTCAGATTTTTTTCAGATTTTTACAATAACATTCAAAGGTCCGTCAAAGTCATTTTAAGGATAAAATGGCTTTTCTAAGGTAAATTGACGCTAATATTCGATTATTCATTTCTGACGCGTATGAATTTTGTTATTTACAAGTCAATATTGCACTCAGATTTTTTCAGATTTTTACAATAACATTCAAAGGTCGCTCAAGGTCATTTGGAGGGCGGAAATGAACATTCCTAATTGAATTGACGCTATTTATTAAATATTCATTTCGGGCGCGTATGAATTTTGTTGTTTACAAGTCAATATTGCACTCAGATTTTTTTTAGATTTTTACAATAACATTCAAAGGTCCGTCAAGGTCATTTTAAGGATAAAATGGCTTTTCTAAGGTATATTGACGCTAAGATTCGATTATTCATTTCTGACGCGTATGAATTTTTTTATTTACAAGTCAATATTGCACTCAGATATTTTCAGATTTTTACAATAACATTCAAAGGTCGCTCAAGGTCATTTTATGGAAAAAATTGTTTTTCTCAATTAAACTAGCGCTATTTATCGATTGCTCATACCTGTCAGGAATGAATTTGATTCTTTACATGTCAATATTGCATTTTAATTTTTTTTAGATTCTTACAATGACATTCAAGGGTGGCTCAAGGTCATTTTCTTTATAAAATGTTAATTCAATGGAATTTTCTCTAGTTTTTTTTTTTAGAGAAACAGAGTCCATCTGTTTATTTCGACAAAAAAAAATTAGTCAAGTTGTTTGATAAATGTTTGTCATATTATTTGAAGGACATTCAAGGTCATTTCACAAAAAATAACCCTTTTTTAAATTGTGATAATGAAAAATCAGTGCTAACACTTGCATATAAGATGGTAGTTTATCGTCAACTGAGTTTTCCTCTTTCTTTTCCAAAAGGTAAATCATTACCCAGTCTTCTACACTTATGATAATTCTTCGTAATTACAATTTGACAACTAACCTTGATCATGCATTATTAAAGCACTGATATCCAGTTGTTTTTAACGTTTTCTATTTTTAATTTGAAGCAAAGTTGAAAAAAAAATATCTACCATGTGGAAGAAAAAATTCTTAAATGGCCATTTTTCGCAAAATGACCTTGAATGACCTTAAAGTAATATGACACACAATTATTAAACCTTTTTATTGCAAAAAGCTGAAAAAAATCTGAGTGCAATATTGTATTGTGAAGAACACAATTCATACGCACCAAAAATTAATACTCAATGAATAGCGTAAATTTAATTAGGAATGAGCATTTTTGCCCTAAATGGCCAATTTTTCGGGAAGACTAGACGCAACCTTGTTGAAAATGTGTTTTCTATCATTTTCTATAATTTCACGTTTTTTTAAAGTTAAATTGAAAGAAATTTGTATGAAAACAATATACTAATGGAGAAAAATTCTCTTAGGATTATTCTTGTTAATATTATAAACAAATTTAATAAACAAATGCATTATTCAGGTATTTGCCGACAGAAAAATTCGTTTTCTTTGATGTGAATTACATTTTCATTTTCAAAACAGGAACCTTATGATAATTTCAACAAAATTCATAATTAGTTGAAAATTTATCATTTTATTTGAAAATTTAACTATTCCATTTTTGGTTGAAAATGTATCTTTTTTTAGTTGAAAATTCAACTATTTGGTTAAAAATTGATCTTTTTTAGTTGAAACTTCAAGTATTTAGTTGGAAATTAATGTATTTTGTTGAAAATTCGTTTTTTTTTTGTGTGTAAAATTTATCTTTTTATTTTAAAATTCAAATATTCCAGTTGAAGATTCATCATTTTAGTTGAAAACTCATCGTTTTGTTTGGAAATTTAACTTTTCCGTATTTGGTTAAAAATACATCTTTTTTAGTTGAAAGTTCAAGTATTTGCTTGAAAATTGATCTTTTTTACTTCAAAATTCGTTTTTTTTTGGTAGAAAATTGTTCTTTTGTTTTTTGGGTAATGATTAATTATTTTAATTAAAAAGTAATCTCTTTTGTTAAAAATTGATCTATTTTGTTGAAAATTCGATTTTTTTTGTTTTGTTCAAAATTAATTTTATTAATACAGTTGAATATTCCATAATTTTAATTGTAAATTCATCTCTTTCGTTGAACGTTAATGTTTTGAATTAAAAATTAAATTATTCAACTGTTCAACTGTTTAGTTGAAAATTTATCTTTTTTAGTTGAAAATTCAACTGTTCGGTTGAAAATTGTTTTTTTTTTAGCTGAAAATTCAAGTATTTGATTGAAAATTCGTCCTCTTGGAAAAAAATGCTCTTCTTGGTTGAAAGTTAAACTGCTTTGTTAAAAATAAATTTTATTAGTCAAAGATTTATTTGTTTGGTTGAAAATTCAACTATTTTGTAGAAAACTCGTCTTTTTTGGTTGAAAATTAATTTTTTTAATACAGTAGAATATTCCATCATTTTAATTGAAAGTTTATCTCTTTCGTTGAAAGTTAATGTTTTTAATTAAAAATTATAGTATTCAACTGTTTTAAATGAAAAATTAAACTATGCAACTGTTTAGTTGAAAATTTATCTTTTTTAGTTAAATATTCAACTGTTCGGTTGAAAATTGATCTTTTTTAGTTGAAAATTTAAGTATTTGGTTGAAAATTGGTCCTCTTGGACAAAAAAATTAATCTTTTTGGTTGAAAGTTGAACTGCTTTGTTAAAAATAAATTTTATTAGTCGAAGATTAATTTTTTTTGGTCGAAAATTTAACTATTTTGTAGAAAACTCGTTTTTTTGCCTGGAAATTAATTTTTTGAACTGAAAATATAAAAATTCCAAAGTTGGTTGAAAATTGATCGTTTTTAGTTGAAACTTCAACTATTTAGTTGGAAATTAATGTGTTCTGTTCAAAATTCGTTAATTTTTATTTTTATATTTTTAGATTAAAATTCAACTATTCCAGTTGAAGATTCATCATTTTAGTTGAAAACTCCTCATTTTCTTTGGAAATTTAACTTTTCCGTATTTGGTTAAAAATATCTCTTTTTTAGTTGAAAGTTTAACTATTTGCTTGAAAATTGATTTTTTTACTTGAAAATTCGTCTTTTTTGGTTGAAAATTCGTATTTTTTTGAAAAATCAACTATTTAGTTGAAAATTCGTCTTTTTTATTGAAAATTCATCTTTTTGTTTGAAAATTTAACTATTCCATTTTTGTTTGACATTTATCTTCTTCAGTTGAAAATTCAAGTTTTTTTTTAAACTTCATGTATTTTGTTGAAAATTCGTCTTTTTTGGTAGAAAATTTTTCTTTTTTGTTAAAAATTCAACTTCTTGGTTAAAAGTTAAACTCATTGATTAAAAAGTCATTTTTTGGTTAATGATTCATTATTTTAATTGAAAAGTAGTCTCTTTTGTTAAAAATTAATCTGTTTTGTTGAAAATTCTTTTTTTTTGTTTTGTTGAAAGTTAATTTTATTAATACAGTTCAATATTCCATCATTTTAATTGAAAATTCTTCTCTTTCGTTGAACGTTAATGTTTTGAATTAAAAATTAAATTACTCAACTGTTTTGAATTATAAATTAAACTATTCAAAATTCAACTGTTCGGTTGAAAATTGATCTTTTTTAGCTGAAAATTTCTAATTTTTATTTATAAATTTTATTAATCGAAGATTTATTTTTTGGGTCGAAAATTTAACTATTTTGTAGAAAACTCGTTTTTTTTTTTGCCTGAAAATTAATTTTTTGAACTGAAAATATAGCAATTCCAAAGTTAGTTGAAAAATGGTCGTTTTTAGTTGAAAATTCAACTATTTGCTTGAAAATTAATATTTTTATTGAAAATTCAAGAAAGTCTTGAGATATCTGGAAAAAACTTGAAATTTTCAGGGAATTTTTTTCCAGTTTTGAGTAGACACCCTGAATCAACAGGAAAAAAATGTCTACATTTCTTCCCAAATTTTTTTAAAAAAATCTAAATTTGTGTTAAATATTCTAGGGGAGAGGGTAGTGTATATTATATTGACATTGTTGGGAATTATGGAGACAATCTGATTGCTGTAGGTCAAGAAATCACAGTTTTCAGACTAGATCCAGCAAAGAATTTATCTATGAAAGCGTAAGTTTTTGAATAATAGTTAAATGGGAAAAGTTTCTATTTAATATTAAATTTATAATAAATGCTAATATAAATTTCATGAATTTTTTTCAACAGGCATACAATTAGTAGAAGAATTACATGTGTCGCTGGCCATCCGGATGACCAATGTGTTGCAGTGGGAGATTCGAGTGGTCGAGTTGTCTTATTCAAAAATTTGAGCCATAGACCAGTTGAGGCAATATATCACTGGCACACTTTACCAGTTACTATTATAGCTTTTAGTAAATCAGGTAAAAAGCAATTTTCATTGTACCCTTTTTAACTTAGGATTAGTAGTTTTATTTTGCTAATTTTATTTGAAAATTCATTTATTTGGTTAAAAATTCTTGTTTTTTTTTTTTTTTTTTTTTTTAAATTTATCCAATTGGTTGAAAATTAACTTTTTTCTGGAAAATTCATATTTACGGGTTAAAAAATGAACTTTTTTGTACAAAATTTGTCTTTTTGGCTTCAAAATTCAACCATTTCTTTATAATTTCTTATCTTTCTTGACTGAAAAATCGGTTTCGGAAGAAAATTCAACTCTTGTCAAAAATTAATTTTTTTATTCAAAATTCGTTCTTCTTTTGTTTGGTTGAAAATAGTTTTGTTGACTACAAAATTAACTATTCTATTTTTTGGTGAAAATTTATCTTTTTTAGTTGAAGATTTAGCTACTTTTTTTTAAAATTCGCCACTTTAGTTGAAAATTAACCTATTTCGTTTTAACTTTAACTATTTTGTTGAAAATTCGTTTTTTTTGTTGTTGAAAATTCATTTTTTCGACTGAAAATTTAATAATTCCATTTTTGGTTCAAAATTAATCTTTTTTAGTTGACAATTTATCTATTTGGTTGAATATGAACAATTTTCTTGAAAATTCATATTTTCGGATCAAAAACTCAACTGTTTTGTAGAAAATTGGTCTTTTTGGCTTCAAAATTCAATAATTTATTTGAAACTTTTTTTCTTTCTTGACTAACAAGTCAGGCTTGGTAGAAAATTCAACGTTTTTGTCAAAAATTAATCTTGTTGTTGAAAATTCGTTTCTTTTTTGGTTAAAAATTAATTTTTTCGACTGAAAATTTAATTATTCTAGTTTTTGGTCCGTTACCTTCTCCGATGATAATACAGATTTCTATTAAAAATTGATATGTAACATCTTGCTAAATAAAGCGTGATTTAGAAAGAAGAATTCTGCCTCCGGTCTCTCTAGTAGCTCAGTGGTTAGAGCACCTGACTGGAAACCAGTTGACCTGGTGTTTGAATCCCAGCGGAGTGAAAGGAGAAGATCTTTTTTCTGAATATAATTTAATTAAAAAGGGTTTTAATTTATATTTCCATCTTGTCTGAAATGACGTTAAAATATTTTCTGTATAGGAGAACATAACTTTGGTCGGTATTGTAGATTTCCATGTTATGTCTGGATTTCTCTTCTCGATCCGTTACCTTCTCCGACGATAATACAGATTTCTAATTAAAATTAAAGTTCCAAGTTACTGCAAAAAACGTAACTAAGTTACGTTATACGTTACTTTATGAAAGAGTAACGAAGTCACCCTAAAATTTACAAATAAAGTAACTTTTTAGTAACTTAGTTACTTGCAACAAGTTACTACCCAACCCTGATTGAGTCATCTTTCTGGGATAAAAATAACTTTTTTTATTGAAGATTGAACTTTTCGGGTTGAAAATTCAACTCTTTTTGATTGAATTTTAATCTTTTTTGTTGGACGAAAATTCAACTGTTTTTTTTTAAATTCCTCCTTTTGGATTGAAAATTCATCTTTTATGGTAAAAAGTCATCTTTCTTGGTTGAAAATTTATCTTTTTTGTATAAAAATTCGTTATTTTTGGTTAAAGATTCAACTGCTCGGTTGAAAATTTAACTGTTTTTGTTGTGGATTCAACTATTTTGTTGAAAATTCATCTCTTTTTATTCAACTGTTTTTGATTTGGAATAAAAATTAATTGAATTCATTAATTTCAATTTTCAGTGATCAATTAATTTTGATGTTGCTCACTGAATTTTCATGATTTTAATTCTGTAATTTGTATGATTTATATCAGAAATTTCTTCAATTTGGAAGGATCAAGAATTTAAAACTTGACTTTTGATCTTTAAAATCCTCAAAATTTAAGCATTTTTATTTACAGATTTCAAAAGTTAAAGAGTTCTTATTTTTTTTAATGTATGCAGGTTTTAGATTTTAAAAATAAAAATGCTGTAATTCCGATGATTAACATTCAAAATTTTTTTAATTCAGAAGGTTTAGAATTGAAAACTTGACTTTTGATCCTCAAAATCATCAAAATTTTGACATTTTTAATTATACATTTTTCAAATTGAAGACTTTTTAATTTTGAAAATTGTTTGAAAAGGTGATTTTCAACGAAAATAGGGGAATCAAATCTTTTAAATAAAATTAATATAAATACTACATTGCATTTCTACTAAAGAGATGAATTGTAAAGCTAAAAATTCATTTTTTTTACCAAAAAGACGAATTTTCAACAAATTAGGCAAAGTTTTAACCAAATATTTGAATTTACAAGTAAAAAAAATAATTTGTTCGAAAACAGTTAAATTTTCAACAAAAAAGTTTATTAGATCTTCAATTTGGAAGATTTAGAATTGGAAACTTGACTTTTGATATTTTGAATCATCAAAATTTAAGCATTATTATTAATAAATTTTAAAAATTCATGAGTTTTTAATTTCTTTAATTTATGCAAATTTTAAGATTCAAAGTTATAAATGCTGTAATTTTGATGATTTACATTAGAAATTTCTTCAATTTGGAAAAATTAGAATTGAAAACTTGGCTTTTCAACTTTAGAATTAAATAATTTTTAATAATAAGTTTTTGAAATTGAAGAGCTTTTAATTTTGAAAATTGACGCCTGCTTGCCGACAACCGTCTATATAGCCTTAGACTGCTTGAAATCAACCAGAAGGCTTCAATGAAAACTAAGACTTTATCAATATTTTTAATTCAACAATTAAGGTTCTAGTGTCTTATTTTTGTTTAAATAGTCAATTTATTCAACGTAAAATAAGTCCTAATGGGACGACTGGAAAAATCCGAAAAATAAAATTCCCAAATACTAAAATTCTCAAATAATAAGACTTCCTAATAATAAAATTCCAGAACAACAACATTCACTAATTATAAAATTCCTGACTCATGAAATTTACGAAAGTTTATAATATTACCAAATTTGAAAATTTCCGGAGGCGACTGTTAAAACCCGAAAAACAAAATTTCGGATACTGTAAAATTCCTGAATAATAAAGTTCCCAAATATTACAATTCCTGAATAATAAAACTCCCAAATAATAAAATTCCCAAATGATAAAATTCCAAAATTATAAAAATCCTGAGTAATGAAGTTCCCGAATAATAAAATTCCCAAATATTAAAATTCGCAAATAATAAAATTCCCAAATTATAAAAATCCTGAATAATAAAATTCCCGAATAATGAAATTCCCAAATATTAAAATTCGTGAATAATTAAACTCCCCAATAATAAAAACCCCAAACATTAAAATTCCCGAATAATGAAATTCAAAAAAAGTTTATAATATAACCGAATTGAAAAATTCTCGGAGACGACTAAAAAATCCCGAAAAATCAAATTACCGAGTGTAAAAGTCCCGAATTCGAAAATTCCTGTGTAATAAAATTCAATCATATTAATATTCTGGAATATTAAAATTCTTGAATAATAACACTCCCGAATAATAACATTCCTGAATAATAAAATTCCCGAATAATAAAATTCCCAAATATTAAGTTTCACGAATAATAAAAATCCCGAATAATAAAATTCCAGAATAATAATATTCCCAAACATCAAAATTCCGGAATAATAAAAATCCCAATTATTAAAATTCACGAATAATAAAAATCCCGAAAAATAAAATTCCCGGATATTAAAATTCCCAAATATTAAAATTCCCGAATAATAAAATTCCCAAACATTAAAACTCCCGAATAATAAAATCCGCGAATATTAAAATTCTTGAATAATAAAACTCCCGAATAACAACATTCCCGAATAATAAAATACCCAAAAATTAAAATTCCCGAATATTAAAACTCCCAAATAATAAAATCCTCAAATATTAAAATTCCCGAATAATAAAATCCCCGAATATTAAAATTCTTGAATAACAAGACTCCCGAATAATAACATTCCCGAACAATAAAACTCCCAAATAATAAAATCCACCAATATTAAAATCCACAAATATTAAAACTCCCGAATCATAAAATTCCCGAATATTAAAATTCCCAAATATTAACATTCCCGAATAATAAAACTCCTGAATAATAACATTCCCGAATAATAAAATTCACAAATATTAAAACTCCCGAATAATAAAAAACCCCAAAAAGTTTATAATATCACCGAATTGGAAAATTCCCGGAGACGACTGAAAAATCCCGAAAAATAAAATTACCGTCTGTAAAATTCCCGAATTCCAAAATTCCTGTGTAATGAAATTCAAAAATATTAAAATTCTTGAATATTAAAATTCCCAAATATTGAAATTCTTAAATAATAAACCTCCCGAATAATAAAATTCCCGAATAATGAAACTCCCGAAAAATCAAATTCCCAAATATTAAAATTCACGAATAATAAAAATCCCGAAAAATAAAATTCCAGAATATTAAAATTCCAAATTAATAAGTTCGTGAATAATTAAACTCCCGAATAACAACATTCCCGAATAATAAAAAATCTTCTTGTTTCAGAATGCATATTGTTGGTTTAAAATTCAAGTGTTCCAGATAAATATTAATCATTTTAGTTGAAAATTCATCTTTTTGGTCTAAAATTTAACTATTCCATTTGAAGAATCATTGTTTTAGTTGAAAACTCTTATGTTTGATTTAAAATTAATTTTTTTTAAACTAAAAATGTTACTGTTCCATTTTTGGTTGAAAATGATTATTTTTTTAGTTCAAAGTGTAACTATTTGGTTGAAAATTTATCTTCTTTAATTGAAAATTTAACTATTTCGTTAAAAATGGATGTATTTTGTTGAAAAATTGTATTTTTTGGTAGAAAATTAATCATTTTATTTAAAAATTAATCTTCTTGCTTAAAAAGTCATTTTTTTGGTTAAAAATTCAAGTGAAGAAGAATAATTTTTTTAGTTGAAAACTCTTATATTTGGTTTAAAGTTTGTCTTTTTTTTAGTTCAAAATTTAACTATTTGGTTGAAAATTGGTCTTTTTTAATTAAAAATTCAACTATTTCATTAAAAATTGATGTATTTTGTTGAAAAACTGTATTTTTCGGTTAGAAAATAAATATTTTCATTTGAAAATAAATCTTCTTGATTAAAAATGCATATTGTTGGTTGAAAATTAAAAACAAAAAGAAAAATCAAGGAAAATTGAGAAAAAAAAACATAAAATTTGACATTAGAATATCGCGTGAAAAGAATCAGCTGCGATTTCAGTCTCTTCACTTTTTGAAGCTTGAAATTCATACAAATCAGGGTGGCCACTTGGCCGGGAAAGACCGGGAAATGACCGGAAATTTAATTAAAAAATCGGGAAGTTACTTCTGATCGCCGAAAAATGCAAGTTTTCATTATTTTAATAATTTTGGTCGATTTAGAAAAGTGATTTCTACTTTTATATCTGCACTCGCAGATTTTTCAAAAAATCTTTCGCAATTTGTTTCTTTATGAGATTTTGTTCGCTCTCAATCATTTTCTCAATTTTGTCAAAAAATGAAATTATCACGTTTTATTCGCTTACTCCTCATTTATCCACCTTATTCACTTGGAACCGGGAATTTTTGGCATGGAACGGGAATTTTTTAAAAGAATTATAATCCGGATTTAGAAGAAAGGAATTTCAAAAAATCCCTTTTCCAAGTCAGAATTTGTCACAATTTGAAAGTTCCCTCTTCCACATTTTAGATAAAGAAAATACTTCAAGTAGTTTTTAGAGTAGAAGTAGTATTTCGCAGAAGAAATATTGCTGGATTATAATAGAAAATTTTGTTACATTTTTCATTGCGAATTCATCTTTCTTTAGTTAAAAACTCAACTACTTGGTTAACAGTTAAATTCTTGTTAAAAATTATTTTTTTGGTTGAAGATTCATCATTTTAATTGAAAATTCATCTCTGGTTGAAAATAGAACTACTGTTTGAAAATCAATTTATCCTTTTTTTCTCGAAAATTCAACTATTTGGCTGAAAATTGATATATTGAATTTATAAATTAAACTATTTGTTTGAAAATGTATGTAATTTGTGGAAAATGCGTCTTTTTTTTGTGGAAAATTAATCTTTATGATAGAAGCTTACCTTTTTCTTCGAAAGTTGATCTTTTTTTTAAATTCTTCTTTTTGGTTAAAAATTCATCTTTT